>CM057452.1:47622500-48087500 GCA_016271365.2 Neoceratodus forsteri
AAACCTGTGGAGATCTGAAAACAGCAGTTGGGAGAAGGCACCCTTCAAATCTGGGAGAACTGGAGCAGTTTGCACAAGAAAGTGGGCCAAACTGCCAGTAGAGGGGCAGGAAGCTCATCCATGGCTATAGGAAGCGGTTGATTGCAGTTATTCTGACCAAAGACTGTGCTACCAAATATTAAGTCTAGGGTGTCAATTTTGTCAATGCCATTTCTTTTCATTTTGCGATTTAAAAGGATATTTTAAATTCTGAATCAAAAACAAAGGTTCTGTAATATTAACAGAGAAATAAAGAATTGTGGAGACCAAATACTGTTGTTATTTTCAACTTATGTTTAGAGGAAATTGTGAGTTATTTGAAAAAAGTGCAAGGGCGCCAATATTTTTGGCCACGACTGTAAATGAAAAGACGACGACTAGGGGAGGGATTGTAAGGTTAAGACGGGCGGGAAGGGGGACTGTGTAGAAGAGGATCAGGAAAAATCAGATATCTTGAACAGATACTTCTGTTCAGACTTCACTGAGGAAGAAGAGGGGGATGGCCTCATGAAAGCAGCAGGAGCACTGGGGAGAGGGAGACGGACACAAGTACATTTACAGAGGAGATAGTCCTGAAGGGACTTGCAAATCTGAAAGTGGGCAAAGCTGTGGCCAGATGGGGTACACCCAGGGGTATTGAGGGAGCTCAGGGGACTACTGGCTGCACCTGTGATAGCCTTATTCAGCTCTGAAAAAAGGAATGTTCTCGGGGAGTGGAGGAGGACAGATGTAGTCCTGCTTCATAAAAGCTGTAGCAGGGAGGAGGCTGGCAACTATTGGCCTGTCAGTCTGACATCACTAATGGGGAGGTTAATGGAGTCACTGCTAAAGGAAAGGGCTGTGGAGTAACTTGAATCAAGTGGGTTACAAGACCCGATTGAGCATGGATTCGTGAGGCGGATATCAGAAAAATCCGTTATATGTCCTTGACTAGGTAACTAGGCAGATAGATCAGCATGGAGCAGTAGATGTGGCCTACTTAGATTTTAGTAAGGCATTCAACACCGTACCACACAGGAGACTCAGAAAGAAACTGGACAGCGTAAGGGTGTTTCCTAAGGTGGTAAACTTGGTAAGAAACTGGTTAATGTATAGGCGACAGAGGGTGGTGGTAAAGAGTTCACTCCAAGGAAGGGAGGGTGACCAGCCGGGTGTCTCGGAGCTCAGTACTGAGATCAGTCCTCTTTAATGTCTTTACATTGCAGCTGAGCTGGAAGGGATGCTATGCCTCTTTGCAGACTCCAGTGGGAGCTGAAAGAATATGCAGAGCCTTAATGAAACCAGAGGCATGGTCAAGGGCATGGCAGCCATGTTTCAATGCAAAATGCAGAATCATGCACCCAGGGCACAGAAACCAATAGGCCGAGTGCAAAATGGGAGAAAAGGTATTGACCATCATCAAACTGGAAAGGGACCTGGGAGTAATTATATCTGATTACCTCAAGGTGGTGAGACAGTGCGACAGGGCAGTAGGTAGAGCCAGTGGGATGCTGGTGTGCATGGGGAGGAATATCACCAGCAGAAAGAGGGAGGTGGTATTGCCACTGTATAGATTGTTGGTGAGACCCTACATGGAGTACTGTGTCCAGTTCTGGAGACTGCATCTCAGGAAGGATATATACAGAGCGGAAGCAGTCCAGAAGGGGGCAACTTTAATGGTGCAGGGTCTGCATCAGAAGCCCTACAAGGAGAGACTAGAGGATCTCAATATGTACACTTTGGGGGAGAGAGAGAGAGAATGGGGACATGACAGAGACCTATAAATACCTCATGGGGTTAAATAAGGTATAAGACAGGAGTATTTTTTAGAGGAAAAGATGCATGAGAAAAAGGGTACATTCATTGAAGCTGGAAGGGGAGAATTTAGGAGAGATGTGCAGAAGTAGTTCTTCTGTGGATCAGATCTACAGTACAGTGGCTTCTTGTTGTTTTGACATTGTTTACATTTTTCTTGTGGATTCTACTTGGTAGAAGGTTATTTCTTTTCTTTCTTACTGCTAAGGGGCTAGCAGGGTATTGTTTGGGGCTGTTGGAATTTTGAAACCTGTTTTGGTAGCTATAAGTGGGCTCATTTGTTTGATTCACTGTGTGGCAGGCTGCATTTGCAGAGGCCTGTTTCTTCTGTTTTAAAACATAATTGGTGTGATTTAACTGGGTCTGTTTCTTTGAATTGAGACCTATATCTTCTAATTCCAAGCCTATTTTGATGTGTTGTTGGTGAAGCTGTTTGAATTGAGTCCTGTTTTTTGTAGTAAACCTATTTTGGGGGCTTTGAGAGAATTGTGATTCATTGTTGCTGGCTTCACTAGCTGCAAAGTTTTAGTGCAGAGTGGGGGAAGGTTGCCAATGGTCTGACCAGAGGCCTCAGCTACCTGATTGTTTCTGGAAGACTTGGGCTGGTCCCACCCACCCCTGGTTCATTATTTCCTTTATACCAGGGGTTCTGACATCACTTCCTCAAACGGGCAAAGGATATGCACCTGTCATAGCAGAGCAGATATCCAGGAAAGGAACAGCAGCAAGTGAAGAGGTGACTGCTATCTCAGTGGAAGGGAAGTAAATGCAAATCTAGGAGCTTTCATTATTACTTCTTCGCATTGATATTGCATTGGGGAAAGGAGGAGTAGGAGTTTGAAGAAGGTTGTTCAATGGCTACTTAAAGTCTCTTTTTGAGTGTGGATAGGAAGGATAAGAATATAAAAAGCAGTTGCTCAATCTATCTAAACGTGTACAACAAAGGGGGTAAGGGAAATTAAGAAAATAATGTTTTGCACTGATAGAGGAGGGAGAGGGGAGACTCGGGGGGAGTGTTTGGTATCCTGCACCTGGAAGGGTGGGGGGTTGCTGGTGGGCAACGACAGCAATGGGTATGGTGGTAGGCTGCAACAACTGCGGTGCACCAATCTTTCTAAAAGTTGCCTGGAGTGTGGGAGGATGTTTAGTGTGCAACCACATAGAAAAACTTAGAAAGGAGATTGAGGGTCTGCAGGAGGAACTAAGACAGACGAGGCAGATTGGGGGTGGGTTTAGCCTAATACTGGAGGGAGGAAGAAGGGGAGATGAGGGAGGGTGATTTAAGCCAACAGTGGTGAGGACAGGGTCAGAAGAAGGGAAGCAGAGACAAAGGCCCAGGCCAGGAAGAACAATTGCCGGGAAACCAGGTCAGGAGACAAAAGACAAATGGAAGGAGGAGATAGGGACTTGTGAGGGAGGCGAAGAAGTGGCAAAAGTCATGGAGTGGAAAGGAGAGAACAGGTTACTATGCAGAGAGAGGGAGCGGCATTTGTGAAGGGCCTTCAGAAAATAGTTGTGCACTGCTAGAGAGGAAGAAGGTGGAGGAGGAAATGATGAAATTAGAGGAGTAATTGATAAATGCCTGGACCAAACTGGAGCAGGGGAAGTCTGCTGGGAGAATTGCAACAGGGGTAAAAGGGAAAATAATGCAGGAGGAAGAAGAGGAGCTGGAAATGAGAGGGAGATGAATGGAAGCAAGCAGGAGTAAGAGGGTGGAATGTTAGTGCTGGGGGACTCAATACTAAGAGGAGTCAGGTGGGGTAGCAAGGGGGAGAGGCAGTCGCATTTGGGTGGAGGCCATGCCAGGAATGACAGTGGAAAGGGTGGGACAATCTGTTCTGAAATATGCTAGAAGGGGTAGGGACAAGCCTCATTTAATTACACATCTTGGGACAAACGACTTGGCTGACAAGACAGTAGATATAGTCCAGAGGAGGTTTGAGGAACTAGCACAATTATGTGAGATGGCAGGAAGATCAGTAACTTTTTCAGAGATACTTCCGGAGCCAAAGGCAAGCACAACAAGAAAGCTGAGAATAGAGGAATTTAACGGATGGCTAAGAACCTGGTGTTGTGCTAAAGGGTATGGGCTGTGGGGGTGGGGAGGGACCTGGAGGACAGTAGTCTCTATGCCAAGGACAGACTACACTTGAGTGAGGAGGAAGAAAGTGTTGAAACAGAGGATGGAGGAGTACATAGAGGAAGTTGGGAATTTAAACTAGGAGTAGGGGTGGCAGTTGGGGAAGAGATATGCAGAGACCACAGGTTGGGAAACCATATGAGCTTACCCCCATAACAGTGACAAAGGACAAATGGCAAGTACTATTGTGATGCTAGGAAAGGAGGGCAGGATGGAGGGGAAAGGGTGGAAGGTGGTTACCCTTAATGCTAGGAGCCTTGGGAGGAAAACTGCAGAGTTACAGGTTCTCATGGCAGAGGGAGAGGTGATTGCAGCCATCACAGAAACATGGGCCACCAATACAATGACTGGGACCTGTCTGTTCCAGGGTACAGGTTATTTCATGAGGGACAGGGTGATTGGGAAGGGGGTGGCACTATATGAGAAGGACTGAAGTGTGTAGGGGAGGAAGGGGAGGAGGTAGTACGCGTCACTTTGATGCAAATCCAGGATTCCAAGAATAGGATTCTTAGAATGGAGTGGTGTACAGGCCACCATCTCAGACGGAGGAGTTAGACAGAGAACTAGCGGGACAGATCAGGAGGACCTGCGAGAAGGGTAGTGTGGTGATTGTGGGGGACTTCAACATGCCAGGAGTGGACTGGAGCACCCCAACAACCAGGAACAGAAGGGAGCAGGTACTGCTGGATGCCTTCCAGGACAGCTTCCTGCTGCAAATGGTCAGTGAACCAACCAGGTTAGGGAATACCCTTGACCTTGTGCTGGCAAATGGGGACTTTGTGAGAGAACTTACAGTGGAGGAACCGCTGTCAGGGAGTGACCACCACTCAGTATGGCTCACATTGGATATGGGCAAGGAAGGAGTGGAATCTGGCACAAGAGTGCTGGACTTCAGGAGGGCCGACTTTGGGAGGATGGGGGAAGTGGTAAAAGGGTACCTGGCCAGAATTCAATCTAGTATGGACACTAACCAGAGTTGGGAGCTCATAAAGCTGGGGATAGTGGAGGCAACCAAAACCTGCTGCAAAGCCCAGAGCAAGAAGGCTAGGGCTAAGAAACCAAGCTGGTTGAGCAAGGAGGTCATGGAAAAGGTAAGGAGGAAAAGAGCTACCTTTAGGAAGTACAAGAAAACAGGGAGGGGGGAGGACAGGGAGGAGTACTTGACAGAATTGAAGGAGGTGACAAGGGCAGTAAGGGGAGCCAAAGCATCTACGGAACTCAGGCTGGCACAAGGCATTAAGAAGGGGGAGAAGGACTTCTTTAAGTACATCAGGGAGAAAAGGAGCTGTAGGGACCACATAATAAGGATTAGGAAGGAGGGGGGTTGGGTGGAAGCAGGGTGCGATAAGGCAGAAACACTAAATGAGTACTTCTGCTTAGTATTTACTAAAGAGAAGAGGGGGGTGACACCCAAGGTGGGAGAAATGGCAGAAGCAGGGGGGAAAGTGGTGACAGATGGGGAAATCATGGAGGGCAGAGTTCGAGAGGGTTTGAAGGCACTGAGGGTGGACAAGGCGCCAGGCCCAGATGGCATTCACCCCAGGGTACTGAAGGGCTGGCAGAGGTCCTTGCAGGACCTTTGGCAGATCTATTTAATGCCTCATTACATTCGGGTGTGTACCTCAGGACTGGAGGATGGCTCATGGTGCCCCTCCACAAGAGTGGCCCAAGGATGAACGGAAACTACAGACCAGTGAGCCTCACATCCATCGTGGGTAAGCTAATGGAGACTATCCTGAAGGAGAGGCTGGTGGCCTCTTAGAGGCCAAGGACTACAGGACAGCAGACAGCATGAGCCGACGTGCAGATCCTGCCAAACCAACCTGGTAGAGTTCTATGACTGGGTAACTAGGCAACTGGACAGGGGCCATGCAGTGGATGTCCTGTATCTGGACTTCAGTAAGGCATTTGACTCGGTGCCGCATGGAAGGCTGGGAAGGAAGTTAGTAGGCACAGGGGCGGGTGCAAAGCTGGTGAGATGGGTAGGAAACTGACTTCAGGGAAGGCAACAGAGGGTGGTGGTGGGTGGGGAGCTCTCACACCCAAGGGCAGTGACGAGCGGTGTTCCACAGGGCTCGGTGTTGGGACCAGTGTTGTTTGGGATATTCATTGCAGACATCTCATGGGACATCAAGAGCAAGATCAGTCCATTTGCTGATGCTACCAAGGTAGGCACAGTGGTGGATGACCTAGGGGGATGGCAGGGGTTGCAGGATGATCTGGCAAAGCTTGAAACCTGGTCAGACACCTGGCAACTGGGGTTTAATGCTAAAAAGTGCAAGGTGCTGCATTTTGGAATGAAGAACCCAAGGAGGAGTTACTAGCTAGGGGGAGTGCAGCTAGCCCAGACAGAGGAGGAGAAGGATCTGGGTGTGCTCATTACAGGGTCAATGAACAACTCGGCACAATGTAGGAAGGCAGCTGCAAAGGCCAACAAAATGCTGGGTTGTATTGCAAAGAGTATATCCTCGAGGAGGGAGGAGGTGATTCTGCCACTGTATAGGTCATTAGTTAGACCACACCTGGAGTCCTGCGTGCAGTACTGGCGCCCGTATCTGAAGAGGGACATGAAGTTACTGGAGGGGGTACAGCTCAGGGCAACAAAGATGATCAAGGGGCTGGGGGACTTATCATACGAGAGGAGGCTGAGAGCATTGAACATGTACTCACTGGAAGAGAGGAGGGACAGGGGTGACATGATTGAAACCTTTAAATACATGAAAGGAATAAACAAGACTGGTACAGAGGGGCTGTTCAAAGTAAGGGAGGGGAGGGCCACCAGGGGCCATGATATGAGACTGGAGGGAGGAAGGTTCAGGAGGGAGATGAGGAGACACTTTTTACAGAGAGGGTGGTGGCTGGGTGGAATGCGTTACCTGCAGAAGTGGTATGCAGTAGAACAGTGGACTGCTTCAAAAGGGGATGGGACAGGACAAGGGGGAGGGTTAATGAAGGGGAAGGGTGGAAGGGAGGGGCAGCTGCAGAATAAGGGGTGCTAGCTGCACATTCGAGCAGACTTGACAGACCTCTAGGCCTTTATCTGCTGGCAAATTTCGTATGTTCACTGAAAGAGTACTGGATGCCTGCAAGTCTTCTAGTGGAGGTGGTGGGGGCAAAAACAGTGGTGGGCTTTAAGCATGCATGGGATAGGCGCAAGGGAATCTTAGTTGAGAAGAAAGGGAGGAGGGGCCATAGATTAAGTAGGGTCGGCAATATCAGTACAGCAGAGACATGAGCAGACTGGGTGGTCTAAGTGGTCCTTATCTGCCGTCAAATGCTATGTTTCTGTCCATGCTAGAATCTCTCACATTATTTTTAAGTGCGATATACATCAGAAATAACACACCCCAGAGGGTCTCGGTGTGCTGAGATATTATAGGAACATCTCCAGTTCATTGCAGGGCACTTTCACCACCACAGGCATTTACAAGACGCCATAAAGTTTCTTCCAGTTTGAATAGTCGTAAAATCGGAATGCTGCATTTTGTAACTTACTTTATATGGCTGGATGGACGGGCGGACAGACAGACAGACACTCCAGACAGACAGGTACTCTAGAAGAGATAGATCTGTCTGTAGATAGGTGGATGGATAGATAGGCCACCCATTCACATTTCTGTGCCAGTGATTTGGGTTTCGGAGTGGCCTCTGGGCATGTGGGGTGTGCTGCTGTACTGGGGAATAGTGCTACTGCTGCTGGCAGTGCTTTCCTACCAGGAGAGGGGGTGGTTCCGCTTTGGCCACCACAGCCCCCTCCCCATGGAGGCCAAGGCACACCCCTCAGAGGGTTAGCTGTGGTTGGCGCCAACATAGAAGGCTGGCATTGTCATCATGTCTTTTTTTTTGGGGGGGGGGACCAAAGCGGCACCATCCATTTAACTGTGGTGGCAGCGGACTAGTGGTTGACTAGGCTGGGTGGGTGCCCAAGACCAAAAGAGTGTAACTGACACTGAGGCAAGAGAGAAGAAACCTTCTGTGGAAAACTGGGTAGGTAACTGGCTAAAGGGGAGGCAGCAGAGGGTAATGGTGAGTGGGAGGTCACAAGCGGAGTTCCACAGGGATCTGGCCTTGGTCCACTCCTCTTCAACATGTTCGTCAGTGACATTGGTGGGGGGATCCAGGGCAGGCTGTGTCTCTTCGCAGATGGCACTAAACTCTATGGGAGGGTAGATGGTAATGAGGGAATAAAGGAAATGCAGAGAGACTTGAAAAAGCTGGGGGTTGGGTCAGTAGTTTGGCAGTTGAAATTCAGCGCCAGGAAGTGGAGTGATGCGCATAGGGAACAAGAATCCCAGGACGGAGTGCTGGATGAGAGGGGTGAGACTCAGTACCACGGCTGAGAAACAAGAACTTGTTCATCTTACTTCGAGGGAGGCTCTTGCAGCCGGCCACACTGATAGGGCTAAGCTGCCATGCTCTAGGACCACATGAAAACATCTAGCTAGCAGTCTATCACGGGGGACTGCGATGTCAGCATAACATACTTAAAATGGATCTCACACCTGCCTCAGTTCTTTTCCCGCCATCGACCTGCATGCGTGGACCTTAGTGGACACTGCAGCTGAGTCGACCTCCACTACTCGGGCTAGCTGTGCTTTATTTTTTGTATCCACCGGGTTACTTACGCTATGAAATGGAAGCGCTTCTCCATTTGGGCTGCTGCACGCCATTTGGATCCTTTCAGCTGCTTGGTGAATCAGGTGTTGAAGTACCTCATTTCCCTTTCGGATTCGGGTTTGGGGTACTCGAGCCTTAAGGTGTACCTTTCTGCCATCTGTGCATACCATGCACCTATTGAGGGCAAAGCTGTTGCCCAGTTTGAGGTGTCCCGCACATTCCTGCAGGGCATTTTGCATTTGAAACCTCCCATTTGGGGCCCCGTCCCTCCATGGGACCTCAACTTTATGTTAGGGAAACTCACTTTACCTCCCTTTGAACCAGCCACGAGTTGCAAGCTGTGCTTTCTGTCATGGAAAGCGCTCTTTTTAGTTGCTGTTACTTCTGCTTGAAGGATTTCCGTGCTTCAGGCCCTTATGTGTAAGGAGCCTTATTTGTTTTTTCTCAAAGTCAGGGTGTCTTTGTGTGCTAATCCTAAGTTTTACCTAAGGTGGTGTCAGAGTTTACTTTAAATCAATCCATCCACCTGCCAGTTTATTTTCCTAAGTATTCTAACCAAGGGAAGGTGTTGCTCCATACGTTGGATGTACATAAGATGTTGTAGTACTACACAAACCGCACAAAGCCTTTCATAAAATCTGAACAGTTTATTTCATTTGCCCCCAAGAGAGGGTGCCCCTGTTTCCAAACAGTGTTTGTCTTAAGTGGTTAGCAAATTGCATTGTTTATTGCAGCCACAAGTACAACGAACCCTTTCCGGGGGTGGTCAAAGGCCATTCCACCAGGGGCATGCCTGCCTCCACGGCTTGCTTCAGGTATGTGTCAGCTGCCACCTGGAGTCATGCCCACACTTTCACCAAGCATTACAGTTTGGACATCGCCTTTAGGTGCAGGGCCAACTTCAGCCTGGCAGTTCTTCAGGGCCATCTCTCCTGAGCTCTTGGCTGCTGATCTGTCTTCCTCCCGGTGTTGTTATCCTGGTGATACCCGATACTGCTTGGGACTCAGTCCTACCAGTTTGGCCTGCTGCAAGAGCCTTTCTTGAAGTAAGATAGTACAGTTACGTAAGAACCTACCATAACAGTAGATCTTCGAGGGAAGCTCTTGCAGCAGGCCCTGCTTTCCCCCTGCTGCTCTTTTTTCTCTTGCACTACTTCTGCCTTTCTTATTGGCTGTCAGGGAAACCTCCTCTGTTCTCCTTTAGCTTCCTGTACGAGGTCTCCAGCAGGAGCACTGAGGTAGGTGTGGGGGACCGCCCACCTATATGGGCTAGGCTGACGTCAGCTGACTGACATCAGTGGCGGGCAGTCCCCTGTGATAGACTGCCGGCTAGACGTTTACTGTGTGGTCCAAGCACCTGGTGGCTTAGCCCTACTGGTGTGACCTGCTGCAAGAGCTTCTCTCGAAGATCTACTGTTACGGTAAGTTCTTACATAACTGTACTTTATCATCAGTGACTCTCTAAAGCGATCACATTGGTGCAACAAGACTTATAGCAAGACAGATAGGATGCTTGGGTGTATTGGAAGAGATATTGATACAGTAGCAGATAAGGGGGGTAATACTTCCCCTGATGGACTCCTGCTGAGGCCACACCTGGAGTACTGCATCCAGTTCTGGGGTCCTCATCTCAGGAAGGATAGTGATAGGCTTGAGGTGGTGCAGCACAGGGTAACAAAAATGATTCAGGGCCAGCAGAGCATGTCCTGTGAGATGCTTCTCAAGGCACTGAACATGTACTCGCTGGAGACCAGAAGGGAGAGGAGAGATATGATAGAGACCTTCAGATACTCATGGCCATGAGTGTAAGCTAACCCGGGGGGGGGTCAGGAGGGACATGAGGAAATATTGTTTTATAGAAAGGGTGGTGAAGCCATGGAACAGGCTGCTAGGCGAGGTGAAGGGTGAAAAAAACTGTTAGTGTTTTTAAGCATGGCTGGGACAGAATGAAGGGTATAGTGGTTGCTCGGGGCATCAGAATCTGGAAGGAGAAGGGGGGGCTGGGGAAGGCTAGGACCCTGGAGGAACAGTAGTCCCCAAGGCTAAATAGAGAATTTGGGCAGACTGGATGGACCTTTGGCCTTTTTCTGTCATCATTGTCTGTTTCTGTTTTTCTAAAAGATAGATGGAGAGAGAGCGCTGTGAGTTGGATTTATTTATTTGAAAATCGGTGACCGGGAAAGGCACACTGAGCTGAGTCTCGTTTCCAGGTGTGACCGATGAGAAGGGGACAGGGGATACAAAATACATAGCACAGTTACAGTAAAGTGCAATCAAAATAACATGATGAGAACAGGTAGAGAGAGAGAGAGAGCTGGATGAATAGGTACTGTAGAAAATGATGGATGGATTAAAGGTTGGGCGGGGGGGACAACTGCAGTAGTAGGCCAAAGATTGCAGTGTTTTTTTATTCTGCCTCAAGAGTCCTGCTCGCACCAAAAATCAGTTTAAAACGGCCAATAGCTTGTGCTCTGTTTTGTGGACAAAATGCCACATAACTGATGGCTACTACTGTGCAGCCTGTACAGCCAGTCAGAGTGATGGCTTCCCACCCACTCACCGCGTGCATGCCACAATGCCCAGACATCCTGGAAGCAGTCTGTTGAGAGAACGCTAACACCCGACCCACTCCTTTTCTCCAGACCCCCAACCCTCACCTTTTGTGCTCAGCATTTTAGGTGACAGCAGGGACAGTTCAAGTGCACGAATTCTCCATGGGCTTTACTGCCATTGTTTATCCGATGCAGTACTCCATTCTTTCTTCTGTGTCTAGAAGTAACGCTCTAGGTCCATATCTGGTATGTCTCATCCGACTCCCCACTGTCGGTACCCGCAGGTTCGGAGGAGAAGTCATGGATGGGCCATGGAGGGACTCTAACAGGTGACCAAGTGAAAAGGGAGGGCCAGATTTATATGGTCATGGTCCATATGCATGGCAGAAACCATGGACCCCACCTTCCCAGCTCCACATCGCCCTGCCCACAAAATGACATGGTGGTGCCCCACCCCAAGTTAAAATACTTAAGATACTTATATTCACTATAAAAATATGCAGTCTGCAAAACCAGACTTCTAAAACAGTTCATTACAAAAGCAACAGTCAACAATTAAACCAAAGCTTAAAACTACTTGAACTCTATCCCACCTTGATGTGCAACAATCACTTTCTTTTGTTTCCTGTGAGAAAGCGTATATACCAATATAAAGTAACCTTTGCCACTGCACTATTTCATTCTAGAGAGCTGGGAAGGCTTCTGTTGCTTCACAGTGCTGCTATGCATTTGTGATTGTCTATTGATACACAGGAAGGCAGTTTCCCATGCTCAACAAAATACAAACAATACTAGTGCAGGATTCTAACTACAGGGACAGCACATGGCAGAAGCAGAGTACGGATGGATCCCAGCAGAGATAGAAAACTTGGGATGGCAACAAGAGCAACACAGCAGCGGCCCCTCCCCCAGCACAAATACACACACATACACCGCTGATTGATCTCTGATGAAACCACCAAAATCAAACAGAACCCCCCTCGACATAGCACAAACACACACACGGCAGAAGACCAGAACTGATGAGCAATTACCATAAAAATTTATCCTCAGCCCATCATCATCTTTCATAAGCACAGTCATCCTCTATTTCTTTGAATAACTGCCTGCATGGTACTGTGAAGGTAATAGAATCATGCCACCTCTAGCGAAACTGCTAAAAATGAAACATGCACTCCCCACACAAACCTGACAGGAGACCCACAATACGAAATAAGTAAAGGTGTTAATGCCATTAAAACCTTAATGTTAAAGGCTTTTCTTGTGTTCACTTCACATGATAGAAATGCCTCTGGAGCATGAAATAGTGATGGATAAGTCAGGAAATCCTAAATGCAATCCAGGACAGCTTCATAACTCAGTGTGTGACTGATGCTACCAGGGAAGGGGCAATCCTGGACCTAGTGCTCACCAAGTGGGAGCACGGACAGGAGATAGAAGTTAGGGAGCCACTGGGTGGAAGCGACTACAGTACAGTGTGATTCAGTTTGGACATGGGCAAGGAAGGCATCCCCACCAAAACTAGAGTAGTAGACTTCAAGAGGGCAAATTTTGAAAAGATGAGAGAGGTGTTAAGGGAAAACCTGGAGAGCATGGAAAAGGGCATGGGGTGGATCAGTTACGGGCCATCATTAGGGGGACCATTCAGATGGCCACGAGCAGCTGTATCAAATTGAGGGGGAAGGAATCGAAGGCCAGACCACCAAGCTGGTTCAATGGGAAGGTGGCCAGAGTGGTAAGGGAAAAGAGGGCAGCCTATAGAAAACGCAGAAGAACAGCAAAAGAGGAGGATGAGGAAGAATACCAGAGGCTGACTAAGGTGGCAAGAAGGGAGGTGCAGCAGGCAAAGGCACAGAAAGAGCTCCAAATAGCTGTGGGAATAAAGAATGGTGAAAAGACCTTCTTTCACTACATAAGTGAAAGGAGGGACAAGAAGGATGGCATTGTTAGGCTGAAGAAGGGTGATGATTTGGTAGAGGAAGATGGGAGCAAGTCAGAGGTATTAAATGAATACTTCTGCTCCCATCTTTACAAAGGAAAAGGATGGACCGGTGCCATATATAGGGAGAAGGAAGGAGGGAACAGGGGGTGAAGCAGTAAGAGTAATTGGGATTGAAAGAGTGAGAGAGGGGCTCATGGCTCTGAGGATGGGCAAATCCCCAGGACCAGATGAAGTACACCCCAGGATGGAAGTGTTGGTGGACTATCTGACAGGGCTGCTGGCTGTTCTCTTCAATAGATCGCTGGAGTCTGGTGTGGTGCCACAGGAGTGGAGAACAGCACATGTGGTGCCACTCCACAAGAGCAGAACCAAGGATGGCCTGGGTAACTATAAGCCAGTCAGCCTGACATCGACAGTATGTAAACTCATAGAGACCATACTAAATGAGATGCTGGTGAAGTACATGGAGGAGAAAGATCTGCAGGACGATGTCATGGGTTTGCAGCAGGCAAATTGTGTCAGTGGAACCTGACTGAGTTTTTCGATTGGGTCACGATGGCAGTGCACAAAAAGCCAGGCGGTGGACATCATATACCTGGACTTTAGTAAGGCCTTCAATCTGGTGTCACACAAAAGGTTGATAATGAAACTGAGGGACCAAGGGGTTGGGAAGAATATGGTAAGATGGATTGAAAATTGGTTGAGGGGCAGAACCCAGAGTAGTGGTTGGGGGCGAGTTCTCCACCACCAGGGAGGTCACCAGTGTGGTCCCGCAGGGATCTGTGTTGGGGCCAGTGTTGTTCAATGCCTTGATAAGTGACATTGGGGAAGGCATTACAGGCAAAATATGCCTGTTTGCAGATGACGCCAAACTCTGTGGGAGGGTGGACACCAAGGAGGGGGGGGGGATACAGGACCTGAGAGAGGACCTTGCCAGACTAGAGACATGATCAGGAATCTGGCAACTTGGTTTCAATGCCAAAAAGTGCAAAGTGATACACATAGGAACAAAGAACCCTTGGGCAGAGTGTTACATAGGAGAGGTTCAGGTAAATGCTTCCGAAGAGGAAAAGGATCTAGGAGTGGTGATTACAAGTGACCTGAAACACACCTCCCAGCAGTGGTGAACGCTAACAGGATGCTGGGTTGTATTGCAATTCAGTAGCAGGTGGAGCAAGGTCATTTTACCACTGTACAGGTAATTGGTGAGACCATATTTAGAATATGGGGTGAGGTTCTGGCATCCATACCTTAAGAAGGACGTCAGTATGCTGGAAGGGGTCCAGAGGAGAGCAACCAAGATGATAGAGGGATTATAGGATGGGTCCTATGAGGAGAGGCTGGGAGCCCAGGGGATGTACTCCCTGGAGGAGAAGGAGGATATGATAGAGACCTTCAAGTACATAAAGGGAATTAACAGAGTGCAAAAGGGGGTCTCTTTAAAATGAGTGAAAACAACACCACTAGGGGGCACAGCCTAAAATTGATGGTAGGGAGATTCAGAAGGGATATAAGGAAATATTTCTGTACAGAGAGGGTGGTGACCACTTGGAATGAGCTGCCAGAGGAGGTGGTATCAGCAAAGATGGTGGGAGCATTCAAGAGGACCTGGGACAAACACAAAGGGAACCCTTCGGACCAAAGCAATGGGGGAGGGAGGGAGGGGCAGTTGGGGGGGGGCCAGGGGCAGTGGTGTAAATGTAAGACCAGACCCTGCATTATTACAAGCAGACCCGATAGACCAGGTGGTCGTCTTCTGCTGGCTCTGTTTGTATGTATGTGGGGGAGATTAACTTGTACTCACCCTGCCTGCACTGCCCCACTGCCTGTCCTCACTCACCAGCTCGGACGAACCCTGGTCACCTAGATGCCATTTGTAATCCCTTCCTACCTATCGTCGACCGTCTCTAACCTCAAGCTCTGACTTCAGCTGTCTCACTCTCTCTCTCTCAGCACCACACCGTGCCATAGCTTGCTCGCTACCAGTGTCTACTCCTGGCTGGCTTCAATTGCTCTGCGGTGATTCTGCAGCCAGTCTGCTCTAATCTCAAACTACTCCACACATGTGCACACTATGGCCCTGTTCACAGTACAGCACAGTAATCAAAACGTTTTTAAATACGGATTAATTATCTTGCTGTAGCATCCGTGTTGCTCTGTCCACACTGTCACTGGCATGGTGTAAACTGTTATTAAAAACAGTTTACGGCATCTGCACTACTGCCTCAGAACCGGATTAACTATCAACCGGTTCCAAATCGGGGACATCTAGCTTTATTAAAGGGAATCGTGTCAGACCGTCCGCACTGCAGGATAGTCAGATAATGGATTTAACTCCAGAACCATTTTTTAAATCGTGCTCAAGCCTACCTTAAATCAAGATTTGAGCATGGTTTACTAAAACAGTTCCGGAGTTATGTTCAGTTGTGTTCAGTGAGAGCACAACTGTGCTTGTGGCTGCTTAAAATGTTTTATGGTGGGCAAAAAGTTTTAAGTAGCCCAGTGTGAACAGGGCCTATGAATACTGGGACCGACGAGACGGTGTCGGGCGATTGGAACCAAATGCAAATGGCTACTACCTTGATCATTCCTGTGCAGTGGCAGTCAGTCTTAGTTGCAAGTAACCAGTCCTGCTGCTGTGCCTGCGGAGGAGTGAAAGGCTCCAAGCGCCCGGATGTCAGCTTGCAGTGTCAGTCTGTTCTGCTGTGCCCTCACTCCCAGCCCAGCAGAAGTTCGATGGCCAGATCCAACTCCAGGACCTTAAACACAGCCGAAAGCATGTACACATTGTCATCATGTTGATGTCGACCACTCGCTGTCCTCACTGCTTTGAGCGGAGTGAGGTAGTGTTCATAACTTGTGGGGGCTCTGAGTGTTGGGGGATAGGTACCAATCTGAGGCTGCTCCAAATGTTGGGGGACTATGCCCTCCACCCCCCCGCCCCCATAATTACTCCAATGATAAAATGTCATCAGTTAATTAGGAACATGTTACGAAGTTCCCGACACTAATGACAGGGCTTTGAGGGGTGCTGATACAGTGTTCTTTATGCACCAACAGTCACTTCAGATGCAGTTTGAGACAACTTTGTGTCCTTGAAATGAGCTTCTGGTGTTTCCCAAATGGCTCCTGTTGCCACAAAATCACTGCACTGAATCTGGAATGAAACATGGCAAAAGGGACTTCCGGTGACGTCATGAGACTGTGAACAACCTGGAGCGCGAGGCTCCCCTTAGAAACTAAATAAAAAGCCCTCAAACTACAGAAAATAATAAAATTAAGATTGCCAGAATAGATAAGAGGGGGATAATGCCGAAGAGGAAAGGAACTGACAAAACAGAGTCTTCGATCCACACAGATTCTGACAGATTGCAACCGGAAGATTCAGACAGTGGGGACTCGCGGGCCTCGTCGACCTCCCGCCGCAGTACAGTACAGGCCGATCAGGTCCCCAACTCAATTTTACAACGGCAGATGACCCAGATGCTTGCCGAGATCCGTGATTTTAGAAAGATGCGGTCTACAGTGGCAGGGCTGAGGACCGACCTGAACAAGCTGGAGAAACGGCAGGAGGGTTCCCGAAGAACAGCTTTCCAAGACAGACCAGAGGGTGGATGAAACCGAGAGGGCCATTTCCCAATTGTACTCTCAGGTCTCGGCCTTGCAACAACGAGCGGAGGACGCAGAGTGTAGAAGCCGCCGGAACAATATACGCTTGTCGGGGCTCCCGGAAGGCACTGAACCGGCAGAGTTTATCCCATTCATTCAAAAACTGCTGCGAGAGACCCTCACCTTACCTAATGATATAACGCTGGAAATGGAGCGTGTCCATCGTTCTCTGGGCCCAAAACCACCAGCTGGAGCCAGACCGCGATCCATCCTTATAAAATTCCTCCAACATCAGGAGAAGGAAACAGTGCTGCATACTGCATGGAAGCAGGGCAAAGTTATATTTGGGAGCAGCAGGCTTTTCTTCGAAAACGATTTTGCACCAGAATGATGTCGCGTCGGAAGACGTTTTTTCCGGTAATGAAAGCTCTTAAAGGGGCAGGGGTGCGATTCCACTCCTTATACCCGGCGAAACTGCTGATTTATTTTAAGGAAGGCCCGATGGTTTATGAGTCCGCCGCTGAGGCGAAGAAGGAGCTACAGTCCAGGAAGATAGAGGTTCCAGGGCAGAATATAAACAGCAGAATCCCACTCGCGGCAAGATTGGCGCAAAAAGTCTGGTCAGTGGAACAACGAGAGGCGAGGAGGAAACAGGGAGCTGAAGTAATGCAGACAGTTGTTAGGGCACTGAGAGCTGACTCACAGGAACTTTCAGACCCTGGTCTAGGAAATGGTGCAGCACTAACCTGAGGGCTTGGTCGGTCTGTGAATGGAACTGTTCCCCTCGAGTGTCTGGACTGATGGCCCCTCGGACTAGCAAGTTTGCCTAATACTGCACCGTGTCTTCCCCCCTTTCCCTTCCCCCTTTTTTCCCCTCTCTCCCTTGTTGGTTGTCCTTCTTCCCTTCTCCTCCTTATTTCCTTTCCTTTCATCCCCTGTCTTTTGGTTGTTTGGGGGATCTGCAGAACTAATATGATGTTTTGGGAGGGGCGGGAGGTCGGGGTGGGGGCTGGGTGGGTAGGCAGAGGCCCGCTGTGGTCCGATACCCGTCAATCGCCCAGATGCTGCAGTGGATGAGAGTGGCACACCCGGCTCTCGGTCTGCCAGTTAATTAGGTGTAGCTCCACTGTCGGGGGTCGGTTCCGCTAGTCTGCGACTGTGTCGGGGAGGCCGACCCACCTCAGCCCGTTTGGACCAAGCAGACTCAAACTAGTATTGCTACAGCTAAGATAAGACCTGTGGGCAGGGGACTCTGGTACCTGGAACCCGGCGGAGGAGGAAATTGGGTATACCAAGCGTAAATGAGCCATGGTCGGGGATTGTGGATTCTTGGCTGCTGGGGGCGGTGGGTAATGATGTGTTCTGGCTGAGTTTGAGTGGGGGACAGTGTTCGCCATTGAAGTCGGGGTGACCGCTTCTCTAGAACCTCTCCGGCTGTGGCCAGGTTGCGAGCAGACGGATTCGTGGATGGCTGTGACTTGGGCTCCCCCCAGTCCTAGGCATCATTGCCAAATAAGGAGGGCTGCCTGGTGAGTGGGATGGATGGGGGCAGCAGGTAAATAAGGTGGACCCACGAGGAATAATCCTGGCCATCTCGTAGGTGGGGAGGTGAATTTCAGACAATCGGGTGGATGGGACTTGGAGATCGGTGCCCCAACGGGAGGATAGAGTGGTGAAGCTGAGGTGCAGTCTAAATGATTCCACCCCCATATGGAGGCATGGCAATGTTACGGTCTACTCTGTCCCCCGGGAGGCTATGGAATCCTCTCTGCGGATTCGATCTGAGGTGCAGTTCTGGGGGGATCACATAGTACCCTCCCATCCAGATAAGAGAGGGAGAGGCAACGACCAATTAAAGCGCACCTACGACTGTGATGCTGTGCTCGGGATAGGGGGTTGATGGCGTATGGGACCCACCTTATCCCTGCCTATCTAATAGGTGATACTCAAAGGATTGGGTCTCCCACTTAGAAGTGGAATTGCTAGCCCCGGTAAGCATTTATATGGCCCCCAGGAAAACTTTGAACATTGATCTCACAGGGTAATTGGGGTTCCAAGAACACTTGGAAATAGAGGGGGTTTTGTGACTGTTGTGACACCTTAGGGGGTCCCTGTCTGGGCCACTGGAGCTGAGGTGGGGTGGTAGCCACTATACAGCGCCTGTGTGGCGCGGCGGCCCCCGCCTTCCTCCAATAGGAGGAGGTTCCTTTTGCATAAATGTTCTTTGGGGAGCCTATAGCTCGGACCTTGTGACTAAAGTCACCAAACCCAACTACCCTTACCCCCTTTGGGTACTAGCTGCCCACGGTCCTCAGACAAAAGAGGACCTCACAGGTAGGACTCTTGGATCCTACCGACAATCCAGGTATAGCCTGGATCGGTGGAAGTACCAAAAAGTTTTACACTGTTATTGTGGCCATGTTGGCCTGTAGGCTGTGTTTGTATTTAGTGTTATATGTCTTTCATGAATGGTTATGTGTTTTGTATATATGTTTCTCTATTAGGTCATCAAGCTCCTCTGGTCACTAGCCTTACGAAAAATTTGGGTTTGGATACCCAGTGGGGGTGGGGTGCGGGGACCAGTGTCCTCACCCTTTGACATGTTGCATACACCAAAGTTAAAATTGCTCTCTCTAAATGTAAATGGGTTGGCCTCCCCAATTAAAAGATCCAGAACATTGGCGTATCTTAAAAGAACTAAATCGGATATAATTTTTCTACAGGAGACGCATATATGAGTCCGCTGGAGCAGTCCAAGCTCGCTAAATTAAGTAGGGGACAGGTGTTAAGTGCCTCATATAGGGGTGGTAGAAGTAGAGGTGTTGCCATTATCATCCCTTCCCACACTCCATACCAACCGGAACGAACCTGGTCAGACCCTGAGGGCCGCCTGGTTCTCACCCGTCAGAGGCTTAACGGTAAGGAAGTCACGTTGGCAAATGTATATCTTCCCCCGGGCATCACGACTGCACAGCTGAAACCTTTGCTGGACAGAGTGGTGAACTTTACCAAAGGTGTTTTATTAATGGGTGGAGATTTTAATATGCTCGTGGATCCAAGTTTGGACTCCACAAAAGTGAAGCCACAGAGGCTGTCTGGGACCCAGAGTTTCTTTAAAAGGTTTGTCACAGAAATTGGGTGGTGTGATATCTGGAGGCAGCTGCACCCACATACAAAAAATTACTCATACTACTCCTCGGTACATCACACGTATTCCCGGATAGATCTTGCCTTTACGCAAGTGGAAAACCTGCAGATGGTAAGTAACGCTCAGATCGGGGATATAGCTATCTCAGATCATGCCCGTGAGCACATTTATGGGATTTAGGTGGCCAACCTAAAAGCACTCAGTGGAGGTTAAACCCATTCTACCTCGCACAAAAGAATTTAGGGAGTTTGTCTCCGGCAAGATCTCTGAGATCATGACCGATAACCCTGCCCCATACACAAGCCCTTCGGTCTACTGGGACACAATAAAAGCGGTCCTAAGGGGGCATATAATTAAATATTCAGCGCAGAAGAAACGGCAGCGCGAAGAGCGCAGAGCCGAACTCGAAGAAACTCTCCATTTTCTACAACTAGCACATAAACAGGGAGACAACTCCCTCCTCCCTCAGATACAGCACACCAAGCAAGAGTTAGATAAGCTTGCAATACAACAAACCGAAATAGTCCTAGCTTTTCTGAGGCAAAGGTACTATGAGGTTGGGCCGCGAGCTACACGTTTGCTCGCATACCAAATACGTAGAAGAAGAAAAGCAGCAACAATCGGTAGTATTAGACACCCAGTAGGGGGACAGCCCCTCTCTAAAACACACGACGTAGCAGAAGCGTTCCGGGCCTACTATAAGAGATTGTACACTCCAGAGGCAGTCCCATCCCCAGAGAGTATTGCAATATACATTGGGGCACTTACTTTGCCCACCCTAAAGGAACAAAGTAAAGAGGCCCTTATGCAGCCTATAACTGCCACTGAAATAGTACAAATTATTGCCAATTCTAAGTCCCAGAAAGCCCCGGGACCCGACGGATATGGAGCAGAATTCTATAAGACTGCTAGGCCGTCAGTCCTCCCCACACTGCTGCGTGTCTTTAACTCAGTACTTCAGGGTGACCCACCCCCAGATTCTTGGTCTTACGCAACCATATCGGTGATCCCCAAACCAGGGAAGAACCCACAGGAATGTGCATCGTACAGACCGATATCGGTATTAAATCAGGACTATAAAATATTCATGAGCATCTTAGCTCACCGAATGGATCAAGTACTCCCTGCACTAATACATAAAGATCAAACTGGCTTCGTGAGGGCTCGCACTACTACTGATAATATCAGGCGCTCTTTATCTGGTCAACCAGATGGCGGTACAGACTCCCAGCGGTACTCATTAGTCTTGGACGCAGAGAAGGCCTTGACAGAGTTGCATGGCCCTTCCTATACTCCATCCTGCAGCGATTTGGTTTTCCCCAGGCCTCATTCAAGTCCTGCAAAATATATATTCCTCACCTCGGCCTGTGTAAGAGTCAATGGGCACCACTCTAAATATTTTCCACTAAAACGAGGCACCCGCCAAGGTTGTCCGTTGTCCCGCTATTATTTGCAGTAACCATAGAACCTTTGGCGCAGAGCATCAGGGAACACCCTAACATTAGAGGAGTTTTACTGGGGAACTGAGCACCGAATGCCCTTTATTGGACGACATCCTCTTATATTTACAAGATCCAGAACAGTCTATCTCAACGGTATGCCAGGTCTTAGCGAATATGGAAGATTGTCAGGATATAAATTAAACCTAACTAAAACTGAATTGCTTACATTTAATTATACCCCTACACAAGCAACACTGAAGTCCTTCGGGTAGATGGAACCTGGCGAGTTAAAATATTTGGCGTGTATATCCCGGGAGGAATAAATTACTACAAGTATAATTATTCCCCCTTTATGACACAACTGAGGCAGGATTTACAGGCTTGGTCGGTCATTCCATTGAGCCTATTGAAACGAATAGAACTAATTAGGATGATAATTCTCCCTAGAGCATTATATCTGTTTCAAAATATCCCCCTTTTTGTACCCCAAAAGTTCTTTAAAGAAATTAATCACCTATTACGGAACTTCATTTGGGGGGGTGAACCTTAGGGTGTTGGCGCTTTCCCGACCTGATGGGGGTCTTGCGCTTCCGGATTTAAAACATTACCAACAAGCAATAACTATGATGTACATAATGGCAAGACAAAATAGAAGTTCAAACCCACATTGGTTGGACATAGAGAAAGTATTGATACGTGATATTCCTACTTTCGGACAATATATAGTCCAACTTGAGAGGGGCCTATTCAACCCACGAACCCCTGGTTGACAGCACAATTTCAAAACTGGAATGTAATTAAAAGTCACATAAACTGTCATCAGCCTGCCTCTCCTATGCCTGATTAGGGCTCTTCGGAGTTCTCCCCAATACTCTGGACTCTGGATTTGGAGGTGGACGGCCTTGGCCTGCGATACTTGCCTCAAATAATGACTCAAGGAGTTACCTGGTCATTTGCAGAAATTCAGGCAAAGTTTCACTTGCCACATAGAGATTTTTTTCGCTATTTACAGCTTCGACATTATATAGAGAGCTTACCTCTAAGCTCACGAGACCCAGAAAACTATTCAGCATTAATTAGATGTTAGATCTCTCTAAACGACTCGGGGAAGCGGGAACACTTAATATCCACATACTACCATTCTTTAGATTCTCAGGGGGAGATAGCCACTGAAAACGTCCGCATGCAATGGCGGGTAGAGTCTGGTTGTCAACTGACTATTGCAGACTGGCGGCTGGCATGTAATTATTCCTCTAAGGTCACAAGCTCATATCAATGGCGAGAATTCGTCTGGAAAGTTTTGATAAGATACTTTAGATCACCCAAAGTAACTAAGCACTATTCACAGGGCAGGTCAGCAGAATGCTGGCGAGGATGTGGAGAGCAGGAGGCCAATCTGACACATATTTTCTGGACATGCCCAGTGCTCTCTAGCTTTCTTAAACAATTGGAAGAGCAGCTGCAGTGACTTATTGACCCACATTTTCAGTTAACGCCAGAGGTTTACTTATTCCTTATGTTTCCCAAACCCTATAGAGGCCCGAATACAAGATATGTGCTTGCACTGCTTATTACAGCAGCCAAAAAAGTGATAACTAAACCATGGCTGACAGTGCATCCCCCAACCATTCGTGACTGGTGGGACATCACTCGACAAATTCACAACATGGAAAAGATTACATATAGTATAAATGGCGTGGAGAGCATTTTACGGTAAATGGGTACGATGGCAACTATACTATATGTTGATCGATCCGCTTTTGTGCCCTAAGTCTTTTACTCTAGTTGTGGTTCTTGAGTTTAAACGTGGAAGGGTGGTCCCCCTCTCTGTGGGGCCCCTGCCTGGTGCACCCCAACACCATGCAGTATCTGGAACCCAAACGTGATTGAAGTGGCCTAGTAGTTGCAGAAGGGAAGGTTCGGTGACCTTGAAGAGCAATTAGAACGTGCATACTTGTTACAATACATGTGGAATGCTGTGTGTGGATTAGATGAAAGGGTAATATTCATGAGAGCAATGAAATATATGGGAAATGCTGAATAATGGACTGGGAATGCATTTGAATCCTTAGAGTTGTTGGCGACAATGTGCCAGTTATAGATGTACTGTATAAGGTAATAACTGTAGACCTATCTGTATATAAGTTAAACTATGAACAATAAAAAGAATATTTAAAAAAAAAAAAAGAAACATGGCAAAAAACACACCAATCACTTGGGCAGTAACGTCTGGAGACCTCAATATTTTATTTTGTTCTGCTAATTAGACACGTCGTATATTAGCTAATAGAAATGTCCTTGTTGCTCAAAAGAGTAAATTAGTTTGATGTATGAAGCCATTTGTATCGTCTAGAAACAACCATTTGTCTTGGGGAGCTGCTGTCAGTGCTCTAGGTAAGCGCTGGCAAACTCCATAAACAAGGTGGATAACGCACATGAGGCCTTCGGGTTGAGATATTTTATTTTATTGCAGTTTGTACATATTCTATGTGAAACATGACAAAATGAAAAAATTCGAGGACATACATGCGATAGCTTATGGTTAGCCATATTGTGTATGGATTTTCCATACACTCTAATCTTGTGGTGCAGTTCAAAGGTCATGAAAAGTTGTGGTATCGTTCAAACATCACAACAATACCTCAGCAACTTTTCAGCCTTGACATGCCATCTGATTGGTTTAAGATGCGGCTTTCCAAAAAAAAAAAAAAAAGTCAGGGAAAAATGGCGGTGCCGCTGACCGAGCAGTTTAGATGGACAGTGATGGCTCCATAGTACCAGGCATGTCTCGGGTCTACTTTTTTGCCTTTTTCTTTTTTTTTTCACCAAACATTGTGGCTAAGACCAATATATTTACAATGATGGAGGGTCGAGAGCAGCTGCAACGCTCTCGCAGACTAAGGTGCCGGAGCGAGCAGGAGCAATGACTCATGGTGCGAAATGCTACAAAATTAAACTTTTAAATATGGGGAAAAAAAACATACACTATATAGAGCCATGCATGGGTGACCATACACAACTAAGGCTATGTTTCTGTTTTGGGCATGTGATGACATCCCGGTGATCTCGTGAGCTTTGCTCTTGAGGTCTCTATGATGTCATCACATACCCTCGATGGGGAAACACGACTTTGTTGTATATATGCAAATCCCCATGAGAGAATTTGGACTGGCTCAACTTTAAGCAGAATTGCATGGTGCCAGAAGGCCTCACAGTGCAATCAGCAAAAGCTAAGAACAGCAGACACATCCCATGGCCCAAACAAATAACATCCCCCTTAATAGGTGGCTGTCTCCCTCTCCCTGGGCTAAGACACGGATATGGCACACTAATGAGTCCAGATGAGGACGAAACACGTGTATGTGTCTGCTGTTCTTAGCCTTTGCTGATTGCACTGTGAGGTCTTCTGGCACCATGCAATTCTGCTTAAAGTTGAGCCAGTCCACATTCTGTCATGGGGATTTGCATATGTTTCCCATGATGCTTTGTATTATTGGGGTATGTGCAATTGTGTTTTCTTTACGTAATAACCCATGCCTCAGGACATTTGCTGTGGGGTTCTTTTGTAGTTCTTGTTGTATATGGTCACCCATACACTAGTCCCTATGTATCCTCACCAGGAACCTCCCCGACATTTTGGAGTACTCTACTCCTTCTGTTGGGGGAGAGGTGTAATGGCCAAACCAGTACCTAAATGCAGAATATCAAATCACATGATTCGCGTTTGAACGGAGCATATTGTCCTTGCCCTTCACTTTGTAATGTTGTGCACAGCTTGCTGTATTTATATTGTCTAGTTCATGTGCAGTTGGCAGTGGTTCAGAACACTAGGGGCCAAATATTCAAATATGCGCAAAGTGCAGCGCAAAACTTTGTGCTGTACCTTGGGGTTGCCTGGGTGCCTGAACGTGCTATTTTCAGTGGAATAAAGCACCAGCGCTATTTGAATATAGGGTCACGTTGACCCAGCGCTAAACCACTTAGTACTTCCCCAACAGGGCTCCTGAAGTACACTGCCAGAATGTATAGCGCCAGAGCACTATTTGCAATATTGAAGGGGACCCATGCAAATGAACCCATTGGGCATGCAAGGCGCTAAGGTGCCATTTGCAAGCCCATTATGGGCTCATTTGCATAGGTAGCAAGGGAGGTTAGTGCCCCCTCACCCCCCCATTGCCTGGTCCCAGACATGTACTTGTCCCTGGTGCTAGTGTGGTCCCCCTGCCACTGATTGCCATCCCCGGCTGATATAATTGTATCCCTGGTGCTAGTGGTAACCCCCCCACTTCCAATCCCAGCCCTGGCTTGAATAAGTATATCCCTGGTGCTAGTGGTGCCCCCCTCCTCTGATCCCAGCCGTGTCGTACACTCGTATCCCTGGTGGTAGTGGTGCGCCCCTCCGATTGCCAGCCCTGAAGTTCAAACAACCCCTCCCTGTCATCCAGTGTTTCCTCCCCGTTGCACCAGGCAACCCCCACATCTTACCATACCTCCAATGGTGGTTCCGCGTGTGCATACGGCGACTAGCACAGCCCTCTTTACATCTCCTCGGCTGGCCACCATATGTACAGCCAGAGAGTGCGCCTCTTATTTATGGGACAGGCTGCGTCACCCTGGCTGTAGATATGGCAACCAGCCAAGGACGTGTGAGAAGGGCTATGCCTGTCGCTGTATGTACCCGTGGCACCACCGCTGGGGATACAGTATGTGAGGTGGTGCCTACTGCCATGGGGAGGGACCACTGGATGCCAGGGAGTTTTTTTTTTTTAAACTTCAGGGCTGGCGATCGGTGGTGGGGAGGGCACCACTACTACCAGGGATATAAGAGTGTACAACGGGGTCGGGATCATAGAGAGGAGAGCACCACTGGCACCAGGGATAAAATTATGTAAGCCAGGGCTGGGAGGGGAGGGCACCACTAGCATCAGGGATATATTTATTTAAGCCAGGGCTGGGATCAGAAGGAGGGGGTTACCACTAGCACCAGGGATATACTTATTTAAGCCAGGGCTGGGATCAGAAGGAGGGGGTTACCACTAGCACCAGGGATATACTTATTTAAGCCAGGGCTGCGATCAGAAGGAGGGGGTTACCACTAGCACCAGGGATATACTTATTTAAGCCAGGGCTGGGATCAGAAGGAGGGGGTTACCACTAGCACCAGGGATATATATAGAATGGGCTGACGATTGGCGGGGGGGGGAGGACCACAGGGGGACGGTTGTGCTTCCCAGTGGCCAACCAGCTCAGTGGCTACATTACCTCCAGCAGCTGCTAAGGTTGGCTGGAGTTAAATCCAGGGTTTAGTTTTGCAGTATTTGTGCTGCTCAGAAGGACCGCGCTAAACCCTTTTACGCAGCGCAATGCCGCTGAATATGGGGTAGTGCGCATATTCATGGCCACGCCCCTCCCCGGCCTGCATGCATACATTGTGTTTTGCATGGGTGCTAATCCTCTTTGCCCATGCAACAGCCCCTTTTGAACATGGGACTGCAGCGCAAACCCTGGTTTGCGCAGGCAAAGACCCGTTGACGCCCACACAAACTTTTGAATATCGGGCCCTAGCAGGCCATGAGACACATGTAGTCAGGAATGCCAAAAATACATTAACTGAGACTGGACTACATATAAACTAGCTCTCACTTAACAGTGAGGAGCTTTACTCAAGATTGGTACTAACTTGAACGTGTGTTTACGTTATATAATATCTGTACTCATTGAATGTTTTATAATGTTTTATGAGAGGAGTGCATGTTACAGTGAAAATGAACCTATTTCTTTTTATTCTGTTCATGATCCTTTTCCTCCTGTCTTGTAGGATGACCCTTTTCCCCCATTTTGATTCTTTGACATGTTTCAAGATTTAAAATAATTTTTTTAAAGATTTTAAAAATAATTAAAAGATTGTTTCTTTTAATATAGCTACCCCAGATTTTCACCCATATTATTAGCTGTCGGGAAGGGGTGTGGTAGGCTGGGTGAAACTGCACACGGGGGAAGCAGTTTAGGTGGATGATGCTACTTTATCGCTTCCCCACCCTATTGGGAGTCACCGACCTCTTAGGGGCTCTGCTGCCTCATCTTTCTCCACCCCATTGGGATGCATCAACCACTTAGGGGCTCTGCTGTCTCATTTTTCTCCACCCCAAAACTCCCCATCAGGATGCGCCAATCTCTCAGGGGCTCTGCTGTCTCATCTAACACACACCCCCCCCCCGACATAGTAACCTCTCAGAAGCTCTGCTACCCAATCACCCATTCCTTTACATCCAGTCATATAGCACCTGTGCTGCGTGGACTGCATTGGCTGCTAATACAGTGGCGGATCACTTTTAAGGTCGCATTGCTGACCTATAAGGCCCTACATGAGCTTGGACCTTGCTACGTAAAAGAACCCCTGTACTCTTGCAGTCCCTCCCACTCACTCTGATCCTCTAGCGAGGGATTGCTAGAGATTCCCAGGGTATCACTGAAAATATCTGGTGGAAGATCCTTTGCCTTTATGGAACCTGCCCTGTGGAATTCTCTACCTCGCCAGATACAAGCAAGCCTGACCATGGAAGAATTTAAATAATTCTTGAAAACTTACCTATTTAACCAGGCATTCGCAGGGACTTATTGAGTGACTGTTATTGTTTTATTGGGTTTTAAATATAATGCTGTGATATTATTGTATTATACTGGATATTGTAAGGGCGGCGCCCTGAGCTTTGGATGGGTGCCTTAAATACATGAAATTTTGCTCACTTACTTACTTCAGGATGTACTGACCGAGGGCTCTGCTACCTCCTATCCCACCCACCCCACCCTTTTGGATACACCAGCCTCTCAAAAGCTTTGTTAGTTCATCTTCCCCACCCCATTGGGATGCACTGACCTCTCAGGGCTCTGCCACCTCATCTCCTCCCACCCCTTTGGGATGCAGTGACCCTTGGGTGCTCTGTTATCTACTGTCCCCCCACTGACCTCTCAGGGGCTCTGCCTCCTCCCCAGTTGGATGCGGTCTGTGGCAGCTACAAGGAGAGAGTTATCACCACAGCTGGCGAGGTATTTTAGGGCGGCTAGCGGTGGCTCCTTAGGGGCATGTTGGATTCCACAAGGCCAGGGGTCCTGCCAACAGAGGGTCTGACCACTCAGGGTAGGAGTCAGCAATATACAATAAAAAATGAAGAAAGCTTCTGATCATTTATATTATTTACCTTTATTCTGGAAACAATGAGATTACTCCTGTCACCTGTTATGCATTCAGATGACAATGTTTTATAGGAATCTCATTTCCCACTCTCTTCTCCTCTATTGCAGGTGCTGAAGATGTTGTAATGGCATTTTCCAGATCAGAAACGGAGGACCGAAGGCAGTAATGGAAAAAACAGAGTACAATGACAGCAGAGGCCATCGAGATTTTGAAAGATAAATGAAGATTTCAGAACATTAACAAATGGCTTCCCACCCTGTCCTATCCCCCCCCATTAACGTCATTGCCATCTGCTTACAGGCACTGTTGCTTCTCAGCTGGGTGACATTAATTGAGAACGAAAAAAAATGGCAGTGTGTTTGTGACTGGCTAAACAGAGCATGTTGTGGAGTGTTTTATGATTGGCTGAAGGGAAGCAGGTTTGTTGTTTCCTCTGACTATAAAGGAACCATCTTTCTAATTGTCTTGAAAGGATTCGGAAGGCTTTGTCCCTACAGTCTTTTCAAGGGCTACGGCTCATTTGGGCCACAGTTATTAATGAGAGAGCTTCTGATTTGTGTTTTGCTGCATGGAACTGACACTGATGGTCGATTGGCTGATAGGAAGTGTGCTTGTTATGTGATTGGCTCGAAGTATTCTGCTGTCATGTCTGAAGAAAGTTGTTCAGGGTGTGTGGGGTCTTATACTGCATTTTGTGACTGGAAAGTGTGGAGTGTGCTGCCATTAGGTTAAAAAAGGAACAGGGTTTGCGTGTTGAGTGGCTGAACGAAATGGTGTTTTGATGTGTTACTAGCTGGAAGGTCTCCAGTGTCCTCAGTTTTCCACATTGAGCTGCTTCAAGACCTGCAGCACGGATGCACCCTGGGATTCTAAAATCTAAAAGCTGATTTGCTTCCGTGCCCCGACATCCTCTGCCGAGGTTTATAATTCATCAGTTCGTGCTCTGGAGACTTGTGCTGTGAATTCCAGATAAAACCACGGAGTGCTTCATCTTTAGCCCGAAGGACAGAAATACACCAGAGGAGGTGTATGTCTTAAAGAACAGTGCCAAGCATCATTGAATGCTTGTAAAGTTTAAGCATTTGTTTTAAAAAAAAATATATAGATATATTAAATCAATGAGTTCCCATATTTGCATAAACTTTCCACATCCTTTTTGAAAAATAAATTTGTTAATAAATGTGAAAAGGGTCATAATCTGTATTGAAACCAATAGTACATTGTATACTTAATGAAAAGACCCAGCCGAGATTTTGTTACATTGGTTTTAATTTAGGTAAAGAGTAGTACCCCTTGAAGGGTTATATTAGCGTGAATGTTTCCTTTTGTCAAATTGCCTGAACCGAAAAAAAAAACATGCTTCTCTCCAGCGTTTACATACATTTTTGAGATTTTTTGGGGGAAACTATTTCAGTAGCTTCTAACTGAAAAGCTTGGATGTGACAATGTATTACCGTAGTGTGCTGTTAAAAACCCTTTGTTCCCATGTAAAAGCAGTCCCCATTGGACAAGGGTGATATTTTACCTTAATTATTGTTTATCCTTATCTCCTGTTGTTATCCTTTTAAAAAATATGAAAATGCATTTGTTCTAATTCCATTTTTGGTGGCTGTTGTATATTATGTTTTTAAAAACCTTAGATGAACCTGAAACATTCAGATGTTGGGAATTATTAGGCTCTCAGCAGGGGTGTGTGTATGTGTGTGTCGTATGATATCTAAAACATGTCAAAAGAGACAGCATCGTAGTCATCACAGTGTTTTTTGCTGAAAAAGATGTGAGGTAGGATGAAAGCAGTTATGGACTCACCTTGCATGCCAGGCGGGACATATCAGGTTTTCCCTCACCTCAGGGGGCCTGAGGGAAACCGTTTATCAGTTTAGACTAGTAGCAGCTGCTGAATACCTCTCTAGTCATAATGTTTACCAGCCTTGCTGCAGTGTAATTAAAACTCTGTGTGACCTTTGCTCTCACAATAGCAAATTACAGTTTTGTTCCTGTGTTAGAAGCTCCCAACACAATTGAGTAAAACATTAAGAAAAATATGAAACCGAGGTGAAGGAGTACATCATTTGCTAAGTGAAGAGAAAAAAGAGGTGTCAAGAGCCTGGTAGAAGCAAGAAATAGCTGGCCCTGTGCTGCTTCGGTTGTCCTGCTTCCACATTACTGGGGTTTCAGAATCGACCTAGGAGCAAGCTCTCCAGGTCCGATCACAAGTGAAGGATGTTTAGCAGCTTGGTCTCAGTTCCAAGTAAACAGCAGTCCCCACACCAAAACCAGCCATACAGCAGCTGACGTAGTTGGCAGTCTTAGCTTCAGAGAGGCCCAGTATGAAGTGAGCAAGCATGGAAACTGACGCACTTTCACAGGTAGGAGAGGTGGATCTTCCTCCACGCAGGTCAAGGTTGGAATCTGATGGCGTCTTGGTAAGCCTGTACTGTGCCTGTCTGTGCACACCTAACCTAAGGCTTCTATAGTAAAAGTCTGTCAATCCCTTGTTCTCTGTGGATAATAAGTTCAGTTAGATCAAATAAATAAAGAAAATCTAAAATTAAAACTTCAGAATGTTATTTGAGGCCTAGTGGCATTGAGGGCTGAGGCGCTGGACGCTTTACCTTGTGCTGTGCCGGCGGCCTGGGTTTAGAAGCGACCTCTGATGCGGGAGTGCCAGCATGGGGGAGAGTGGGAGCAGAGATTGAACAATTGTTCTCCTCTTCGGGTGGGGGAAGTCGCCTGGCTGTAGTCCTGCTGTCACCAAACGGAGGTTCGGTGACGAGCGCAGGCGGTACCAGACAACCGGTATGGTGGGGTGTCCACAAGGCAGCGCGATAACCCGACATGCATCGTCATCGGAGGATGCACGGGAGTGGAATGGGAGAAAGCCCAGAAACTACGAATTAAAAAAAAAAAAGTTATTTGCATTAACTGGTTGGATGGTTCTGTAGAATTAATGTACTGTACCATTTTAAAAATATAGCTGGCGGGCCATCCCATGGGTGCTGTGATAACAGTACCACTCACAATGCCAGGGACCTGAGTTCAGGAGCGAGTGCGGGTTGTCAGGGACCTGCACTGTGTATCCCATGGACTGCAATCCTGCTGGTGCTGTGTGTCACACAGGGTGCCTGCCACCTAGTGGAAGCACGGTTGGGACCACTTGACCTGGGAGGGATGCTGCCGGACATGAGCATAGCCACGCACGTATCTGCTTCGCTGCATGCCAACATCCCTAAGAAAAGAAAATAATTTGGAAAAAACCCCACTCATAAGCTGATAATGGTTCGATTCATTGTAGGCCACGTACTACCAACTGGGTGCTCTCCACTACTGGATCCTGTACCACAGGGGCTTGGCCAGCCTCGACAGCCCCTCCTGGCAGGGGCAAGCCCACAGAAGATAGGTGAAAAGGGGGAGTCCCAGGGAAGGCAGGTGATGAAGTGCGGTTGGGGGACCCGCCCTGCTGAAGGCAGATAAGTGCAGAGGAGAATAAACAGACGGCAAAAAAAATATGTAGTGGACTGCTTGACTTGCAGAGATTAGCATGGGGAAGGCCTAATTAGTATTCCTTTTGTCCTTATGACACTGCTTAACCATCATTGATGGCAAATGATCATTTACATCACCCATGCAGCTTTCCCCCTCCTCCCCCCAAAAAATTCTGGGATTGTAATCCAGTCTCCACACATCCTTTGATTTCCCCTCCAACCTATTCCGATAGCTACCTGACCTGAACTTCTACACTTCTCCAGATGGGAAGGTGGTCTCAGTAATTGCCTGTGTACTCAACATAGATTACTGATTATTGGCTATTTGGTAAATGGGGCTTGTGTCATCCCAAAAAAAAATAACTGAGCAACCCCCATTAGTATAGGTCTGGGAGCCTGCATCTAGTCTGGAGCAGTTTTTTTCTCATTTTCAAAAGCCCTCCTGCTCAGGTTAGTTTTACTCCCCCGGAAGACCTGGTAGAGCACTTGTTGGGTTTGCTGAATTTCTGCTTTCTCCTGCACATCTTTCTTGGCAGCCAGCTGTACTGTGCTCATTATAAAATAATGAGTCCTGGAAATGACTGGAAATTCCAGTGTACTGGAGCACAAACTTGAATGTTGAACTGACTGCATCAATTAGTAAGAAAACGTACTATGGCAGCGTTGCTTTTCAGTAGAAATTTGTTACGTACTGCCTCAGTTGGAGTCCTTAAAATGCAAGGAGTGAGAACTGACCTACATATGACCTGTTGCTAGCTTAGAAACCAAATGTATTCCATGACCTCTTTAGTGGTTTACAAAGGTTTCTGAAACCACAGGGTTCCGAATCATGGACAGAGGTTAAAAATACCTGCGGACAAATGCTGCCTTTACTTGTAGCTTTCTTGTTTTCCATCCTGCTTCGAATAACTTGTATGATGGTAAACATTTATTTGTCATAGATAGTAGCAGAGCAAAGTGTAAGTTAAAGTCTTATACAGGGATAAATTCAAAAGGATCAGAAAAGGCAGGAGTTTCAGGAGGCCATATTACACAGTATCTGTGTCACTTCACTGAGGACCTCATTTTACAGTTAGAATATCCCTTTGTATAGCTTCAGAATCTTTTGCAGATATGATTTTGCATCCTGAACCGGCGGAAATGGCCACTCAAAGAGCCACAACTTGACACCATGTTCTCTGCAGTGCAAGCTGAAAGGTTGCATCTTGATACAGACTTCAAATCCAAGATTTAAGAACGGCACCACTAGTAATTTGTTATGTGGGGCTTGTCAAAGCATAGTGCTGCCACTTTAAGAATGATAGTGGGCTAGCCAGCTTTGTTATTCTGATTTCCATATATTTCCCATGATGCTTTGCATTAGTGGGCCATGAGTCATTTTGTATTTTACATTAGTAATGCTATCAGATATTCGAACAACATCATGGGTGGCTTACTGTGGTAAAGAATAGATTGCTTTACTCTTATGTATTTTTTTTTAAATGTATTGCCACCTTTAGGTGCATTCAAGGCGATTGGGGAGGGGGCCCGTTTTTCTTGGCCAACTTTCTGGTCTGGGCTGAGTGGTAGACACCCTGCCTTTATGGGTCTCAGAATTATTGACCCCTCCACACACACACACACATTTTTTACCTCTGGTAGTACTTCTGCTTGAACACTCCCATTTTCCATTGTAAATGAAAACAACTGTTGTATAGCCTTGAGGTCTGGCATAAATAGTAAACCTTGTTTACTGCCCTGTCGCACTTTGCTTTGTGCTAGTTTGTGTAACAGTCATAAAACTCCTTAGTTAAGTATAATAGGCTGAATAATGTGCAGGTATAGTCATGAGCGTTACGTCGATCGAAATCGGCACCAAATTGGAGCAACATTAGCGGGGTGGCAGTAAATGAGGTTTACTGTGTAGGGCTGCTGGCGATGAGTCGCTCCAGTGACAGCATCACGCTGCTCGTCAGCAGCCATTTAAGGGACGAGATGGAGGGATTTCTGCATCGGGAGGGGCTATGTTTACATTTTTTTATTGCAACATTAAATGTATCCCCATTAAATAAACACAGGTTCATCACTAGCGTAAAAAGCCTTTTCTTGACAAGATTATTAGCTTCTTGTTGCTGCTTTTAAGTTAAAATGCAAAAGGCAGCATTTCAGGTATGTGTTAAATGATATAGCATTGTGCTCTCTTAAAAATCCAGGTGTTTTGTCTTATTATTTGAGTTGATAAAATGCATTAACACACTACAGCTTTATTTCTACCGTGCTTTGTGAAATGACATGCATCAGAATACAGCAGTATGTCCCTAGTTCCTGATCCGCTGCTCGAACCGCTGCTCATAAGCCTCCAACTGGAAGAAAGTTGCTGAACTCAATCTTCTTGGGGGTGGGGGGACGGACTTAAATGTAGACTGCCTTAAGTATGCATGGTGTGTGTGCGCGCGTGTGTTTGTAACTGGTATTGTATTTATATGGGTAGTTTAATCAAAGTAAGCTTGTGTAATTGGGATTTCTTTGTGCTGCAAGTCTTCACAAAAATATTAAAAGTGTTTTTTTTTTTTTTTTTTTTCATAGAACTGTTCGAAGTTGATGCTGTTTCTTTTTCTTTAATTCTGTTGGTTCATTTCATTACTGGTATAAACCAATAAAAAAAAAAATACCTCCTGATAAACACAGCGTTTTTGCTGCTTACACTAGATCACACTTGTCCTAATCAGTCACGTGTTACGTAGAATCTGGTACCTGATCCATGGATATCTATACTGGCTAGTGTCTGATGGCTACTAAACCTTGGAAAATCACAAGTTCAGGAATGCTGAGAACACACACCACAAATGGTCATTGCCCGTAAAAATGGTGCAGGTAGATTGTTTATGCATTCAAAGCATGGCAGAAGGGCCAGCCTGTCGGCGCAGCAGTAACGCCACAGCTCGTGGCGCTGAAGACCCGGATTCAGGAATGAGAGGGTTCTGTGGGGTCGGCTGAGGGGGGAGGAGGATCAAGTGTTATGGAGGACACTGTCATCCAGGGAGGGAGGGTAATGTCCTCTGCCACAGCACTGCCACCTGGGGATCACGGGTGGTGGTGCAGATGGAGGGCCTACGAGTGGGTGGGAAGTAGCTGACATTGGCGCGCACCCCATGCCCACCCCATGACATCCTTGACAGTTATGTCCCACAGTGTCAGGAACAACCCTGAAGCACCCCACCATGACAGAATGAATCCCCAAGTACACTTAGGGCCCACATCCTTTCTCTGCCACCTTGAAACTGACCATAGGCTCAGGGTCTCTCTGACCCCTCCCCAACACACACACACACACACACACACGGCTGTCTGGAGAATCGCCTAGCTTGCTGGGCCACAATTGTTGAGCTGAACAGAGCAGTGGGTGGAGGCGACAGGGTTGCGTGTCTGCCAGAAGGGCAGGAAGGGGGTTGTTATGGTGATGGACAGAAGTGGAAATAAAAAATAATTTAAAAAAAGTAGTGCGTTTCAGTTCTGCTTAAGCTGTATATAGACACTGGCTCCATCGCCCCTCCCCCCCAAGATTTATACCTGCTCACCTTCAGAACTTAAGAACTTATCTGGAGGCTAACCAACAACAATGCCAGTGAAACTAAGGCCGAAAGACAGTCTGATGGAACAGCAGCACAAGGTAGTGTGGACTGTCTAAAGGGAAAGGCCCGTAGTTGCAGACGTGCTACCATGGTGACTTCCTCAGCGGCTTCACTACCAGAAGGCAGTGACATCGAGAGGCAAGAGCCATTCTTTATCACATCCAAGAAGCTTTTCCTTCAGCTGCAGTGGCTAGGAAATACCTTAGAGAGGCTAAAGGGGGAAATGACTGAAAACAGGAAGCAGTTCTTTTTTTTTTATTTAGTTGTTTAACCAAGTATAGCACACTAAGCTGAAAGCTTTTTCACAGGAGCGACCTGGGAGCACAAGGAGGTTAAGTGACTTGCTCAGGGTCACACAGTATGCAAGTGGAAGCTGTGGGATTCAAACCCATGTCTGGTCTGCTGGATGTTACCAGATTTGCAGCTCAGAGCCTTAGACCACTGCGCTATACTGTTAAGCAGAGATCAGAAGACTTAAAAAGAGGCCTTACAGAGGTGACAGAAATGGTGGAAAGGCAAGACAGCGCTCAGGGTACGTACTCCGCTAGGACCGTGAACTGGTACAGAAGCTCAGTGACTGGAGCTTTGTTCACTCCATGATAGTGTCTGACTCTGCTCTTAGAGGGCACTGAGCAAGGCCCCATGGAAATGTTTTTAGCCTCCTTAATAAGAGAACTGTTTGCATGGCCTTCTTTGACACCCCTGGAAATTGTGCAAGAGCGCTGGGACTCTGACTTGCGAATCCTAAAGCTCGGTCCAGGTCCGTCTTTATGAAATTTCTGGATTACCACACAAAGACCAGGGTACTCATGCAGGCATGGAGTAAAAAAAGGTGGCGACGTGTGGGGACTGTAAGTTATATTTCAACCACAATTTCACCCACCCCTCTCACTCTGATTAAAGGAAAGGCCTCCTAGCAAGTCGGAAGCACTTACTGGGAAAGAACATGAAGAGGCAGTTCATGTTCCCAGCTCAGTTTAAAATAATTCACTGGCAGAGGTTCCTAAATTCTTCTGAACACTTGCTGAAGCCAAGCCACTGCTGAAAAAGCTGGGGGGCCGTCATGAACTGTACACACACCCTGATCCAGCTCTGGACACCCTTCCAAACCAGTGGATGGTGGCGAAACGCCGAGGAAACCAATCTGAATCAGCAAGACAAGCAGGGGCACGTCTTCACAGAGCAGGGTGATCCTCAGGATGGCAGGGCAAAACAAGTTGAAATGCCTTCTACCTCAGAAGACCCCTGTTGCATGGAGGGCAGACCAGGATGGCCTCAGAGAGATGTGTAGCTAGGTAATCTACCCCTACTATGCGGGGAGAGATGAAGACGAAGAAGAATCAGCATTTATATAGCACCTCTCATACATCCAAAGCGCTTTACAAGCAATGCTAGACTGGTAGTGAAGTGACTGAAAGTGTGGTGGCGGCCATATCGCACATCATCACCCACCCACACAGCCTGGATAATTGCATGAACCGGTTTATGGGAAAGGGAATGTTGGCCAGGACACCAGGAGTGTTCCCTACTCTTTGCAAAGAATGCCCCGGGTTCTTTTACTTCCACCTGGACACCCACCAGGACAGGCAGAAGGGACCTCAGTTTAACATCTCATCCGAAGGACGGCACACCCCAGCAATACAGCACCCCCCAATACTGCACTCGGATGCCAGCGATTTTCAGGTGCAAGTCCAATCCCGGTGTGGGACAAGAACCCATGACCTTCTGGTCCGGAGGCGGATGTGCTACCAACTGAGCCACGCTGACACCTATGGTTAAAGCGGGTGCTTCAGCACCGAGACTTTCTATAAACCTTAAATGGCACCACTACAATGACCTACAGGTTTCAGCCATATTCTTTCTGTTTAGCACAAAAGTTGCTGTTTTTTGAATATATCATTGTAAGTCAGGGTGTGTTATATCAAGGATTCATATTGGTATTGAATGGGGGGGGGGGCGACACTGCAGTACTTCCAGATGAAAGGACACAGGGCAGCTAAGGCAGGAATGGAGGCCAGGGGCACAGAGTCTAGATGGGGAAGGGAGAGCAGGGGCCCAGTCCAGCCTTCTACAGGGAACAGGTAGTGAAGGGAGCTGCTCAAAGCAGATGCCCAGGGAGAGAATAATGGGCTTTAAGTCCTGGTGAAATGGCCTCCAGGTCTTGAGGTAACAAGACAGTTACTGTAGTACCTTCATAAGAGATCACAAAAGAGGCCAGGCAGTATGACGTATATTTTTTTTGGGGGGGGGGGGCTCTTCACGTGACGCCTGCAATCTCCGCTTAGCATGGGAATCAATCCTTTTACATGGTTTACTTTTGGCTTTTGAGAGTGCTGGGGGTGAGTGATTCAAAGTGTGATGCAGGATAACTCCCCATGGCCGGCCCTGGTGCACTTCGCCTCTGGCTTCCAAAGTTGAGCACTGGTAAAACCAATGCAGAGAACAAACAAGTAGACCTCTTCTTGGCTCACAGGTGATGCACAGGGGTGCAGGATGGTGGAAGGAGGCCTCGCTGTATGGGCTCTACTTGACCCCCTCTTCACTGCTCAGACTATCCCATAACACTTGCCACCAGATAGATTCAGGGAGACCAAGGCAGTACAGCATGAAAGTACCCTCTCGGCAGTTGCCTCAGGGCAAGAAAGGGACCTGCACCAGATGCCAGACTGTAGGGGTGGGAGAGCCTGCGAACAACCTCCCATCTATCGGGGGGGGGATTGATTAGCAGGCCTGCACCTGCCAGCTGTCTGGGAAGGGGTGAGAGGGATAAGAGTGTTTCATACTTTAAAGTTCAGGAATACATGTGGTTGGGAGATTTCACGAGTCACATGGAGGAGCTGGTGGAATTGTGGCTGAAGTTGCATCAGAGATGTGCACAGCTGGCTATCAAGATGCCGCCACCCGACTGAACTGTCACCATCTTATCAGGTTCATGAAGAAAGTGGAACTTGGGAAGAGACTTGCAGTACTGAGGAACCTGACAGGTTCTTGTGTACATAGTTTTTCCGTTTATATACTAGTTCTGTGGGAAGTGTAGTCCTGCATGATGGATGGTGACCCCCGGGGGGGCCTCTTATTCCTAGTCTTTCAAATGGTAGAAGATAGAATGTCCAAAAAAGAGAGCCAGGGTCCTGCAGGAGATGCATAGGCAGGATGCAGGAAACCCATCTGAGTGAAAGGAAACACAAGAAACTAAAGCAGCAATGGGTGGGGGCATATGACGAGCACCCCCCCAAATAGGAGAAGGCTGACTATCTTGAGTTATAAGTCATGCCCCATGAAAGTCACAGAGGTGGTTCAGAATAAGGAGGCCAGGTTCATCGGCATAAGGGGGCACGTGGCACATAGGGCCGTGCACCATTCTCAACTTGTATGCACCAAACATGGAACATGAGAATATAGTCTTTCTTTAAAAAAATGGTGGTGGATGTAACCCCAACCTCGGTATCCTTTTTATTGTTTGGGTGTGATTTTAGTGGGACCATGCGCCCAGATCCAGCTAGATCAGAGCCAAGGAGACAGGTCCTGCATCGGGAGGATCGTTGCATACAGTGGCTGAATAGGGAACTGGCCCTTACCAAAGTATGGCGGTTTGTCCACCCAAAAACCCATGATTATACATACTGGTCCCACCCCCACAAGGCGTACACCTGGACAGATTTCTTCCTAGCATTGCTTGAATTGATACACATGGTGGACAGAAGTGAAATCCTACCATCCACTCTCTCTAGTCATTACCTGGTCATCCTGGATTGCAACCCTGCCCCAGTGATTAAGTCATCGGCCTGGTGGCTAAACGTCTTCCTTCTGCAGAGGGACCAGTTTCACAAGGAAATAGGAGATCTGTATCACTAGAGTGCAAGGCAATAACCCAAAGGCAGACACCACAGAGGTGAATTATTTGGATGGCCTGAAAGCAGCAGTAACTGGCAAACCTATAAGTTTTGCATTGAGAATGAAAGAGGAATGGGAAAGGGAGCAGTTAGAACCTGAACACCAGCTTTTTGGACCTTGAGGCTGAGTGCAAAATCACCCTTACTGAAGGGGTGAAGCCGAGGCTGGACGAACAGTGGGCCAAATTAAAGAAACTACTAGATGAGAACTTGGAGGCAAACCTACGGTACTCCGTGCAGCGCTTCTTTGAAGATGGCAGTAGAGCAGGGAGACTCCCAGCCTGCTAGCTCCATAAGGAAGGTGCATGCCAAATAATTATGCACCTCAAAAAAAACAGGTAGGTGGGATTTGATTCAGACCCCCAGCTGATTGCCTGCCATTTTGCTGACTTCTGTCCTCTCCTGTATACTCAGAACAGGGTGAAGGACTGTGAGGAACACCTGAATAATTTCTTCCAAAAGGTGAGGCCCCGCACCTTGTCGGTGGCAGCTCTGTATGCCGCAATAAAACAGGCAGAGGTTCAGCTGGCTATAGCCAACCTAAAAATAGGGAAGTCTTCCGGTATGGATGGCCTGACCTCAGCGTTCTATAAAACTTTTCACAGAGTCCTTAGTACCACTGTTAACGGAGGTGTGCTGTGAGGTAAGGGGGAGGCACCTCCTTCCTGGCAACGTACACAAATTTCAGTACTCCCTTAGCCTGGCAAGCATAGAAACATAGACTTTGATGGCAGATAAGGACCGCTTGGCCCACCTAGTCAGCCCACAATGTCTGGCTCCTGTCGCCCCATCTCCTTCTTAAATGTTGTTATAGAACCTTAGAAACACAGAATTTGATGGCAGAAAAGGGCGCTTGGCCCGCCCAGCTTAACCATTTTTTCCCCTGCCTGTAGTGTAGTAGACCCTACTTGATGTCCGTCTCTCTCCCTCCTTGCTTTCCACTGAGAGTTTTCCTTATGCCTATCCCATGCATTCTTGAATCCCACTACTGGTTTTGACCCTCCCCAGCCTCTGCTGGAAGACTATTCCAGGCATCTACCACTCTTTCTTTGAAGTACTTCCTCACATTTCTCCTGAATGTACTCCCCTCCAACTTTATTGCATGTCTCCTTGTTCTCGTGCATCTTTTTTTTTTGTCTGAAAAACACTCCCCTTCTGTACTATATTTATTTATTTATTTAGTTAAACATCAGTTTAGAAACCTTTGAGCCAGAGGCTCATTTACAAAGGTACCTCGTCACAAAGAGGACATCAGAACAGTAGTACAAGGGACACAGTACTTACAAACAAAAAAGTTAAAGTTCAATTACAATTTTGTTACAATAGAATACAATCTCCAACGAAGCAAAAGATAACAAAAGGTGCAAAACTTATGGTCGGGGGAGAGCTGGTGGGAGTAGAAGGGAGGGAGATAGGGGAGGTTACTTATATTTACTCCCATGAGGTATTTATAGGTCTCTGTCATATCCCCCCCCCCCCTTCCCTCCTCTCCTCCAGGGTGCACATATTGAGGTCCTTTAGTGTCTCCTTGTAGGGCTTCTGATGCAGACCCTGCACCATTTTAGTTGTCCCCCTCTGGTCAACCGCTACTTTGTCTATGGTGTTCTGGAGATGTGGTCTTCAGAACTCTACACAGTGCTCTATGTGGGACCTCACCAGCTATCTTTACAGCGGCAACACCACCTCCCTCCTCCTGCTTGTGACTCCCCTACCTATCAGCCCATTTCCCACTGGCACCACAGACTGCCTTGTTTCATTGCCTGGCCACCAGATATTACCTCCAGGTCCCTTTCCTGTTTGCTGATCATTAGTACCTCTTTCCCCATTTTGTACTCCACCTGAGTTTCTGTGCCCCAAGTGCATGATTTTGCAGTCTTTCACATTGAAACCCAGCTACCGTACCCTTGCCCACTTCTCAAGTTTTCCCAGGTGTCTGTCCAATCTTTCCATCTCCCCTGGAGTGTCCACCCCATTGCAGATGTGGTGTCATCACAAAGAAGAAGACCTTCTCTTCCAGCTCATCTGCAGTGTTACTTATAAAGACATAATTTTTTTTTTTATTTTAGTTTTGGTAACTGGGTAAGGCCCACTAGGCACAAGTGCCTGTTTTCAGGGGCGACCTGGGAGCACTGGACAGTTAAGTGACTTGCTCAGAGCCACACAGTATACAAGTGGAGATTGTGAGAATCAAACTCAGGTCTGGTCTGCTGGATGTATCAAGCCCGTTCACACCTCGTTCCTCTAACCTCTAGTCTATACTGCCAGCCCTTAAAGAGGACTGGTCCCATTACTGAGCTCTGGGACACCCTGCTAGTCAATCTCCCTTCTCCAGAGTGAACTCCATTTACCACCACCCTCTGTCACCTATACCTTAACCAATTTTTTACCCAGTTTGCCACATTCGGACCCACCCCATAGATGTCCAGCCTCCTTATGGGTTTTCTGTGTGGAACAGTGTCAAGTCTTACTGACATCTAGGTAGACCATGTTCACCCTGATCTATTTCGCTGGTCACCCTGTCAAAGAAATCTATCAGATTTGTTTGGCTTGACCTCCCCCTCCATAAATCCATGTTACCTCGGGTCTTGTAACCCACTGGATACAAGATACTCCACAGTCCTTTCCTTCAGCAGTGTCTCCATTAACTTCCCCACGACCAGTGTCACTCTGACTGACCTATAGTTACCAGCTTCTTCCCTTCTACCGCTTTTGTGCAGCGGGACTACATCTGCCCTCCTCCTTTCTTCTGAAACCATATCTGTTTCTAGTGATCTGTTAAACAGGACTGTCAAAAGTGGATCAGTACCTTCCTGAGCTCCCTCAAAACCCTTGGATGTACCCCATCTGGCCCCATGACTTTCCACATTCAAATTTACAAGTTTCCTCTAGACTCTCTTCTCTGAAAAAGAACTAGTTTCTACCTTCCTTATTCCAGTGCTCCTGGTGCCTTTATGTGACCCCTCCCTTTCTAATGTGAACACTGGACAAAAAGTATTTTTTCAGGATATCTGCCTTTTCCTGGTCCCCCTCTGCATAGTCCACCCCCCCCCGTCACCCTTCTTAACCTTACAATCCCTCCCCCAGTCGTCGTCTTCTCACTTATATACCTAAAATGTGTCCTTGTCACCTTTCTTTATCCCAGGGCTAATCTTTCCTGTTTGCGCCTTTGCACTCCTAACTGCTTTCCCTGCCTCCCTCTGTTTCTCCTGATACATCTCCCATTTAAACTCTCTCGCATTTCTTTATACCTACTGAATGCTGCCCTTTTAGCCTTTGCCTTTTCAGGCACTTCTTTTGAGAACCATGGCTGTCTCTGTTTCCTCCATCTTTTGATCACTTCCTTTGTGCGGAGGTTGTTGCCTTCACTATGTCCTCCCTTATCCTTGCCCACTGATCTTACTTCGAGAGGGCTCTTGCAGTAGGTATTCACATATAGGACTGACCCACCAGGTGTCAGCACCCCACGGAAAAATTTATAGCCTGCAGTCTCTGGCGGGGGACTGCCGCTTTATACCAACGTCGTATGATGCTGGTCACCTGGCGGGGGGGTCTCCGCCAGAGACTGCTAGCTAGAAATTTTTCCATGGGAGTCCCCATCACGCTTTTCCAGTTCTTTCTCGCTGTTGGCTTGTGAAAGTTCCTCGCAGTAGAATTCAACGCTTGTACGTCTTTCGTCAGTCCATTAGTTTTCAAACTTTTCGATCAATTTTCTCTCTTTCTCGAGTTTCCTCAACAATTCGCTGTGTATGTCGTTCCTGACGCCCTCTGAATCGCATAAAAATAAGTGCGACTCATGTGGTTCCCAACTTCCACACAAGGATGGCCACTCCTTGTGCCTCTTCTGTCTGGGCCCAGGCCACCTGTGGAGAAGTGCTAGCACTGCCAGAAATTTAACTCCGCTACCCAGAAAAGAAGGCAGCAGTCCCTGGAAGCCCATACCCTCAAAAAAAGAATGGCATCCATGGAAAAGGAGCTAAAGAAACTAAGGCAGGTGTCCACTTCCCCCGAAGGTCACAAGGAGAAGCACCGGGAATGGGAAGCGGCTTCCACAGTAGCTGCGACTTTGGCCGGGGTCGCAGCACTTAAGGTAACTTTCCCTGGGGAGGACTGCTCTATGACAGCCATCTTGGTGGTAACCAAGACGGCGTCGCCCCTCCCATCTGGCTCGTGCTTGGGCCCTTCGGAAGCCTCTGGGGAAAAGGAGGCCTCCACTCCCGGGAAGGCCACTTCTGCCACGTGATCTTCGGGTCAGAGCAGGTCCAGTAAGTAGGATGCCGATGCCACCGACGTCTGCCGGGACAAGGCTGCTAAGCCGCTTGCCCATTCGGAGGGGGCACCCAGCCAATCCTCCGCCCGACAAGGTTGCATCCCCAGCGCGGCCTTCCTCAGGCAGGGAATCCGATAAGTTGGATGTCTGCTCCCCCAATGCCTGCCCAGATCAGCCGATAAGTCGGACGCCGGTCCCACCGACGCCTGCCCAGCCAAGGAGCCTGCACTGGACCATAAGGATCAGTCCAACACTCCAGGCTCTCTGTAGCATGCTGCGTTGCCTTCTGAGACCCCTGCATCTCCTCAGCTGACCCCCGTGGATTCTAATCCTCCCTCCCAGGTCGTCATGGAGGATCTTGAAATGCTGCCGTCAGGGCCCCCTCCTTCAGGATCCAATACCCTGACGTGGACCCTCAGCCGCTGGCCCCAACACTGTCATACCCAATGCCAGCCAGCGTCCCCTTACCATCAGGTCCTTCAGAACCTGTTGACGGTGTACCCACGCCGGGCCCGATGCCTGCGGGGCCAGCATTACCACCACCTGGGCCTCTGCCCGGTCCCTCTGCCCTGTCAGAGCCCCTGGCTCCCAGGTATCCAACACCGCAATATCTGGTGCCACAGTACCTGGCTCCGCAGTATCCAGCGCCTCAGTACCCGACGCCAGGTTACCCACCATCGGGTTATGGTTACTCTTTACGGATATCCTCAATATCCATATCCCCCTACTCCTCTTCCGCTGCCCACTCCCCAGCCGCCGGTGGACTTGAAGGAGACACTGGCCTCCTGGTGGGCTGAGGCCAAGGCTCAACTCACTAGGGAAGTCGAAAGTCATCTGCCGACGCTGGACCTTATACAGGATCCCCTACATCGGAGACGGGAGACTTTCTCCCCCCTACCCGACATCAGAAGAGAGCCCTCTGGTGCCCGGGGAGGGGAGGACACGCACCTCAGGGAAATCCTCAAAGGGGCCGTCCCTCCCCCTCGTAGGGAGGAGTCTTCCTCTTCATCATCAGATACGTCTAACTTGGACTCAGACAGGACACACTGATCCTGACGAAGAGCCACGTACTCCAGATCGCCCCAGGTCAAGGACCCCTCCGGAGGATCACTCCTTTCTGGAGTTACTGAGGAAAATCCAGGAAGTCTATTGGGGGCAATCACTGGAGCCAGACCACAGCATAAAAAACTCGCTGCCCTCTGGATCTGCCCGAGACTCCTCTTATGCTGATTCCACCCTGGATAGTGCCTCACGTGGACCTTGTTTCCACTATTTGGAAACAACCTTCAGCGTTAGCCCCCTTCCAAGGAAGGCAGACCGGCTATATCAGGCTCCTGAGGGTGTAGATTTCCTGAACCTACACTCCAAGATGGTTCGAACAAAACCTGCACATAAATGTGCTCGAACAGAGAGCAGTTCTTTACGCTCTTCAGGCTGTTCACTCCATTATCCTTCCCAGTCATTTCCTCATACAAACAGACAACATGTGCGTAGTCTGGTACCTCAACAAGCAGGGAGGAACATGTTCCTATTCTCTGTGCTGGGAAGCAATGAGGGTCTGGCTTTGGGCAACCCAGCATCACCTTCACTTGACTGCAATTCATGTTCCAGGAGTGGAAAACACGCTGGCGAATCGACTGTCTGTCCTCAGCCATATCCCATGAATGGAAATTGGATCCAGTAGTCATAAACGACATCTTTCAGCCATGGGGCACACCTCAGATAGTCCTCTTCACTTCTTCCCAAAATGTAAAACTTCCCACCTTCTGTTCACTCACTCCAGGGCTAGACATTTTTTGGTGGGACGCTTTGTCTCTCGCATGGAGGGACAGATTTGTTTATTCCTTTCCTCCTCTTCCTTTAAAGCAAAGCAACTTTATTTATATAGCGTCTTTCATAACCAAGGCGCTGTACATAATGTAAAATGACAGCATAAACCATAATATAATACATTTTAAAAACAGTCATTTAATTTAGCAATTAGAGAGGGAATGCCAACGGAAATAAATTAAGTTTTCAGCAGAGATTTAAAACTGCTGACGGTCAGGCATTCTCTTAACCGACGAGGCAGAGAATTCCACAAGGTTGGTGCTGCAAATGAAAAAGCACGAGCTCCTGATGTTTTGAGACAAACCTTGGGAATCTCTAGCAATCCCTCATTGGCGGATTGGAGAGGACGATTGGGGGAGTAAGGAGTCAGGAAATCTTTCAGGTAGTCGGGTCCCTGTTCATGTAGGGCTTTAAAGGTAAGCAAGCCTACCTTACAGGTGATCCACCACTGAACTGGCAGCCAATGCAGTTCGCGCAGCACAGGTGTAATATGAGTGGTCCTGGATGTAGCAGTCAACAACCTGGCTGCAGCGTTCTGCACTAGCTGCAGGCGGCAGATATCAACCCCAAGCAGCCGTAGGTAGAGGTCATTGCAGTAGTCAAGACGGGTGGTAATGAAGGCATGGACCAATGTTGGAAGGTCACCCGGTGGAATCAAGTGTTTCACCCGGGCGATATTCCTCAGATGATAAAATGAGGATTTGACCACAGCTGACACCTGGGACTTCAGGGTCAAGCCATTATCAAAAATAACGCCCAGGTTACGCACCCAATCTGAGGTAATGAGCTGGACACCATCAAGCCACAGGCCCGACATGAACCCAGCTCCAAGACCTGCCCCCGGGCGACCTGGATCCACAAACAGCACCTCAGTCTTATCCGGATTTAATCTCAACCAACTTGAGCTCATCCAATCTTTGATCTCTGAGAGGCAACTATTTAGCACAGAGACTGCATCAATCTGTCCAGGCACAAAGGACATATACAGCTGAGTATCATCTGCATAGCAGTGAAAACTCAATCCGTATCGTCTGATGATATCTCCTAATGGCAGCATGTACACTGCAAACAGCATGGGTGAGAGTATGGAACCCTGTGGCATCCCGCAGGACTGGGGGAGGGAGTCAGAGAAACAAATTCCGGTGACCACCCTCTGAGACCTACCTACGAGGAAGGATTGCAACCATTCAAGGACTTTAATTCCAAGGGTCCTGAACAAACTCATGTCAGAGGGAGCTCGAATGATTCGCATCGCTCTCTTCTGGCCCAGGCAAGTTTGGTTCTCTCTTCTGCAACAGTTTTCAGAGGAACCTCCACTTCCTCTTTCTCTGTCGCAACAGTTGTTGACCCAGGATCAAGGGACCCTTGTTCATCCAGGTCTCAAATCCCTTCATCTTCAAGTGTGGCTTCTGCAGACATAGCGAAAGCCCACTTCGGAGTTTCTCCACTGGTAGCAGACATCTTGGTAGAGGCCAGAAAGCCTTCTGCCAGGTCCACCTACGACATGAAGTGGAAACGGTTTTCAATTTGGGCCTCTTCGAAAGACTTCAAACCTTTCTCATGCCCAGCCAATAAAGTCCTGGACTACATGTGTCACCTCTTCGACCTGGGTCTGTCATTCCTCATTAAAAGTCCACATGACCGCCATTTCAGCCTACCATATTCCTTTCAGGGACAGGACTTTTGCTCAGTTGGAAGTCTTCAAGACCTTCCTCGGGGGTTCTCAATTTGAGACCCCCCCCATCTGCATTCCTGCCCCTCCTTGGGACTTGAATTTCATTCTGGTGAAGCTTACCCTACCTCCCTTCGAGCCGGCAATTACAGCAGATTTAAAGTTCCTTTCTTGGAAGACACTCTTCCTAGTGGTCATTACTTCTGCTCGGCGCATTTCCAAGCTTCAGACCTTGATGTGTAAAATTCCGTACTTGATTTTTTTTTTTTTTTTTTTTTACAAGTAACATGTGGCTCTGTGCACCAACCCTAAGTTCCTCCCTAAGGTGGTGGCTGAATCTATGCTGAATCAATCCATTGAGCTTCCTGCTTTCTTTACGCAACACTCCAGTCAAGGGGAATACCTCTTGCATACTTTGGATGTTACAGGATGCTGAGATACTACACCACTTGGACTAAGGATCTCAGGAAAACTGGTCAGCTTTTTGTCTCTTTTGCTCACAAAAGGGAAGGCAATGCCGTCTCTGAGCAATGCCTATCAAAATGGTTGGCTCATTGTATCACTTTCTGTTATGACAAGTACAAGACACTGCCGGGTCTAGTCAGAGGTCACTCCTCCAGAGGAGTAGCTGCCTCTGCGGCTTGTTTCAAGAATGTGTCAGCGGCAGACATCTGTGCAGCCGTAACTTGGACTTCTGTCCATATCTTTACAAAACACTACAGTTTGGACATTGCCTCTCGACGTAGAGCAGGCTTCGGGTTGGCTGTGCTCCAAGTCTCCTTTTGTGAGCCTGTTCAGCCTGAGGTTCCATGCTATGGATAACTGTCCTCCTCCCAAGTGCTTTTCCTTGTTCCAGACTGCTTGGGACTCAGTCCTATATGTGAATACCTACTGCAAGAGCCCTCTCGAAGTAAGATAGTACAGTCCTAGGGGGGTACAGTTCTAGGGGGTGGGGGTAGGAAGAAGTAGGCTGCTGGTTAACTAGGATCTGCAGCTTATCCAGTAGGTAGGGAAATGGGCAGACTGGGTGGGCCAAGCGGTCCTTATCTGCTGTCAAATTCTATGTTTCTAGTCACGTACAAATTTACAGTAGATCTTCGAGAGAGGCTCTTGCAGTAGGTATTGCCTTCCCGCCCTCCATCCCCCTGAGCTTTATTGGCTCCATTTCCAAGGAGGGAAAATATTCTTTTCTCTCGTCTTACCTCTTTGGCCCTTGGCGGGAAAGAACTGGAAGGCGGGCATGAGGGACCACCCCTTCATACCAACTGTCGTATGCCGCTGGTCACCTGATGTGAGGGTGGTCCCCCGCCAGAAACTGCTAGCTAGAAGTGTTTCCGTGGGGTCCTGATGCCTGGCGGGTCAGTCCTATATGTGAATACCTACTGCAAGAGCCTCTCTCGAAGATCTGCTGTTACGGTAAGTTCTTGCATAACTGTACTTTCCTCCACCCCACCCAAGTCATCTCCCCACCTCCCGGCTAGGTCGTCCTTGGGAGGTATGTACTTGTTTGGTTTGATTCTGCCACTGTCCTTATGTTAAACCACACTGTGCAATGTTCACCGGTCCCCGGGCGGCCTCCCACCCTGACGTATGCAACGCCATCCCTGTTGGTGAGCACCAGGTCCAGTGTTGCCCCATCTATGAGTGGGCTTCCTGACTGGTTGCCTGAGAAACGCCCCCTGCAGTGAGTCTACTATGCACCTGCTTCTCAGTCTACATCCAACAGACTGAAGTCCTCCACCGGCAGCACCTCCCCCTTTTCTGCCATTTGGCCAGTGGTTTCCACCAGTACTATAGCTACATTCTCCCCTGTGTTGGAGGTCTCAATCATGTCAGTGTGAATAGTGACTCCATTTCTCTTCTCCTGCCCCCCCCCCCCATGTCTTCTATCTGCATCAATTTTATGCCTTCCCTCACATATAGCACCACCCTGTCTTTACTAAACAGTGTATAGGCTGGTATGGCCACGTCCAGTGCTGGTTTCAGTGCACCATGACTTCGTTAATGGCCGCAATGTCCAGATCTGCCTCTGCCATGATGGCCTCGGAGGTCTGGATTTTATTTCCTAGACTTCTTGCATTGGCACATGGCTTTACATCCTTTGTTATCTCTACCTGCTTCCCTCCTTACTATTTTGCCCCCCATATTTTACTACTAGCTTTCCCTCCCTTTCCATTTGTGCCATTCCACTTATTTCATTCTTCTACACCTTGGGCGAGTTAACTCCCCTAGAATCTTCCTACTCTCTGCTTCAGTCTCTGGGCAGGGGTGGTTGGGCAGTTTATGCCTCCCTGAGTCTTTCCTGTGCTCCCCTTGGCTTCGTTAATGTTCATAAAAAAAAATCTGAAGATCTTCATGTCCATATTGGTGACCCGATTACAGAGATTCGTGAGGTCCCTGGTTCACCCGGATCCCCCTTAATTTGCTCTCGGCACAAAAATCCTCCAAAGCCTTCTCAATCACAGTATTTATGGGTGCAGAGAAGGCCTCTAACCACATGAACTAGGGGTTCCTGCATAGGATGCTGAGGGAGAAATATGTGCCTCGCCACAGGCAGCAGTGCAAGTCGATGATGTACTCTAAGAGGGCTTCTACCTGATAAGACAGACTGGGCAGTGGTGCCCCCCACATATGCAATTTTATTGAGCTACTGTCAGATATGGTACAGCAGAATTCAGAAATCAAGGTGATTCAAGCAGGTGATAGCACAGAATTGTTCTCTATGCAGGCAACTCCCTTTTTATGTTCCCTCACATCACCAAATACCTCAGTAACAGCACTGCTTAGAGACCTACAGGATTTCAAGACCATCTCTGGATATAAAATTAACTTGAAAAATCTGAAACGATTAAACTCAGTGGACAGGTTCAAGTGAACATCCGAGAGGTGCTCCCCTTTAAGTGGGCATAGCACAACACAGTAAGGTATCTTGGGGGGGAATAAACCCCAATCTGTCATCCTTATTTAAATTGAACTATGACAAACTGTTGATGGAGGTCAGGGCAGACGTTGCAAGATGGGAGCTGCTTCCTTTCAATCTGGGAGGCAGAGTAGCTACTTTAAAAATGAATGTGTTACCCCAGTTTTTACTTTTTGTTCCAAGCCCTCCCAGTTAAAATACCGGAGCACTACTGGAAGGCTCTACACAACCTGATCCTAAAATTCATCTGGGCAGCTGGCAGACACCAGATAAGCAAGCACCTCCTCACTCTTCCAAGAGAATGGGGTGGCCTGGTGATGCCAGACTTCAAATTATACTTTGCTGCGGCACAGCTAACTCTGATCATCTCCTGGATTAAACAAAAGAAGGGCACAGGATGGTAATAAACAGAGGCCACTGCCCACTCCAATTTATGCCCTGCTGACAAGAAAGCTCAGTCCAGAGACCTGGGCTCTGGTAGCAAATCCCTGGATAAGGTATAGCCTTCAGATGTTGAGCAGATAGACATTTATTTGCTTTTGGTGACTGGGTAGGTGCACTACCTTGTTGATTATTAGATATTAGGCTGAGTCGGTTCTAATTTTCCTGTAAAGGGTCATTTCATAAGACCCCACCTCCTCTAATATGACCCTTTGAATTCCAGGTTTTAATCAAATATGCACCATGGCATACATTGTACAATGCCACATGTATTGGAACTTTTGTAGTTACACACTCTTGTAATGTCTTATATAATTCCTTGTTTTGTTTGTTCTCCGTCTCATACTTTCCCAATATGTATTGTTTGTCTGACGTGGAACTTATGAAATGAGCTTGTTCTCAAAGGTGTTATCTGAAATTTCAATAAATAAATAAAAACTCTAGGCAGCTCTTGCCTACTTTCAGGCATGACCCAGGAGAGAGCGAAACAAGTACAGCTCAAATCATCAACTACAAGGATGACATCAAAATAACCATCCCAGTAAGTTGACCACGGTCCATGTCAGTTCTAATGTTAGTAAGGTGGGCTAGGGCAGTGGTGCAATGGCTAGCATGAAAGCCATGTTGGGCAGGTGAGAGGAGGTTGTGTTTGGGCCGGAGGGCGGACAGCTGGTGGTGGATGAGTTTCTTCAGGAGCTTCGCCCACCTGCACTTACCAGTCTCGTACACTCCTGTTCTATCCTATATGGCATTTATTTTTGTCTTACTCCTCATAAGTAACCTTGCTCCTTAAGTTTAAGTACCTCATTGTTCTGTCTTCTGTGTGCAGTTGTCCCAAGTGCTATTGCTCCTATTGTAACCAATGTTCATATTACTAACATACTATTCGCCAGCAGATTAGGCCTTACGGTCTATCGAGTTTGCTCAAACCTCAGATCCCTAGTTGGGTGCCGAGGCCCTCCCCTTCCTTGTGTTCCAGAAACCCCTATCATCCATCCCCACCCCCCTGGGACAGGCCATCATCTGATACATCCACTTAATGTGTCTGTCCCACCCTCTCTTGAAGCCCTCCACTGTGGATCTCTGAACCAGCTCACCAGGCAGTGCATTCCAAGGGTCCACCGCCCTCTCAGTGAAAAACCTCCTCCTCTCCCCCCCCTCACCCTTCCACCTTCCTACTTCAAACCATGCCCTCTGGTGATGCCTCCCTGCTTTAGTCTAAAGAGCCCCTCCATGTTTACCCTATTTATTCCCTTGAGGTGCTTGAAGACCTCAATGTCCCCGTGTCTCTCCTCTCCTCCAATGAAAACAGGCAGAGCTCCTCAAGTCTGTCCTCATACGTCAAATCCCTAGCCCTCGTATCATCTTAGTTGCCCTCCTCTGTACCCTCTCCAGGAGCTGTATGTCCCTCTTCAAGTGTGGTCTCCAGTACTGTACACAGTACTCAAGGTGTGGTCTAACCAGTCCATTGTACAGCGGCAGAATCACTTCCTTGCTCCTAGAGGTGATCCCCCTTATGATGCATCCCAACATCCTGTTTGCCTTGCTAGCCGCTTTCCTGCACTGCTCAGAGTTATTCATACATGCAACCACCATGACCCCTAGGTCTTTTTCCCCTATTGAGGCCTCCAGCGCCTCCCCTCCCAGGGTGTACCTGTGTTTAGGGTTTCCCCGCCCAAGATGCAACACCTTGCACTTGGTGATATTGAAATTTAATTTCCATGTGTGAGCCCAGCTTTCCAGGGTGTCCAGGTCCCTTTGAGGCCAACCTCCCTCTTCTCCCCAACTACTGCTCCCATCTTGGAGTCATCAGCGTAAGAGACTCTATTTCACACCCTATACCCTCCTGATGTCCGATATGTATGCATTAAACAGGATCGGACCCAGGACCAGCCTCATGTACCCCACTACCAACCTCTCTAGGGTTTGAGAGCTCCCCACAGACCACTACTCTCTGGGTGTGTCCAGCTAGCCAGTTTTCAATCCATCTGACCATTAAAGGGCCTACCTAACCCCATCAGTTTCTCCACCAGATCATTGTGGGGACAGAGTCAAACGCCTTGCTGAAGTCGAAGAATAATACATCCACAGGCTTTCCCTGTCCAGTTCTGATGTTACCCATTGTAGAACTCCACAAGATTGGTTTGACATGATCTACCTGGCACAAACCCATGTTGCCGACTATCCAGACCTCCCTCCTCCAAGTACACCCCCAATCGTTCCTTTAGTATACTCTCCATTAATTTTCCCACCACTGAGGTCAAACTGATGGGTCTATAGTTACCTGGTACTTCCCTTGACCCCCCTTTATGGATTGGCACCACATGTGCCTCTCGCCAGTCCCTAGGTACCCTCCCTGTCTCAAGTGACCTGTTGAAGAGCTCCGCCAGGGGTGCAGCCAGTATGTCCGCCAATTCCCATAGTACTCTCGGATGAATGCCATCCGGCCCAGGAGATTTGTCTTCTTAAGGGCCTTGAGGGCTAACCACACCCTTTTGGCAGAGATAGCATCATCTGTCCCCTCCACCTTACTGGCCATTTTATCCTTATCCAGATGTGACACCCCTGGGGTACCTCTCCTTCCCGCTTGCTCCATTTCTGTTGCTCCCCTGATCCCACTCACTGCCACTTCTATCCCCATCGTGCCTTGCTTTGTAGATATCCCATCCCCCTCCCTAGTGAACACGGAGGCAAAGTACTCGTTAAATACCTCTGCCTGGTCCCTCGCCTCTTCCACCCACCCTCCTTCTGATCTCAATCTGCTGAGATGGCCCTTAGCTTTTCTCCACTCCCCAATGTACCGGAAGAACCCCTTTTCCCCTCCATGTATCCCCTGTGCCAGCTGCTGCTCTTTACTGGACTTTGCTCCCTCACCATCTGGGTGATTTTCTAGATGCAAGATGGTACATTTCCTTATCCCTATCCCTCTTGTTGTTTTATATTTTGTAAGCCACCTTCTTTTCTCTGACCGCTACCTGTACCACCAGCATGGTTTATGTGACCTTGCTCCCTTACGTTTCAACTTAGCGCAGATCCTGACTGCCTCATGAAGTCCCCATTTTATGACCTCCCATCTCCTTTCCACAGTTGTCATTGATGTAATCCCCTTCAAGTGATCCTTGAGAATATTTCCCATGCCCACAAAGTCTGGCCCCCTGAAGTCCACTGCCAGTGTCCTAGATCTCATCCCCCTTCCCCCATGCTTATTTGAAACCAGACAGTATTGTGGTCGCTCCCAGTCGGGGGTCCTCTACAACCAGGTCCCTTACCAGATCCCCATCTGCCAGAACCATGTCCAGGACATGCCCCTCCCTTGTGGGCTCCATCACATGCTGTGTTAAGAACACATCCTGGAAGCCGTCCAGCAGCCTCTGCTCCTTGGCCACCTTAGAGGACATGGTTCCCCAGTTTGTACCTGGCATATTAAGGTCCCCCAACAACATCACTCCTTCCCCTTTTGGTCCACACTGGGCAATGATGTCCAGCAAACCATCCTCTAGAACGTCACTCATCCCGGGGGGCCTATATATTACACCCAGCTTGACCTTATCTCCTGCTGGGGATCGTAAGGTGACCCATAAGGCCTCCACGTTTCCCTCTGCCTCTTCTACCCTAGCAATTTCTATGTCATCTTTAATGAACATAGCCACTCCAGTGGCAGTGTCAGTGGCTCAGTAGGTAGCACACTCACCTCTGAGGCCGGGAGATCAGAGGGCTGTGGGTTCAGTTCCCACATCTGGCACTTGGGTTAATATCCCAGTACTGACACTGTAATGCAGCATGAGAGGGTGCTGCATTTCTGAGGTGCCGTCTTCAGATGAGACGCTAAACCGAGGTCCCATCTGCCTGGATTGGTGGTAGTTCAGGTGGATGTTAAAGATCCCATGGCACTTATCGAAAAGAGTAGGGGAATTTCCCTGGTGTCCTGGCCAAATTTTCCTCATTCACTAAAAATACCACCAACAGCTTAATCTGGTTCAAAGTCAGTTGGCATTCATCTGTATCCCCCTCCCCCGGGTCGTGCCTGAAAATAGGCAGGGTTTGTCTAGTGCACTTACCTGGTCAACAAAAGCTAAATAAAATAAACTCCACCCCCTCTGCCCTCCTTTCTATCCTTCCTAAGCATAGTGTACCCCCGCACGTTTAGGTCCCAGTCATGGTTTTTGTTGGCCCATGTTTCCGTGACTGCCGCCACATCCACCTCCCCCCCCGAACAGCATGGCCTGGAACTCTGGCAACTTGTTTCCCAAGCTCCTGGCATTTACTAACACCAACCCCCACCCCTTATCCCTGATCCCCTTTGTCGAACGTCACCCAGGTTTCTTATACTTCCATTCTCCCTCTGCTCCTCCTGAAACCTCCACCCCAGTCTGTTTCCTTCCCCTTGGGTTTGAAGGCTACTCCCCTCATCTGGAGGAGAGGGCTTCTGGTCAGCCCCTCCCTTATCCCTCCCCCTCACAAGTTTAAACCCCACCTTTCTTGAATGTAGTCAGCCATCCCTGTTTAAGGACTTCCTTCCCTAATGGGGCAAGATGAAGCCTGTCCTTGGCATACAGTCCCTTATCCTCCCAAACTCCTTTCCAGTTCCCCAACACCCCCAACCCATTCTCTTCGCCCCACTTCCTGAGCCAGTCATTAACCTCTGTGAGCTTCATTTTTTTCTCCACTGAGGCCTTATGGTACTGGCAATATCTCCAAAAAGGAAATGTTGCATCCATTATCCTGACAGACTCTGGCAAGTTCTTGGAACCTTGCTTGGATTTCCAAAAAGCTATTTCCCTCTAGATCGTTAGTTCCCAAATGCACCAGGAAATCCGGTTTCCCTCCACAATCCCTAACCAGTTCGTACAACATGAACTTTGCTCTGTGCACTGTCAGCCCAGAGATGCTCACTACCTTCACCTGGGTATGGCATCCACCCCCGTCCCTCCCACTGGATACTTCTAATCATCGAGTCTCCCAATAACAGAACCTTAACACCGCCATCATCCTTATGGTTACCTCCCATGCCCTCTCAGCCCCATCCCCCCCTTTATTCATGATCTCAATTCCATGGGAGTCTCCCTGCCTTATTAGAGACCCCTTGTCACCCTCCTTTTCTGCCTCCCTCGTTATTTTGCCCACTTAACTCAGACCCTCTGAATAGGTGTCCCTTTAACCCTCTCTTATCTGTACCATTTATCCTGGCCCCTGATGGTTTCCCTTCCCCACACGCCATCCTCCCCCTTGTAATAGTACCCCTGCCCAGAGGCTCTCTGTGGTCCACTTTAGCTAGGGCCCCATCCTTGGTACTGCCCCCCTGCTGAAGGGGCTCCTCTCCACCTCCTTGTCTCCCAGTTTCTCTCCAGTCATGCTCTCCTCCCTCACGTCTGCAATATGTTGCATCTCCCCGATCTACTTAACATTTATGTTTCCCCCTCTCCCTCTGGGACTATTTCTATCCTTTCCATTGCCGGTCTGTGATGCCCTATGGTATCCGACTCCCTCCCCCCGGCCTCTGTATCAGTTTCCTCATTTCCACCAACCCCTTCCTCCCCCTCTAGGTTGCTTAGCAGCTCAAATTTATTGTGATACTCTATGTCAGCCTCCATCAAGTAACCCGAGTTTCCCCTGGCTGCACCTCTAAACTGCCCCTCTTCTTTCCTCTTGCTCTGTTCACCTTAGAGCTCCTTCCCCTGATCTGCTGTTTTAGGCTTCCCCACAATAGCCCCTCCCTTCTCAATGTCTGCTCTACTATGCTTCCCCACAACCGCCCCTCCTGACTCTTCTCCCTCCACTCTCTTTGTATTCGGAATGTTCACCCTGTACGCTTTTCCCTTAGCGTCAACATCCCTATCTAAGGGTCCTCTGTCCCTGATATCCCCCCTCCTGCTTGCTGTAACATAACGTCCCGTAATTTCAGAGCGTTGCCCCAGCCTCCCCTCAGCCCCACCCTTCTGCTGCCCATATCCACACCCCTTATCCTTAGACAATCCCCCCCAGCTTACTCCTTAACCAATATACCTCCTCCTGATACAAGATAACTGTCTACAGAGTGGGCAGCCTCCCTCTCTCCAGGCCCAGTTGAGAATTATTGCCATCCCACAGCCTGTGCAGCCTACAACCCTTCCGAAGATGCCTACCATGGTGTAATATGGCCACCCTGTTTATCCCCCTCTGTTTATAATGGCACAACCGCTTTTCTCAGTACCTTCCCCCTGGAATACAGTTTCTCTCTATACTGACTGCAGTTATTTACAAACCCACCAATAAAGTTCCCAAGTCTCACAAACAGTCCAGTGTGTGTCCAGTCCCACTAACAGTGTGTGTATATGCAGACATCAGGTACTGTATGATGTCACAGGCCCACCAGTTCCTGTTGCTTCAAATTTCAGTCCCAAACAGAAATACTCAGCCCTTCAATCCCAACCTTCAGTGGCTTTTCAGTATTTAAGGAAGCCTACAAAACAGGGTGGGTGGGAGGACTCTTACCAACACCAGGCAAACATCACATTTAAATTTCACTCTAATTATCACTGCCAAACAACTATTCCCAAGCCTCAAAAGTTACAATATCACAGCCCAAGTAACAGTTCTAACTGAAAGTAGTAATTTTTAACACATAGAACTAATTTCACGTACAAAACTATTCAAATATTTCAGTTAAAACAGAATATAACCCCATACCTCTGTCCTTACCAGCCTCCTGCTTATGTTCCCAAGTGAACAAATCTGTAACTTGAACATAATGTAATCTCTTGCAACTGTTAACTTCTCAAATACTGTATATAACCTCATGCCTCAGTATACTTGCTAAATGTGCATTATTGATAACCTGCGTGTTATCTTCCTACTGTCCCCCTTCCTCCAGGTTGCACTGGGAGATGAGCATTTTTTTGCTCAGTGTACCTTTCCTAGTGAAACAATTTCAGTAAATAAATAAATACAATGGTAGTGGGATTGTCGCAGGAGACTTGGATATGGGAGTTGCCCATTACATGGTTAATTTGCAACCAGTAGGGTCTGGGGTTCCAAGTGGTGGCCTTCAGATGGCCTCTGATGTAGCTACTCTTGGCAGAGTGAATCTTTTTTTTTTTTTCCTTTTCCTCTTCCTCCCTTCTCTCTCTCATTGGTTGCGTGAGGCGTGGTAGGCCTCATAGCACGAAGAGAGGAGTCTTTCCAGGTAGCCCAGAGCTTGTCATGAGCTTTAGTCAGCTGGAGAAGAGGGCAGTGTAACCACCTAGTATGTGAGCCCTTGACCCACTCCCTAATGGTGGGAATGGGTTTTGCCTGAAGAGCAATTAAGGTCTCCGTAAAGTAGTTTGTGGCTAGGTCTAGGTTGCACGTATTAAATAGAGGTGATCTATCAATCTGCTGAAGGTCTTTCAGGAAGGCAGGTTGGACAAGGGCAGAGTAATCAACATCGTGATGACCCTGTGGGGGTGGGCAGGCATCCCAGGTGCAGAGGACGGGAGTGGTCACTGAATGAGCCTGCCATGACAAGGACATTGGATACTCTGTCAGGTCTGTTTTTGAGGACCCAGTGGAGGAGCGAGTGGCTGAATCCTGAGCTGGAGTGCCTAGTGGGGTCGGAGACTAGCCTTACAAATCTGGGTGGCAAGGAGGGAGGAGTTAGGGCTGAGCCAACCCTGGGTGAAGTCCCCAAGGCAAATAACCTCAGTGTTCTTGGTAGCTAGAGGTAGGAAGTTCAGGAATTCATTAAGGCTTTGTTTGCTGACCTTGGGAATGTAGACACAGATAACGTGCAGCTTTTTTGGCCCGCCGGGCGTGATGAGGGAGTGAAGCACCTCGCAGTACATAAACTGGGGGCATGGTAGAGGGGTTAAGTTAAGTTGAGTCTTGGAGTAGATAGCCAGGCCACCACCCCACATATCATAAACTTACCCAGTGAGATTGACCCCCTTATAGTGATAGCTGGGGACCCAGAATTTCCACCTGCAAGCAGAGACCCCAGTTTCACAAGGTGGAGTAGGAAGGCCCAGGTTAGATTTGCACAGTTGGCATGAAGAGGAGGCTACCTCTCTTTTGTGGACCTGCAACAACAATTTGACCTTCCCAGCCAGGACTTTTACAGATACTTGCAAGGGGCAGAATAGCACAGGTCAGCAGGGACCTGACACTACTGGAGAATGTCTCCTGCTGGGCTGCAGGGTAAGGGGGGAGTGGTCTCCAGGGCCTACAAGGCTCTGCAGGGAGAGAACCATAGCGAACTTCAAAGGTTGATGGTGGCCTGGGAGTAAGAAGCCCAAATAACCCAATCAGACGTGGAGTGGAAAAACGTGAGGAGAAGGGGTTGGCGGGTCTCTTTATCCTCGGGTTGGAAAGAGTTCCAGTAGAAATGCGCACACTTTTTTCACACCCCCACGATTACCAGGCATTTTGTTCAAGGGGGCAGTGGCCTCTGCTGGAGAGGATGTGGGCAACTCGAGACACATTAACGTATTTTCTGCGGGTACCCACAGATAGAGATAGTGGGAGGCCATACACTGCACGCACTCAGGCATGTGGGAGACGAGTATCCCATGTTCATTTAAACACCTGGCACTCGGGGTTCTAGTGGCTCAGCTAGGGGGCAGCAAAATCACAAGGTCTCCTGTGTACCCTAGTGCTGCTGCATTGAAGGGGATATGGTCTCATGGTTCCTACCGATGCCCTCTGCTGACAAGTTGTGGGTGAGAAGGAGAGGATATACTGGATGAAACGTATCACTGCCACAGTGCAATTCAATGTAGAAAAATGAGTTTCCATGGGCATGGTGGCAGATTGCCGGGGGGTGGGGGGGGCAGAACCCTGAAGCAGTACCAGACGTCATAGATCCCCAAGGGGGGGAGACCTAGTGAATTTGCTTGGAACCAGTGGGGTCACAGAGGAAAGTGGCCAGAGATGAGAGGGGAGTTGGAATGGGAGGGAGGACAGCGTACCTCAGGGGAGCAGGTCACTCACATAATGTCACAGGAAAACATGCAGGACTTCTGAACCATACTGGTCGTTGTTTGAATAGTTAATCGGGTGAAGTTTAATTTATTGTTTCACAAGAAAGTGATGGGACAGCACAGCATACTGTAAGTTGGGTAATAGAGTGACTTTTATCTGATTTCACAATGTCATAAGCAGAAACACCACATGTGATGCTGTTTATTGTGCCATTGTAACAGCAGCCCACAAATATGGTGTCCATGTATCGTAAATACTGCTTCTTGAATAAAGCTGAGTTTCAAAAACGAGACAAAAGGCATTGTAGAACACAGTGGGACCTGTTGTCCAGCCAAATGTTTCTTCTCTCGTTGGACGCTTTATCTTGGATTTGCGATTTTCACTTTTTTACTTTCTAGCTCTGCCTCCCTGGAAGTAGACCTATTTTTCATTGAATTAACCTTGGAGAAATCCTGGTACAGCAGCCATCACTGACTGAGCAGTAAAACGGGCACAGGGACAACTGCGCGACCGAGAACGGAACTCGCTCAAACGGCCTTAAGAAGATAACTGCAGATAGTTTAGTGCAGCAAGCATCCTTTCATTCTGCAGACACCACCAGGAGAAACAACACAGTTACCTCAGTGCTTAGTCTCCCCCCCCCAATTCTATTTACCCTCCTCTCTCTGGTCCTATAGACCTCTCTCCAGTGGGGGTATTTGGGGCATCCGTTTCCCGCCCAGCCTGAGGTCCTTCTGTACTGGTCCGCTGCTCCTGGGAGCTCTCCCCCATCTCCACCGACCACCCCACTCCCTGGCTCTGAGCCCCCCCTCATGGGCAGGACTGCCATTTACTCCTCTGGTGCTCTATCTACAATCTAGAAGGGTGGCGGGGGAGTGGAGGGGAGAGACAGCGACCGGTCAGATAGGACCTGGCTGTGGGCGTGGGGGATGTCCCTTAGCCCCACCTTCACCTGTCCAGGTGCCAGGGCCTTTCAATGTGTTCCATTCCCTGGAGGCGCTGATGTACAATGGCGGTCAGCGCGTAACAGGTGTGCTCCCGCACCCATGTGCATGCCTTCTGTTGCCGCCTCTAACCCATGTGCATGTCTCCCACATGTTGTAATGCCCCCAGTCTCCACTGGGAGCCACTGTCACAGAGGAAGGTGCAACCCACCTACCCCCAGGAGAGGAGAGCAGTCCTCTGGATGCTCAGTCCTTTCCTGCCCCAGCTGACTCGATGACCCGAGCTCGTTCCTGAACACGGGTTGCCGGCATGGTGCGAGGTGTGTCCAGCATCTCAACCCTCAGCGCCACCGGGCTGGTCACTTCGAGTCTTCTTAACTGTTCCTCAGATGGCAGAGTTGCTCCTGCCTTGGCCAACTTGACCCAGCTCTTGAGTCTACTCCCAAACCTGGGTGACCACCTGTTAGACATTTTTGAGTTCACCCCTGAACCCATGCAACCTGCTTTCAGACATTTTTTGAGTCCACTCCCAGAGTCAAGGTGACCTCCTTTTGTACATTTTTGAGTCAACTCCCAGACCCTTGCAACCTCCTTTCAGACAGTTTTGAGTCTACTCCCAGACCCGGGTGACCTCCTTTCAGACATTTTTGATCCCACTCCCAGACCCAGGCGACCACCTTTCATATATTTTTGAGTTCACTCCCAGATCTGGGGAACCTCCTTTCAGACATTTCTGAGTCCACTCCTGGACCACAGGTGACCTCCTTTCAGACATTTTTAAGTCCACTCCCAGACCCAGGGGACCTCCTTTCATGCATTTTTGAGTCCACTCCCAAACCCGGGCAACATCCTTTCAGACATTTATGAGTCCACTCCCAGACCTGGGCGACCTCCTTTCATACATTTTTGAATCCACTGACAAACCAGGGCTACCTTCTTTCAGACCACTGTATGACCTTCTGCATCAGAAGAATCTGAGCCACCCCCACCACTACCTAAATATATCTGGGCTTGGTCTCTCCAGTCATTAAATATCAACATTCTCCTGAGCGACCTTACTGCTACCGACTGGTCAGACAGCCTCACTGCCTCAGGTATCGATGTTGCCCTCACTCTTTTTCATTCCAAATTTTCCACTGTCTGGGACAGGCACGCCCCACTCAGGAGAGAGTAGAAACATCCCACCATCCCTGGATTACCTCTAATATCATAGACTTGTGTAAGGTCTGGGACTGCGCTTGGGCCTGCTCCTCCTCTAACCACATCTTCCACGGGGCTCTGAGACACAATTCCACTAAGGCTGTCCGGTCAGCTGAATCACAGGTATTTCAAAGTCAATCTCGAGTAAAACCTGAATTCCCCATCTAAAATTTTGGAAGGTTATACACTCCCTTTTTGACCCCCCTGCCCAGTCAGCCCCCTCCCCATTCTTGTGGAAAATGGTTCACCTGTGTCTGACCATGCCTCTGTTGTGGCTCTCTTTAACAAGTTTTTCACAACCTGTGCCCTTCTGTCCTCCTCCACTACTAACCCCCCCTTCTCCCCCATGCCCCTCCATGTTACCACATCCCCCCGTCACTGTCCAGGAAACTCTATTTGCCCTTTCCTCCCTTAATCAATCAAAGCTCAGTCCTGATGGTCTCAACCCTAAGTTAGTACACCTATACACTCCTGCTATTGCAGCTTCCCTTACTCACCTGCTTAACTTTTCCTTCACTCTGTGCACTGTTCCGTAGTCTTGGAAGATGGCCAAAGTTATTCCTCTTCACAAAGGGGGTGCCTCTTGTTCTCCTGGTAACTATCGTTCCATCTCCTTCCTCCCAGCCCTCTCTAAACTGCAGGAGAAACCAGACTCGTAGATTTCTTCTCATCTACTAACTTCCAGTCACCTTTCCAGTCTGGCTTTTGGAAGCACCATTCCACAGTCTCCTCTGTGTTGTGTGTCACTAGTGACATCTTCTCTGGGCTGGACCAGGGGCTCATTACCACAGCAATTTTTGTCGATCTGGCCAAAGCCTTCGACTCTGTGTTCCACCCACTTCTCCTGGACAAGCTGAGAAATGCTGGCCTCTCTGTCCCCATTGTTGCTTGGTTCAACTCTTACCTAACTGGCTGTCTACAATCAGTACAGGTTGGTGGTTCCCTGTCACCTCCCTTTCCTATCCAATCTGGGGTGCGACAGGGCTCCATCTTTGGATCCCTCCTTTTTTCAGTCTTCCGCAATGACCTCCCTGCCGCCTGTGTCAACTTGTATACATATGTGTACCGATATGACAGTCATCTTCACCTCTGGTCCTTCCTCTGCAGCTGTAGAAAATGTGCTCCAGCAGGACTTCAGCAATGTCCTCCACTGGTTCCATTCTAACCAACTTAGAGTTAGCACTAAAAAGACAGTCTCTGTGACTTTTGGTACCAGTCAGAAACTAGCCAGACTCACTGTCTTCTGCCTTCCCTTCACTATTCTGGATTGCACCCCACTTGAAGTGGTTCAGTCCTTTAGGTATCTGGGGGTGGGACTTGACAGGTTGACTTCTCAGCCCACATTGATGCCATCCATGCCAAGCTCCATCTCAAGCTTGGTGCCCTCTATCGTTACAAAGACTGCCCATCTCCACATGTCCACTGGCAGTTGATTACCAAAATGGTGCTCACTGTCTTCAACTATGTGGATGTGGTCTATGGCTGTGCTCTCTCCACTTACGTCGCCAAAACTGGATACCATCCTCAACTCCTACCATTTTGCATTTAACTCTCCTCCATGCACACATCATTGCTTGCTTTACTCCTGCCTTTCCATCCTCCCTCTGCCATCTCACCAACAGGCCCATTACGCTATGTTCTTCTCCAAATATTGGTTCAACACTATTCCCTTCTACCTCTCCTTGCTCCTATGCTGAATCCCCCCCTGCCTCCTGCTCCCTCTGCCCTAGAGACCATTGCACTTTTGCATTCCTCACCCACACTCCTCTGCTGAACAATCTGCATTCTCTTATAAGCTTCCCTCTCTGTAACAAACTCCCCTAAGGGAAGAAGGGAAGGCAGTAAGTCAGGCAAAGGCCCAAACTGAGGAAACACTAGCACAAGCAGTAAAAGAAGGTGACAAGACTTTCTATAGATACGTTAGTGAAAGGAGACAGTCCAGAGGGGGTATTGCTAAGATCAAAGGGGATAAGGGGGCATGTGAGGAGGAGGAGGAGGACCTTGTGAAAGCATCTATCCTAAATAGATACTTCTGCTCAGTATTTACTGAAGAGAAGGTAAGGCAGGGCCCACAGCTCAGCACCATGGACACAGAGGGGAGGGAGGTGTGCACTAGTCCCTTCACAAAAGAAAGGGTCCTACAAGAGCTCGATAAGCTCAGGGTGGACAAAGCAATGGGACCTGATGGCATACATCCCAGGGTAATAAATGAGCTAAGGGTGGAATTAGCAGAGCCATTATCAGAACTGTTTAGTGAGTCTCTGAGCACAGGAGAGGTTCCATAAGACTGGAGAAGATCTCATGTGATCCCACTCCACAAGAGTGGTAGGAGGGAGGAGGCAGGGGACTACAGACCAGTCAGTCTTACCTCAGTAGTGGGCAAGATTATGGAGGCACTCCTTAAGGAAAGGATAGTGCAACACCTGGAATCCATAGGGGCACAGGATCCAAGACAGCATGGGTTTACAAAAGGAAGGTCCTGTACAACTAATCTCATAGATTTCTTTGACTGGGTAACCGGAGTGGTGGACTAAGGGGGAGCAGTTGATGTCGCCTACCTTGGCTTCAGCAAAGCTTCGATACTGTTCCACATAGAAGATTGATTAATAAGCTGGGTAAGCTCAGGGTGGGTCAGAAGTTGGTCAACTGGGTGGCAAACTGGTTGACGGGCAGAAAACAGAGAGTGGTGGTAAACGGTATACAGTCAGAAGAGATACATGTCACAAGTGGGGTACCTCAGGGATCTGTCCTGGGGCCAGTCCTCTTCAATATCTTCATCAGTGACATTGCAGAAGGACTGGAGGGTAAGGTTTGTCTGTTTGCAGATGACACCAAGATCTGCAACAGAGTAGATGATCCAGATGGGTGGGCAGAATAAGAAGAGATCTGGATAAACTAGCAAAATGGTCTGAAGAGTGGCAACTGGGATTTAATGCAAAGAAGTGCAAGATCATGCACATAGGGAAGAGAAACCCTGAAGCCACCTTTAGGCTGGGAGAGGAGTTGCTGGCAGTCACAAGGGAAGAAAGAGACTTTGGCATCTTCATTACAGATGACCTGAAATCATCCAAGCAGACCACTAAAACAGTGGGTAAGGCTAGAAGGATGTTGGGATGTATTAGTAGGGCTATCACAAGTCGTAAGAGGGAGGTAATAATCCCTCTTTGCAAGACACTGGTTAGGCCCCATCTGGAGTACTGCGTGCAGTACTGGAGGCCACACCTTCACAAGGACATTAACCAAATTGAGGCAGTCCAGAGAAGGGCAACCAAAATGGTGCAGGGACTGCATCAGAAAACATATGAGGACCGATTAATGGAGCTCAATATGTATACCCTAGGGCAAAGGAGGGAGAGAGGTGATATGATCAAAACATTCAAACACCTTAAGGGCACTGACAAGGTGAAAGAGTCTAACATGTTTCAATGTAAGAAAAACAGCTGGACAAGAATACACAGCATGAGATTAGAGGGAGGCCGATTAAGGGGTAATGTGAGGAAGTTCTTTTTCACAGAAAGGGTGGTGGATATATGGAACGGCCTATCTCAGGAAGTGGTGGATATGAATACAGAGCAGGGCTTCAAACCGGCATGGGATAGGCATAAGGGAGCAATACAGATGAGTATGAATAGATAGGCTATTGACAGAGCAAAGGCCGATGGCACATTTATAAGGTAGAAAAAGGAACGGGCAGACTGGATGGGCCTTGCGGTCCTTATCTGCCATCAACTTCTCTTTTCTCCTACTCCCTTCATCTCTTCCCCATCCTTTAGCTCCTTCAAATGCTTGCTGAAACTTCAAACCCACCCACCCTTGCTCCTGCTACCCTTCTTCTGGTTTCCCTTGAAGTTTCGATTTTAACTCATACAAGATTTTGGTTGTGATTCTAAGTGCTGTTGAAGTTCACTGCACTTTGTTTAATTGTGGTATGCAAGTCTCTTTATTCTAGTATTCTAACACATTGCTCATACGTCTCTTCAGATGTTTTTGATGTTTTTGCTGTTTTCTGCTGCTGTTTTGCTCCATCTCCCCTTTCCCTGAGCTCTACCTGGAAATGAGCTTGGCTCAGTGTGTCTTTCCCGGTTACCAAATGTTAAATAAATCAATAAAATACATACATTTTTTGAATCCATTCCTGAACCCAGGTGTCCTCCTTTCAGACATTTGAGTCCACTCCTGGACCTGGACAACATCCTTTCAAACATTTTTGAGTCCATTCCCGGACCTGGGTGACCTCCTTTCAGACATTTTTGAGTCCATCAGTGGACCTGGGCAACCACCTTTCAGACATTTTTGAGTCCACTCCCAGACCTGGGCAGCCTCCTTTCAGACATTTTTGAGTCCACTCCCGGACCCAGGTGATCTTTTATACATTTTTGAGTCCACTCCAGAACCCAGGCGACAGCCGTTCAGACATTTGTAACTCTTTTCTGACTTCATTTGGAAGGCAGTATAACCTAGAGGGATTAGACCCCAGGGTGTGAATCTGGAGACCCAGCAGAACCAAGTTTTAAACTCCCAACTGCCACTTGCATGCTGTGTGACCCTGAGCAAGTCACTTAGTCTCACTGTGCTCCCAGGACACACCTGGAAATCAGCTACAGCTCAGTGTGCCTTTCCTGACACACAAAAAAAACTCTCCTAGTCCCACACTGCATGACGTCCTTGGGGCAGCGTGCATTCTGTTGTAGGGCCCCCCTCTGGATGAATGATCTACCTGTAGATATCTCCTCGGAATTGAAACTAGGCCCCTTCAAATCTAAACAGAGAGCTACTCCTATCCTTCTGCCTCTGCGATTGCTTATAACCTTCCTCCCCTTCCCCTGCTCTCCTTACACCCCCTACTTTTTCCCCTACTAGCTTTCACGGACAAAGTCTTTTCCGACGGCACCACCCCCTCCCTTCCTTCCTCATTCAAACCTTTTCCCCTATCTCTAAAACGCTGTGTCTACCTCCTGAGTGGTCCCCCTCATCTCTAAAATGATAGGCTTGTACCTGATCGACCACTCACTCTTTGTCCAAGGACCCCTGGGTTTGATGGTTCCTTGAAGGAGTTGAGGATAGTTGATCAAAGGCTACAGAGAGCATCGCGGAGGTCAGGCCTAGATGCTGACAGGCTTAGAATGATAGAACATTATAAGGGCTATCAATCAGAAATCACCTGTAAGAAGGCAGAATTCCTGTTCAGGGAGATTACTGCTGCACGGAATTGACTGGCTTAGCTCTTCTGGACCGCAGACAGATTGTGCAATGCGGTTTGTCTCCAGCCCGGAAGGGTATTTTCTCAGGCTAAATGTGAGGAGTTTGCTCGATTCTTTGCAGATAAGGTTGCCAGCATCTGGTCTGGCATCGGCCCTGCTCTTCCTGTGAGGGACTGCGGAGGTCAGCAAGAGGTGATGAACACTTGGTCTGTCTGAACGGACTTCAGCCAGCCGGAATTCATGGACATTGTGAAGATTGTCCAAACATTGCACCCAACCAGCTGTAATTTGGATCTGGGCTCTACACCCCTATTAGTGGGCTGTGTAGATGTTATCAGCCCGATTCTAGCTAAAATTGTCTGGGGTTCCTTGGAAAGGGGTGTCTTCCCCTGATCCCCTTAAGGAGGCGGTCGTACGACCACTCCTAAAAAAAAAAAAGCATCCTTGGATCCAGACTGCCCAGCTAACTGCAGGCCTGTCTCTATCCTTCCTTTTTCTGGGAAGGTTATTGAGAAGGTGGTTTTGTTGCAATTAGATGATCACCTTGCGATCCACAATGTCTATGATGCCTTCCAGTCTGGATTTTGGAAGAGACATAGCACTGAGACTGCACTCGTACAGGTACTGAATGACCTCCTGATAGTGAGGGATCAAAAAACTTGAACCACCTTGGTCCTTCTTGATCTCTCTGCAGCATTTGACACTGTGAATCATGGTGTGCTATTGGAGTGCCTGCGGCTTCTCTGTGGACTGTCAGTGACAATTCTAGAATGGTTTTGATCCTTCCTCATGGGCAGGTCTCAGAGGGTGGTCACCGGAATTTATTCCTCTGACACCCTTCCTCTGTCCTGTGGGGTCCCGCAGGGCTCCATAGTGGCACCCATGTTGTTCGCAGTGTATATGCTGCCATTAAGAGATATCATTAGGTGATGCAGTTTGAGTTTTCACTGCTATGTAGATGATACTCGTCTGTATCTGTCCTTTCTACCCGAACAGGGGGATGCAGTCTCTGTGTTCAACAACTGTCTCGCTGAGATCAAGGACTGGATGAGCACCAGCTGGCTGAGACTGAATCCGGACAAGACCAAAGTGCTGGTTGTGGACCCTGATCATCCGGGGGCAGGTTTGGGGGCTGGGCAGGCATCCGGCATATGGCTTGATGGCATCCAGCTCACTACCTCTGACCAGGTGCGTAACTTGGGTGTTATCTTTGATAACTGCCTGACCCTGAAACCTCAGGTGTCTGCAGTTGACAAATCCTCTTTTTACCATCTGAGGAACAGCGCCCGAGTGAAACACCTGGTTCCTCCAGATGACCTTCCGACATTAGTCCATGCCTTCATCACCACCCACCTTGACTACTGCAATGCCCTCTACCTAGAGCTTCCTGGGGTTGCTATCCGCTGCTTGCAGCTAGTGCAGAATGCGGCAGTCAGGCCATTGATTGGAACATCTAGAACCAGCCATATTACGCCTGTGCTGCGCGGACTGCAATGGCTGCCTGTTCAGTGGTGGATCACCTTTAAGGTTGGTCTTTTAACCTTTAAAGCCCTACACAAACTGGGACCAGCTACCTGCAAGATCTCTTGACTCCCTACCTTCCCCTCCAGTCTCTCTGATCCACCGACAAGAGATTGCTAGAGATTCCCATAGTACGTTTAAAGACATCTGGTGCTCGTGCATTTTCCTTTGCAGCCCCTACCCTGTGGAATTCTCTACCTTATTGGTTGAGAGAATGCCTGACCGTCGAGAGGCTCAAGTCAAAATTCAAGACTTATCTTTTTCAGATGGCCTTCCCAGATGATTTTAATTTATGTATTTGTAATTTTATTTTAATCTATATGTTTTATTGTAATTAACTTGTAAAATGCCTTGGTTTTAAAAGAAAGGCGCTATATAAATAAAGTTTTGCTTTGCTTTGCTCCTGAGTGTTCTCAAATATATTACTGCTGTATGTTACTTATTGTACTAGCCTAATGTAATATACGGTTTGTTGCTTATCTGCTTGTCGTGACTCCAGATATAGTTGTCTACCCTCTGTATGTCTTGTACCCAGCTCTGTACCCCATGTATCCACTTGTGCTTTTAATTTGTATTGTACAGTTAACTTGTATTTTAACATGGAGCCTTTGCAAAGGAGTCTCTGACCAAAAGGTTTGTAATTCCAATATATTCAATAAATAAACAAGTAATTCTAAAATAAAAATTAGAGCTTGTTCCCATAATAGTGTAGCAGGGTGACTGAATATTATCATGATTTAGTAATCATTGTATTGCTTATAAAAACTGAAAATATCTGTCTTCAGATTTACCATTGCACTAATAAAAGCGCTTTTTTATTTTAAAGAGTTTTAGCTTATGTGAACATATGAAATAAGGGTCTAATGCCATTTTGTTAACCCTGAGATTTTGTCTGTAACTGTCTGCTGGTGGTAAAAGTTAAAAATATTTCGAAATTTAAAATACAAGTTTTATTTTTTTTTATTGTTAGCCTGTAGTAGCAAATGAAAGAGAGTTTGAGCTAAAAAAACAAAAGTTCCTTACACGTACCCTAGGGTTGCGCCGATGTGTCATTTTTCTCTGCCAATCCATATCTCCCAGGCACAAAGTTCTTTTGATGATGTCATTTTAGTCCTTACAGCACTGTGATGATGTCATTTTAGTCTTTACTTCTACTGCAGCCTTTAATGACTTTTTTCCTTTTACAAAGGTAATAACATATTTATTTATAGTGACAGGATCATGTTTTTATGTACCAGGGTGTTCAGTATGTTTAGAAAGAGGAAGCCCATACTGTTATTATTAAGATATGCAGTTTCCCATGGAATGCTGCAGCCCTATGGAGTTCAGAACAGAAACTCAAGTGACAAGAGTATTTTGTTATGAATACACCTCAGCAGCTGGCCAGTGGCACAGCAGTAACACTACTGCCTGCAACATAGATGACCGCAGTTCAGGAACAAACTCTGGGATGTCGGAGGGCCGATTGGGGAAAGAGGATGAGTGCCCATGGGACTGCTCTCCTCTGGGGAGGGAGGGTTCTGGCACCTGGCAATATCCTGGCCCCTAGCCAAAGGCTTTGGGTAGGTGAATCTGGGACCAGCATGTTCTGCAGGCATTGGTGGATGCGGCGGACATCTGCACGGCAGGAGCAGGAGCGCACCTGACGTGTGCTGTCATTACAAGTCTGCTCCACCAGGGGTTGAACCACAAAGTGAAAAAAAACATCTGGGGACAAAACAGCATGACGCCGGAGGACTTGCAGCCACTGCTGCCTGTGTGGCGCCTGTGCAGCTCTTTGGGGACAGAAAGTGGACCTCGGTCTCTCCCCTATCCCCCAGTGGAGTCCAGCCATGAGGGGTATGTCACAGGCCTCCCTGTTCAGGATGTTTGGGGGATGATGGGTGAGGGGGGCCCGCGGGGTATCTAACATGGGTTGATGTAAGGGGTACATCCCCATAGGAACCTGAGAGATAAACATAACTAAACTATATACAATTAATTTATTTCATTTATTTGATTCTAGGATTACAAGTACCTTTGAGCCAAGGCTCTTTTACAAAGGTTCCACATCAATGGAGGTACTATACAAAGTAGACACGACATTCAGTTACAAAGGTAGGATAACAGTATAACAATTGGTTACATGTAAGAGATTCAGAACATTTGAGCTAAACTAGTGCTAGGGTACTGCCAGAAGGGGATAGAGTACAAAACAAGGGATGAGACTATAGAAAGAAGAAGCAGCCAGAGGCGTTGTCAAAAACACAGAAGTGCTGTAGTCAAAAGAAGAAAAGAAAGAAAGAAAAAACAAGGAAGGAGAAATGAGGAGGAGCTAGGTAAGGATTGTGAGGCAGCAGTGAGTGCAGGCGAGGTAGGGATTGTGAGGCAGCAGTGAGTGCAGGCGAGGTAGGGATTGTGAGGCAGCAGTGAGTGCAGGTGAGGTAAGGATTGTGAGGCAGCAGTGAGTGCAGGCGAGGTAGGGATTGTGAGGCAGCAGTGAGTGCAGGTGAGGCAGGGATTGTGAGGCAGCAGTGAGTGCAGGCAAGGCACGGATTGTGAGGCAGCAGTGAGTGCAGGCGAGGCAGGGATTGTGAGGCAGCAGTGAGTGCAGGCGAGGTAGGGATTGTGAGGCAGCAGTGAATGCAGGCGAGGTAGGGATAGTGAGGCAGCAGTGAGTGCAGGCGAGGTAGGGATTGTGAGGCAGCAGTGAGTGCAGGCGAGGTAGGGATTGTGAGGCAGCAGTGAGTGCAGGTGAGGTAGGGATTGTGAGGCAGCAGTGAGTGCAGGTGAGGTAGGGATTGTGAGGCAGCAGTGAGTGCAGGTGAGGAAGGCTATTCAGTAGGACAGTCACAGGTACTGGAGGCAGAGAGAAGTCGGAGCTTGGATTTGAAAGTACCAAGCTTTGGCACAGATGAGATGTCTCTGCTGAGTGTGTTTACCCAACAGGGGGCCCTGTTGGTAAAGGATCTTTGTTCCTGAGAAGTACGACAGCAAGGGACCTGAAGTAGTTGGGCTGTGGTACCCCTGCTGTGTCTAGGATTTCTGCTAGGGCAACGGAGAGCTTGGACTCCAGGGGGTGCGAGGCCCATAGTGATTTTCTTAGCCATAATGCAGGTCTGGTACTTTATACAGTTAGAGAGTTGTAGCCAGCCAGATTGTGCATATGAGTCACATGTGTGAGTGAGTCGGTCGGAGCCAGTGATGAGCCGGCAGGCTTTGTTGAGCGTCGTGGATATGCGCCTGAGAGCCGTTTGTGAGGCAGAGACGTAAATGAACAGGTCATAGTCAATTATTGAGACAACGGACCTTTGAACAGTGACCCTTAAAGCTTCAGGGGTGAGGTGCTGCATATGCCTGTAGAGGAGACCAAGGTGGGTATTAGCAGCTTTGGCAACACTGTCGATGTGGGTTCTATAGGAGAGGTGACTGTCCAAAGAGATCCCTAAATATTTAAAGGAGTGCACCTGTTCTAGTGCAGCTCCATGGCAGTTTGTTATAGTTAAGGGTTGTAGCTTGTATTTGTTGTGAGCACTGCAGAAAAGATAGACTTGTTTTTTTGTAATTTAGGACCAGTTTATGCTTATTGAACCAGTTTTCAACTGAGGCGAATCCATTCTGAAGGTTGTTTTGGAGGGGTTGAAGATCCTTATGAGTGGCATGTATGACGGCATCATCAGCATAGAGGATGATTTGTTCTGGGCAGGATTGTAGGAGGCTGCTCAAGAAGAGGCTGAATAGGAGGGGCCTCTGTATGGATCCCTGCAGGACTCCTGAGTGAACGGGCCTAGCATCAGAGAGAACATCATAAATTTTGACTCTCTGAGAGCGGTTTTCCAGGTAGTTTTTGAACCAAGCTGTAGAGTCAGGGGAGAGTCTGGCTAACAGAAGATGCTCAAGCAGAAGACCATGGTGGATGGTGTCGAAGGCCTTAGTAAGGTCGATAAAGATCGACCCAGCAAGGAGACCATTGTCCAGTGAATTGTGAGTTGCACTGATGAATTCTAGGAGGGCAGAGGTAGTGCTATGCCCTTTTCTGAAACCATGTTGTTGAGAGCACAGTATATTGTTTATCCAGAAAGTCAGTAAGTTGGTCGGCTACTATTTGTTCAAGAGCCTTGGAGAGCGGAGGTAAAATGGAGATTGGACAGTAGTTCCCAAGGAGGGTCTTATCTCCACTTTTGTGGATAGGGGTCACAGTTGCGGATTTCCAGATGTCAGGGAGCTGGCCAAGACTGAGGGAGAGGTTGAAAATTTTAGTTCATGGTCCTATAACTTCATCGAGGGTGAGGGACAGTAGTTTGAGGTCCAAGGAGTCAGCACTACTTCTGGAATTAACGATTGCTTTCTTGATATATTTGCGGGTTTCTTGCATCCTGAGGGCTTTAAAGTAGAAAGGTGGGTAGGTAGACGAAGGAGGAGACTTGGGATGGTGAGCTGGAGTGTCGTCTTCATTGAAATAGTCAGGAGGAAGAACACTGCAGAGGTCAGTGAATGCAGAGTTGAAGGTATTGGCGACAGTGGATGCGTCAAGCGTGTTTGTTCCATAAGTGACAAGCATAGTAGGAGAAGTTTTGGGTAGCTTCCCAGTAACTTCCTTAACATTGTTCTAGAAAGCTTTCCCATTTCCCCACGAGTTAGTGAGGGCTTCCTTCTAGTAGGTAGTTTTATGAAGACGGATTGATTTTGTGCAGTCATTACAGGCACATCTGTAGTTTTGAAGGTCGTGTGGCGTACCAGAGGCCGGAGCCCGCTGCCAGAGAGAATCCCTGGTTTTAAGCTGGGTGATTAGTTCTGCAGAGAGCCAGGGGTTGCACAGCCCTTTGACTTTACGTTTTTTGAAAGGGGCATGGAATCACAGGCAGCACTGAAGATGTTAAAGAAGTAATCCAGGGCCAAGTTGACATCCAACGCTGCATAAACTGGAGACCAGTGTAGCCATCTGAGGTGGGATATGAGGTGGGGCAGCTGGCAACATGGGAGGACTCTGCTGGAGATAAATTCTTGGTGGGCTTGCAGAATTTGTTAGACCATACGCAGATGACTGGGGAGTGGTCACTAAGTGAGTCTGGGAGGACAGAGTCGTTAGTGATGCGGTTAGGATGACTGGTCAGAACCCAGTCAAGCAGGGTGCTTGTCCCAGTTTTGTAGTTTTGCCTGGTTGCTGAGTCAACCAGTTGGGCAAGGTTTGCCGAGGAGATGGCATCCTTGAGGCCAGCTGACTCAGGTGCCAGCCAGTTTATATTAAAGTCACCAAGCAGGATTGACTCAGAGCCGTGAGGCTGGGATCGAACAAAGTCCAGGACAGCAGTGAGACCATTCACTTGCTCTTTTGGAGGGACATATACTGCAACAACTGTAAGGGTTTTGTTGTGGGCTCCTAGTAGGATTTTGATGGGAAAGAGCTGCGTGGAGGACTCAGAGAGGGGGGTAGCAATGGGATGGCCCATGAGAGAGTCTTTGAGGTATATTGCGCAGGCCCCCTCTTTTCGACTTCCAATCCAGTCTGAAGACATTGTATCCAGGCAGCAAGATTGCCATGTCAGGGACATTAGGTGTAAGCCAGGTTTCAGCAGCAATGAGAATGTCAGGTTTGTATTGATTAACAAAAATTTGGAGGGCGTCCAGCTTTGAGAGCAGGCTGCAGCTGTTAAGTGTTGCAAGGGTGAGTGTTCCAGTGTGAGTTACTTGACTGGCAGCAATAGAAGTTGTCAGGCCAGGGTTAGGGTGAACATTGCCAGAGAGTAGCAGCAGAAGTAGCAGGAGCTTCAGAGAGCATAGACATAATTCCATGAGGGTGAGTTTACGTTTATCCTTCTTGCAGGGGCGTGAGCAGAGTTCCTGGCGTTGGTTCCAGAAAGATGTCAGGTGCACCACAGGTGGAATAGTGGATGATTGGGCCCTTGAGCCCCTATCGTGGCTACTGTGTTGTGGCCACCCATTTACAGTAGTGGGAGCATGCAGAGGGTGAGGCACAAGAGGTAGAGTTTCGGAGGGGCAGTGTATGTGTTCCAGTTAGTAGCTGAGTGGGAGAGAGGGGTAGTAAATAGTGGTAAGGTATAAAATGAGGAAGCAGGGAAGAAAGGACAAGCAACCTAAGAAGCATATTGGTGAGAGTCATATACCACTCTAGGCAGGATAGGTAGTGCAAAACACGTAGAAGGGACAGGGAAGAGAGAGGAAGAACAAGGGGTTAGAGCAGGAGCCCGAGGTAAAAATGGGCAGGAGCAGCTGTTAGAAGAGTGGGAGTAAGGAGGGGAGGCAAGAATCATGGAGATGACAGTATTAGAGAGAATCGAGCAGTGGGGGTGGGTGAGATAGGAGAGAGAGTGGGCGGGTTTAGAGCCGTATGTCACAAACCCACTCAGCAGGTCAGACCCTCTGCTCCCAAAGTGCCAACCTCTGAGTGCAGTCTTGTAAACAGTGTAATTGAACAAGGTAACCCTCTTGTCTGTTTTGTGAGTTCAGATCAACCTTTGGTCTCAAGTCTTGAAGAGATTCAAACTGTTAACCTCTTGCTAGCGTAGCCAATGTACAGGCACAGATATTTCTGTCTTCGGGGGGGCCAGATATCTTTGCCTACAGGCACCTAACTAAGTATACAGAGATGAACCCTTAAAAACTTTGATAAAGACCTCAGATTTAAAACACTTCTCTTTCCAGTTTGGTACCACCATTCAAGCTTATGTTTAGTATCTGCAATAACCATATACTTTTCTTACAACTAAAAAGAAGTCAAAGACAGACCAAGTAAGTTCTAAATAGAATTTTACTAAAACAGTTAAAAATATGTAAAACACAAAGTACAGAACTCTTATATCACAAGACATACAAATCTTTTAAAAGAACAAGGTTTAAACAGTGCAAATTACTACTTACAGTACTTAGATTTGAAATCTTTCTAAATACTTGTTTACAAGTGCTCTAGAGATCTTTCCTTAGTCAGAGTCTAGATAAAAATGTGTCTCTGTGTAGTAAAACAGAATATTCCTTAAACATCTGTATTGGCCAACCCCTTTTTTGTGTGATGTCCGCTAGCTCCTCCTCTGTCAGATTATGTATAAAAAATATATATCTTATACAAAAACAGGATGTCTTTTTTTTTTAAAGTATTACATTCTGCAACTTCAACATACTGTAATTCATGTCCTTCAAATGGCACTTCTTTTGATCTAAACTGTATTCTCCCTCACACAGGCTTCACAGGAGCATTTACAACCTTGCACCCCTGTGTAACAAACTAGGTTCCTCTCCAACATCATAAACTAGATATGATATAGCAACTACGGCTGTAATAAACTCAGACAAACATGATCCTTGTTTAAAGCCTTCCATGTAACACATTGGGCGGGATATTCAGAAGGGTTGCACATGGCACAACACAGTTGTGCCATGCGCAACCCACTGATGTGCTCCGGCACGATATTCAAAGGGGGATTGTGTCCAGCACAAATCCCGATGCGTCGGCGCGCATCTGTAATGTATGCGGAGCAGGTAGGGGATGTGGACAGGGTGATATTCAACGGAACTGCGCCATGGCACAGCATCGTTGAATATCGCACCTTGGCCACCTGCAGTGCGCATGGCGCAGTGGCACTGCACCAGCTCAAGTGGCCCGAGTGGAGCAGGGGGATGCGCTAGTGCAAGTGCCATTGCGATAGGTGAAACCACCGCGATATTCAAAAGTGCACATGCCAATGGGTCCATAATGTATGCAAGGCACAAATAGGGCCATTTGCATGTTGTTATGGCCCCATTTGTATGCAGGTACACCGATCCCCGGCAACTTGCACTTGGCACCCTGCCAGGCTGCAGCTTTCGGGGACCGATGCCCCGTACATTGCGGCAATGTGCCCCAATGCCCGATCGTGGGCATGTGTATATGAAGAACACGTCCTATATCCCTGGTGGTCCAGTGGACTGCTCGCAGCCTGATTGCGGGCAGATGTAGTAAAAGTAAATGTCCTATATCCCTGGTGGTCCAGTGGACCGCTCGCAGCCCGATCGCAGGCAGATGTATTAAAACTAAATGTCCTATATCCCTGATGGTGCAGGGGACCGCTTGCAGCCCGATCGCGGGCATCTGTAGTGATAACTATTAGTCCCATATCCTGGTGGTCCAGCGGTGCCCCTCCCACCCACCCGCCCACTGAGCCCCTCCGCTCCGCTCCCTCCCGGTCAGTGGCGGGCGGCAGCTCCTACCTGCTTGCGCCCACCCGACTGACAATGTATGTGGTAGCTGTATGCCCATTGGTCCACTGGCGTGAGCCAATGGACGCGCAGCCATACAGACACACGTCCAGATATGTGAATGGATCCATTCACATGTCTGGACTGTGTAGTATTGACGGCTGCATGCCCATTGGCTCACGCCAGGACCACTGGGCGTGCAGCCCACCGTGCATGGTGTCAGTTGGTGGGCGGTGGCAGCAAGTAGGTGGGGGAGCCACCACCCGCTGCTGACTTGGGGGGAGCGGGGTTATGGACACAGGGTGGGCAGGGGAGGGGGGTACCGCTGGACCACCAGGGATATGGGACTAATAGTTTTCACTACAGATGCCTGTGATCGGGCTGGAAGCGGCCACTGGACCACCAGGGATAGAGTTAACTGAATTTCATTATACCTATGCCTGTGATGAGGCTGCAAGTGGTCCACTGGACCACCAGGGATAGAGGTAACTGAATTTCATTATACCTATGCCCGTGATGAGGCTGCAAGTGGTCCACTGGACCACCAGGGATATAGGACATTTACTTTTACTACATCTGCCTGCGATCGGGCTGCGAGCGGTCCACTGGACCACCAGGGATATAGGACATTTACTTTTACTACATCTGCCCGCAATCGGTCTGCGAGCAATCCACTGGACCACCAGGGATATAGGACATGTCATTCATATACACATGCCCATGATCGGGCATTGGGGCACATTGCCGCAATGTGCAGGGGGCGTCGGTCCCCGACAGCTGCAGCCTGGCAGGGCGCCAGGTGCAAGTCGCCGGGGATCGGCACACCTGCATGCAAATGGGGCCATAATGACATGCAAATGGCCCCATTTGTGCCTTGAATACATTATGGCCCCATTTGCATGTGCACTTTTGAATATCGCGGTGGTTGCACCTATCGCAATGGCACTTGCGCTAGTGCATCCCCCTGCTCCACTCTGGCCCCTTGAGCTGGTGCAGTGCCACTGCGCCATGCACACTGCGGGTGGCCGTGGTGCGATATTCAACGATGCTGTGCCATGGCGCTACTCCATTGAATATCACCCTGTCCATGCCCCTGCGCATCCAAATTTCGCTGCACCCAGGCTTGCGCTACAGCCTGGCGCAGTCTGAGTATCCCACCCATTGTCTCTAAATCCTGAGTGTGTGTGTATGTGTGTGTGTGTGTGTGTGTGAGAACTCACATGCTGTCAGCATTTCTCATGGCTTTCGTCTTTCAGCTGAAAGCTGGGGGCAGGGGTGAGGTCACTCCTAGAGCACCAGAGCTTCAGCAGTGACAGTCAGTAATACATTTTATGTATATAAAAAAAAATGATACAGCACTCAGAACTGGCTGTCCACATCACACTGTATATCACTCTATGCAGGATAGGTTGTGCAAGGCACATAGGAGAAAGCATGAAAGGAGAGTGAGTGGGCAGAGTTGGAGGAGGTGCTTAGGGAGCAAACGAATGGGGGTGCAGTAGGGAGGAGCCTTGGCAAGTGGGCGGGGCAAAGGGCTATTTAATTAAGGTTGGTGGTGGGGGAGGGGGCTGGTGCAAATTTTCGGAAGTTGATAATGAAAATCAATGGGAGCTGAAGGCCAAAAAAGTCAGAGAGACAGCAGGCCAATCAAATGCAGCAGTGCAGATTCACAGTCCAAATCAGGAAGGGTAGCGACAAGCAAAGCCCAGTCAGAGCAGCTTACTGTTAACCCTGGGCTGTCGAGAAGCTTACTGGGCAGACTTTCTTAGGCAAGCGGTGCTGAAGGTGGCAAGGGCGGCTGGCTACAGGAGCCGTGGCCGCTCCGGATGGAGGCAGCTGAAAGCCCTGGTCAGGGACAGAATCTGCAGGAGAGAATTAGAGATGGAGGTTAGCTGTAAGGGGTAAGAACAAAAGGCTGTGACACGGGGCTAAGACGGGAGGCGGGGAGCGGGGGGACAGCAGGAGATGGCCGAAAATAGAGAGCAAGACACAGAATGTGAGCAGGGAGGTAGGAGGGGGTTGGATTGGTAGATACAAGAAAATGCAAATATCTCTAATAATCCTTAATTACCTATTTATATGTTATGGAAGTAGAAAGGAGACATTTGTTAATTTGTACAATAGGTAATTTAGTTTGTTAGCTGGTTTCTTATTTTTATTCACAAACTTGCTGTCTCCACTGATCAAGTGGGAAATCCTAGGATAATTACTGGCTGGAACTGGGATTCCTCCTTTTTCTCAGGGGCTCTGTCTTCTGTGCTCCATTCCTGCTGAAACATGAGGTCCTCCTTTCAAAGAATCTGCCTGTCATTTATGTTTTTCATCATATGTATTGGTTTTGCACACTGGAGCTCCAAAACGTATATGATTGTAGCCGCATCCTGTCCTTTTCCACTGTGCTTCCTGCGCTTTTGGGTGGAAGGAACCCTCTGTGAATTCTGAGCAATGCTGTTTAACCTTTATTCAGTACCTCTTGTGTTGTCAATCACTGTACTGCGGTGGCAGGAAGAAGTTCTCGCCTGCCATCACCCAGGTGCCTGGCTGATCAGTGGCAAGTCACACTGGAGGTTGAGGAAGTGCTCTGTCCGAGTGTGGAGACACAAAATCCTGTATGTGGAGAAGTCTGGAGTTCATCTGAGCAGAGCTGATGTCTGGGGAGGCAAGGGCGATGCTACCTCTTCAGATGATTCTGATGACTTACACTTTTACCTTTGATGCACCAATTCATGCTGACCATAAAAAAATAGCACTGTCTGCCTTTTACTCAGTAACGAGGCATCTGTGGTCACTTACTAAATGAGGCAATTTTACACTAAAAATAAGTTCAGTACAGTACCTTACATTCTGGGAAATGCATGTCTACAGTGACTGGTCTAGCAGTAATGGGGACAAGCCGGAGCCACCTTTTCATCTGTTTCTAGAAAATACCTAAGGTAAATATATACCACTGCTTTTTAATACTGAACATAGTTACCCAGTCACGATCTTGTTACGGTTCCAGGGTCTTACAGCAACCACTACCCAAGTGGTGCTAGTGGCCTGCCTACAGGTGCAGGCATTGCGTGGAAACTGAAAGTGCAGTGACCCCTGTAGTTGACCCCATTGTTGCAGGTATCAGTGTCAAAGTTTATTGATCAGTCTTTAAAAAAAAAAAAAATGATTGTTGAGCTGGCCCAGTAGAGGACACCACAACTCGTGCCACACCGGTGACCCGGGGGTCAGCAGGGGAGAGAGAGGCTTGAGCATCTGGAGAACTGCTTTCCTCTTTCAGGGGAAGGGGGACTAGTCATCCCGCTCGCTGACTGCCCTCTGGCGGTGGCTGGAGGGCAGTATGGGTCAGGAGACTTGAAGTCAACATCCTCACGTCAGAAGGGAGGGGGGCCGGGCGAAAACAAGAACAAGCGAGCCTGGCAGGCTTGATAATACTCCACCGCTCCTGGGAACGGTCCCTCGAATTCTGGATTGGGTCGCTGGGAGGGGGGAGAAGTCGGCAATCTCCTCCTGGCCCACGTCAGCGGGGGCAATCCATGGGGAACTACTGGGGGCCACCTAGAATGGAAGCGGTGGCGACGGAGAAGTCCCTCAGTCGGAAGGCCGTAGCCGCCTGCCAGAGGTCAGGAGGTCAAAAAGTACTCACAAAATAAATGATTGTTACAAAAATACATAAGCATAGACACACGTGATACAAGACAATAAAAACTGTACAAGTGTTAAGTTTTTACCATCTTTTTTCTAATTTTCCTGGTAAGCATAAGATATTTCCCAACCCTATGGATAATATGTGGATCTTCCGTGGTAAGGAGGATGTTAACTATGGTATTGTCATCAGCTTGTGTTATAGTACTAAGAAGAAGAAGAATCAGCATTTATATAGCACTTTTCATACATCCAAAGCACTTTACAAGCAATGCTAGACTGGTAGTGAAGTGACTGAATGTGTGGTGGCGGCCATATCACACATCACCCACACACAGCCTGGATAATTGCATGAACCGGTTTATGGGAAGGGGAATGTTGGCCAGGACACCGGGAATGTTCTCTACTCTTTGCGAAGAGTGCCGTGGGTTCTTTTTCTTCCACCTGGACACCCACCAGGATGGGTAGAAGGGACCTCGGTTTAACATCTCATCCGAAGGACAGCACACCCCAGCAATACAGCACCCCCCAATACTGCACTCGGATGCCAGCGATTTTTAGGCGCAAGTCCAATCCCGGTGTGGGACGAGAACCCATGACCTTCTGGTCCAGAGGTGGATGTGCTACCAACTGAGCCACACTGACACCCCACTAAGAATTGGCTGAATCCACTTGAGTCTTGCCTTATTGTACCAGATACATTTCGGTACGACATGCACTAGGTTTTTGCTGTCAGTCTGATTACAAAGGCACAGAGAGTCTTTAGGATTATTAGATTTGTTATAAAATGCCGTTTTGGGGTTTGACTCAAACAGCTCCAGTTTAAAACATGTAAAAACGTTACAAATGTTTGAGTGCTCGAGCATGTCCAGATACAATATGAACTTGTGTTTATCATTTTGACTAAACCATCTTCATTGTTTCAGGTAGTGCTAGTCACTCCTTGAGTGATGACCTCTGCCTTCTCATGGTGTCGGAAGATGGACCTGTGAGAGGGAGCTCCATTTTTTCAGCTTCACCTCACGCTTGCTCTGATCTTTCACACCTTCCTCATGGGTTGAGGGACGCAGGTGAAAGAAAGGCAGGTGCACGGGCTGTTATCTACACAGGAATACCAGCTGTATATCCATGCGCTTAAAGCTGCAAAGGATATTAATGGTGCTGCAAACATTCACCCCTGCTCGACGGGGGCGGAGGGGCAGTTCAGGTAAACATGGAATATGACTGCTGTGTTTGTTTCTTGTATACATTCTCTATTGGTTTATCCTAAGGGAAACATTATGTTGTTTACATTTTTAATAGGATTTTAAATTTGGGCATCTATGAAGTCTGTTTATTATAATAGTCTTTTTTTTTTTTACCCCATATTGATGCACCCTTTTTCCTGCCCAGTGTAATATATTACTATGTTCCCTGGAGCCACATGTTGTAGGATAAGAGTGGTTTTATGCGCATTCTGCTCAGGCAAGAATAGCGATGCTGAGCTGTTCTGGCTGGAACAGAACGCAAGTTAAACCACTTTATCCCGGCAGAATGAGTGGTTCTGTGACATATTAAAATATTATTAGTAGATTGAGGGAGTTCCCAGTGTTATTTAAAAAAAAATAAAATCCGAGAATGTGTCAAGAGCAATCAATAATATTCCAGGGCATCTGCGCGTGAGACGCTCTTCACAGAATAAAAGTGTCTCACGTGCAGGGGAAAGGAGCACTCCCCCGATCTATAACTATTTTTTAATTACTTAGTAGTTCCGTAACGTATTGATGTCAGTTGAGCTGGAGACTACAATGAAGCAGAACACAGTGACATCAGTTCAGCTGATGTTATTGGATTCCGCTTCATTGTCTTCCTTCAATACATAGTCTTCAATACAACTGATGTCACTGGGATCTGGAACTGCTAAGTAATTAAGAAATTAATATTGTGTAGGAAAAGGCTGCATTAATGTGGGATCCTAAATAAGGAAAAAATAGGACTATTTCAAAACAGTGACGCACACAAAAAAAGTACATTGTAATGATGAAGCAGACTTCATTATTGCCCAAATTTAGGGATTTGGGGACTGGCAGTATAGCCTAGAGATTAGAGTAACGAGCTGCGAATGAATGTGGTACATCCAGGAGACCTGGGTTTGATTCCCACAGACTCCACTTGGATACTGTTTAACCCCTGAGCAAGTCATGTAGCCTACCCAGTGCTCCCAGGTCAGCCCTGAAAACAGGTGGTGTGCTTAGTGGGCCTTACCCACTTACCAAAGAATTAAAAAAAACCAAAAATGTAAACAGCATTGTTTGTTACCTTTAAATAACAACATACACAGCAGAGGCATTGTGTGCTGCATCAGGTAAGTAACACACGTCACCAAACATATCAACAATGACATTGTATTTCAGTTAAATTTCAACCTTGATGAAGAGCACGTTGGAAGAGAGGCCACTGAGAAGGATCTAACTGGGCACGGAGACAGTCTGTGGAGATAACCCCTAATAAGACCACTGTGGCCTTGTAGGACAAAATCATTATCCCTACACAGTAAATGTAGGAGACAGTGTTGCCATCTACCTTGAAATAAAGTGATTTTTATTTTGCAACTGGTGTATGACTCCTCCCATCCTGTAAATGTATTCTAGAAACATAGAATTTGACGGCAGATAAGGACCACTTGGCCCACCCAGTCTGCCCATTTCCCTACCTAATGGATAAGCTGCAGATCCTAGTTAACCAGAAGCCTACTTCTTTATACCCCCACCCCCTAGAATTGCCTTATGGCTATCCCATACATGCTTGAATTCAGTCACTGTTTTTGACTCCACAACCTCCTCCGGAAGGCCGCTCCATGCATCCAACCCTCTCTGTGAAAAATACTCTTACATTACCTCTGAGCCACCCTCTATCTTCAAATTGTGCCCCTTGTTCTTGCACACCTCTTTTTTGAAAGATGCTACCCTCTTGACTTTGTTGATTCCTTGAGGTACTTGAAAGTTTCTATCATGTCCCTCTCTCTCCCTCCTTTCCTCGAGGCTATACATATTAAGCTCCTTTAGTCTCTCTTCATATGTCTTCGGTGCAGACCCTGCACCATTTTAGTTGCCCTTCTCTGGACAGCTTCCATCTTGTCTATGTCCTTATGGAGATTGGGTCTCCAGAACTGCACAGTACTCAGATGGGGTCTCACCAGCTGTCTGTACAGAGGATAACAACTTCCTGTTTTCTACTGGTGATGCCTCTCCCTTTGCATCCCAGTATCCCCCCAGCCCTCCTTACTGCCCTCTCACATTGCTTGCCCACCTTTAAGTCATTTGATATTACTACCCCCAGGTCCCTTTCCATTTTTGTTGTTGTTAGTATCTCACCCCCCATTGTGTACTCTTCCCCTTGGTTTTTATTTCCCAGGTGCATTACCTTGCACTTCTTAGCATTAAATCTAAGCTGCCATACATTTGACTATTCCTCTAACCTTGACGAGTCCCTTCTCATCCTTTCCACCCCACCTTGTGCATCAACTCTGTTGCAGATCTTTGTGTCATCTGCAAAGAGACATACTTTTCCTTCCAGTCCGTCTGCAATGTTGCTTACAAAGACATTGAAGAGGACCGGTCCTAATACTGAACCCTGCGGCACCCCACTAGTAACCCCTTTCTTCAGAGTGGACTCCATTTACTATTACCCTCTGTGTCCTATTCTCCAGCCAATTCTTTACCCAGGCTATCATCTTGGGACCCACTCCCAGGCTGGCTAACTTGTATATTAATCTTTTGTGTGGGACTGAGTCAAATGCCTTGCTAAAGTCTAGGTAGGCCATGTCCACAGCCCCTCCATGATCTACTACTTTGGTCACCCAGTCAAAGAAATCTATTAGATTTGTCTGGCATGACCTTCCCGCTGTGAATCCATGCTGCCTTGGGTCCTGTGCCCCTCTGGCCTCTAGGTACTCAACAATTCTTTCCTTCAGAAGTGATTCCATCATTTTCCCTATCACTGAGGTTAAACTAACTGGTCTGTAGTTTCCCGCTTCTGCTCTGCTCCCACTTTTGTGAAGGGGAATCACATCGGCCCTCCTCCAGTCCTCAGGTACCACCCCATCCTCCCATGATTTGTTAAAGAGGGTAGTCAGTGGTGTCACTAATTCTACCCTTAGTTCTTTTAGAATTCTGGGATGAACTCCATCAGGCCCCATGGCTTTGTCCACCTTCAGTTTTAAAGAGTTCTTTCAAGACCCTTCTTCTGTAAATGGGCTGGTATCAACTTCGTATCCAGAGTGTTTCTATTGTTTGTTTTAGGTACCTCCTCTTCGTTTGTAAATACTGAGCAAAATATTTGTTTAGTATCTCTGCCTTTCACAGTCACCCTCTCGCCATCCCTCCCTTTATTAAGCCTCACTATCCCTCCCTTAGTCTTCCTTCGCTCCTGGATGTACCTAAAAAGGTTTTATCCCCATTCTTAACTGAGTTGGCTATCTTTTCCTCAGTTTGGGCCTTTGCTGTTCTGACTGCCTTCCCAGCTTCCTTTTTCTTTAACTGATACACTTCTCTGTCCTGTTCCTTCTGTGATTCCTTGTACTTTCTGAATGCTTTCTTTTTCTCTTGAACCTTCACTGCCACCTCCTTTGAGAACCATAGTGGTTTCTTACATCGTTTCTTTTTTGTTTATTTGCTTCACACAAAGGCTTGTTACCTCTGTGATGGCAGTTTTTATTATTCCCCATTGTTCTTCCACCCCTCCTTCCTGCCCATTTGCTAGTGCATTCCTTAGGCACTCACCCATTCTGTTTATTTACACTCAAATTACCACCCAATTTCAATCCTACCCCCCCAAGGCGTTAGAGGAAATGGTTTCTGACCAAGTGGTTGACTACTTAGAAAAATATAATCTTCAATGCCTACAACAGCTCACCTGAGTAGCTGAGGAAGCCAAATCTCCAGCCTGATAACTTTCGAGGCAGCTCCCCAAGCTAGGCACTCGGGACAATCAAGCAACTGAAGCAACAAGCTGCTCACCTGAGTAGCTGAGAAGCCAAATCTCCAGCCTGATAACTTTCGAGGTAAAGAGAGCCTCTTCTCTTCGTCTGGACGCCTGCAGAGGGGTGCTACCTGATGAACACTTATATTTTATGAACTTTGTTCCTGTTCACCACTGGGTGGGCTTGTTATTTGATTCTCTTTGTGCTACTAATGCTGAAGTATAAAGCTAGGGACTCACTGGCTTTTCTAGAGTTGCCTTGCTGATTTCATCTTAAAGCCAGATATACCAAGCAGCTAATATAGATCAGACTTGTTTAATATGGTGGTATTGAGCTAATTGTGCTTGTTACTGAAGGCATTAGGTTAACTGGGTCCTAGTGTGACCTCATTTTGGAATAGCCCTGTTTGCTTAGAGTGGAGCTCCTTTGTGTAAGTCACAACATATTCTCCCGCTGCATAGTAATGAGAGGCTTTGTTTTCTCCACTACATAGGCAGCTCCCCTCCCCAAGCTAGGCACTCGGGACAATCAAGCAACTGAAGCAACAAGCAGCTCACCTGAGTAGCTGAGGAAGCCAGATCTCCAGCCTGATAACTTTTGAGGTAAAGAGAGCCTCTTCTCTTCATCTGGACACCTGCAGAGGGGTGCTAGCCCGACGGCACTTCGCGCCGTCTGCTCCCTCCGCCCCAACCACCCTCCCACCCAGGGGCGGCTGTCAATTTAAGGATCCACCCTGTGACATCACATCCGGCAACATCACGTCCTGTTACCCAGAACCTATCTCCCCATTTCCCATTTGCAGGTTATACCTGTTGCTACCAGAGGGACCTATGCTCCCTCACTACTTCCTACTCCTACCTGTACAGCACTACTTCCTGGGATCTTGCTCACCACAATGTATTGGCTCTGCCTCACGCCTGCCTGTGCCTATCCCCACTAGCAGTGCACTTACCCACTTACCCAGCTGCTAGTCCACACTGTGCCCTGGCCACCCTCCCTCCCTTGCTCCTGAACCTCCTCTCCTGCCCCTGGGATCTCAGTGTGTCCCCGTCCCTCCTGCCCTCCCCTAGCTTTCTTCACCTCAGGCACATCTGGGTGTCTTCTATTCTTGCTTTCCCTCCTGTACCTCCTGCCCACCCCTGCTCCCTTAGCCTCCCTCCCCTCTCATGTCAATCGAGGAAAACCTCTCATCATCTCCAGCCAGGGTGTTAATCATGCTACTACTCCTGTCAGGAACATTCATCCAAACCCTGGCTCGGTTCCCAGGAGCTCCCCAACTCGCACCACAGGCCTATGCATGGTCTCCATGAATATCTGTAGCCTCCTAAAAATTTGACTCACTACAATGCCTGGTCACATCAATTAACCCTGATGTCATCACCCTGGTTGAGACTTGGCTGTCGAAATCCTCCCTGACTCCCTAGTCTCCTTCCTGGTTTCACCTTTTCCGTCCGACCGTGTTGGGAGACGGGCGGTTGCACTATTTATGTCAAGGAATCTCTCCCGCACTCAGCCCTGCCTCCACTCCCCATCCTTGACTCCAGGGCCCAGGCGCCACGCTGAAACTAACCCTGACCCTTTAAAGGACCCTTTATCTGACTACTGCATACATGCCCCTGGGACCAAACGCAGGCCATTGCTCTCTTACAGAATACCTTACCTCTCTACCTCCTTCCGCTGATCAAATTCTGGTGGATGACTTAAATGTCAACTGGCTCAGCCCCTCCTCCTCCCTCTACCCGACTCCTTTTCTGCAATAGACCTAACTAACTAGTTACCCACCCTACCAGGACTAACCCCAAGAGAGGCTCCAGTACCCTGCTTGATGTGGTACTCACCAACCGCCTCTAATCGGATCCCCAATGTACAAGTCCTCCCAGACTCTCTCAGTGATCACTCTCCCATTCTATTCCACTGGTCAACCTCAGTCCCCAAACCCATAGCACAGTCCACATGCTGGCGCATCTAATACCTGGTGGACTGATAAAACTTAAGGAACTTCTGTCCCAAATTGACTGGTCTCCTATACACGTAACTTCTGACATCAACACAGCTCTCTCCTCTTTACCCAAACTTTTAATAATGCCTGTGATATCTTTGCCCCAGTGTTGACCCGCCGTTCTAAAAGGAAGAATGCCCCTGGGTTACCCCAGCTTTGATCCACCAGCTCAAACATAGGGACAACCTATGGCACCGTGCCATTGAGACTGGCCGCCCAATGACAGGGCGGTTATATGCTGCCGCCTCAAACAAGTGCACTCGGGCCATCAGAAAGGCTAGTCTGAGCACCATCGGTCCTCACTCACTGCCTTATGGGGAATCCCAGAACCTTCTGGGATAACATTAAACAGTTAAATGGGAGTGCACACTCCCCACCCACCCAGATCAACATTAATGGTGTGATCTCCTCAGACCCAGCCCTCATAGCCAACCACCTCAACACCTCATTCACTGACCTTAGCCCTATCCTCCCTACAAATTTTTTGACCCTCCTCCCCAGCACCTGCCAGAAATCTTTCTCACCCTTATTTTCTCCTCCGCCGCGTTTCTGCCCAAGAACTTAGGCCACACCTTGTCACTGCCCTCAAGAGTAATTAGTACAGGCAGTGACACCCTGATCCGGTGTATCCTACGGCTGGTCTTAGACACAGTCCTACCCATCACATGCCTCATCAACCACTCTCTTTGCCTGGGGAAGGTTCCAACTGCCTGGAAAGTCGCCACTGTCACCCCTATCTTTAAAGGTGGTGATAGAACTGTGGCTGGAAACTATCGACCGATCTCCATTCTCTCTCTCTCCAAGGCCTTGGAAAAGTGGGCTCTCTCAAATCTCTGACTACCTCTCCACCTACAATGTCCTTTGTCCTGAGCAGCATGGTTTCCGAGCGGGCCACAGTACCAGCACAGCCTCCTAGAGTTCTCCAACTTTCTCCACCTCCTCCAGACACTGGTTCTCTGGCTGGTGCTGTCTTCATTGACCTCTCAAAGCTTCTCACACTGTCTCCCACCCCCTCCTTCTTGATGCCCTTAGTCTCTGGTTTTACTGCTGGGCCTATCTCCTGGTGCACCAGTTATCTGTCTGACCGCTCACAGTGTGTAAAAATTAATGGGACCTACTCAGACATCTGTCCCATCTTTCTGGGTTCCCAGGGCTCCATTCTGGGCCCCTACTATTCTCCCTTTACCTTAACACCCTTCCACGCTCTTGCTCGGGAACATTCTATTGCACGCTGATGATGCAGTCATCTTTGCCTCAAATCAGTAACCCTATTGCTCTCCAGGACTCGCTGCAGAAGTCCTTCACTGAAGCCGAGAGCTGGTTCAAGGAACATAGATTGGTGATAAATCTTAAAAACAAAACCATGTTCTTCACTCATCCCCAAAACAAGTCCTGCAACTTCAAACTCCTCATTCACTCTGGGTCCTCATTCCCACCAACAAGTTTGCTCCTATAAATACCTAGGGATCCATTTTGACCCTCCCTCTCCTTCCATGGACACATCGCTGCCCTAGCCACTGCCACTAATATCCGATTGGGCATCTTACATCGGTATAAACACTGCCTCCCCGGAGGCTCTTCGACTCGCAGTCACCCTCCTCTATCCTGTCCCTAGTGGACTAGTGGACTGCCGGTGTATGGTGCTGCTGATCAGACCGCACTCCATAAAAGTCCTGACTCCTGAATAAGGCCTGCAGGTTAATTCACTGAGCACCCAGGGATGACACACACCTGTCTCACTGTAGCTGTGCCAAGCTGGTACTTGATCCCCGACGAGCCCCTCAAATATCTTACCTGTATCCTTACAAAAAGACCCTCCTTGGGCTTTCCCCACCAGGATTGACCACCACCATCATTTGTCCCTCTAGTTCATACTCGGACTCTGGGAAAACCTCGCTTGTTATCCCTAGAGCTAGGACCTCTCACAGCCAAAGAGCCTTCAGCTTTAGGGTCCCCTCCTGGTTCAACACACTGCCCCTCCATCTCTGAAGCTCCAACTATATCGCGTGCTTCAAAACTTCCTTACGTAACCACCTTATTAACACCCGGCGCTGTAACTGCCACTCAGTCAAAGCCAGACTAATACTTATGACAAAGCTTATTACTAAGCTGCTAAGGACGACATAACTCTGGTATTGTTTGCTTCCATCCTACCTGTACCAGCTTGTTTGTATCTATGTCTTAATTTACTGTTATACTTATGTGTTGTACTGCTATACTGTGTATTTTGGTTTGTCTTACTGTGACAAGGTACCTTTGTAAATGAGCCTATGGCTCAAAGGTTTTCCAAACTGCTGTTTAAATAAAATAAAATAAAAAACATCATGGGTTCTGCAAGCGTCACAGCACCTCCACAGCCTTACTGGAGTATTCGGACTTCCTTCATGGGGCCCTAGACAGTAGTCAGATGGCAGGGGTGATTTATATCAAACTCACAAAGGCCTTTGACACCATCAATCATAAAACAGTTCTCAGTGAGCTCCATTGGCTTCTCCGATAATGCAGTTGGTTGGTTCCAGAGCTACCTTAGTAACAGGTCCCAATGGGTAAAAATTGATGATACCCTAGTCGACAAGTTCTCACCGGTGTCCCTCAGGGGTCATTTCTTGGTCCCCTATTATTTAGCCTATTTATCAATAAACTTCTGTCAGTGTACAAAGAACAAATTCTTCTTTACTCAGATGATGCCGTCATCTTCTCCAAAAAACAAGACCCGGACCAGCTAGTATCTAACCTCCAAAGAGACCTCTCCACTGTGGAAGTGTGGTTCACAAAATACAAACTTCTCATGAATTATAAGAAAACCAAAGTTATGACATTTGCTATCCCCCACAACAGACACAAGGACCTTAGGATGACAATTCTAAATAATGTGCATCCCCCCCGACGAACAGGTAAACACATTCAAATATCTCGGCATTACCTTGAACAGCTCCCTATCCTTTGCACAGCACACTGATCAAATAGTTAAGATAGTCAGTTCTAGAATTGACCTTCTTTATGGACACCGCCACAGCCTTACCCAGGAGGCATTGTCACTTGCCATTAAGAGCTCCATACTTTTTATTAGAGACTATGGACTGGCGGTGTATGGAGCGGCCTCTGAATCCACCCTAAAAAGGGTTGGTGTTGCCTTTAATAAATCTTGTACACTGCTTCTCAATGCTCATGGCTTAACACATACCTGTGACCTCTATGCACGTGCTGACTGGCTTATCCTACAGGGTAGAATACATTACCAAGTTTGTCTCCTCGGCAAGAAATCATGCCTAGGTTTGACCCCTCCTGCTATCCAGAATCTACTCACTGCTGCCCCCAACCCCCGCCACATGAGAAGTATATGCAGTCACTGCTTGTCCCCTTCTTCCAAACTTCTCAAGCACAGAGGTCTTTTACATGTCATGCCCCATGATGGCTTAATGACCCCCCCCCCCGGACATAACTAATGTGCCTAAACTGGGGCCATTCAAAAGAAAACTCCACTAACACCTCGTCAACCTGAGCCGCTGTGACTGCTAGCCCCAATTCTTTCTCTGTGTCCACCCCTTCCTCCTGTCCCCTTTTTACCTTCCTCCACTCACCCTCCAATTCCCCCCCCACCAGCCTTACCTAATCTCCACATCATTTCATTCAGTTCTTATCTTCTAAGATGCTCTTATTCCTACCTGCACCTCCCTCTTCACAACTCATCCTCTTTATAACCATGACAGCGATATTGTTTTCTGCTTGCTTCTCTACATGTTTGGAACTTTGCATCTTAAATGTATGTAACTATGTATTCACCTGCATGGTTCAATATACCTTGTAACAATGTACTTTACTGTTTTACAGTTTGTCATTATGAAATGTATTGTCTTCTTTTGTTTGACGTGGAACCTTTGTAAAAGAGCTTCCAGCTCAAAGGTGTTTTTTCACAAGACTCTAATAAATACATTTTTTTTTACAATTTTTGACCAGGAAAGGCACACTAAGCCGAGATAGCATGAGTAAATCTGTATAACAAACTCATTCCAGAGAGAGAGATGGGGTCTTAAAGGAAAGACACTGATTCCTAATTGTTTTCTTAGGTGCTGTCAGGCAGATGTTAATAAAGTGTCTAACATGATATCCATGAGAGTAGCTAGGTATTTGAGCAGTTAGGCCAATTTAGGATTTACCAAGTCATACGCATCTGATGCCAAAAGGGTAGTAACATCGAGCAGGCCCGTAAAACGGGTGTTGTGTGTCCACTTCTCCCCTCATCCCCTCTAGCAATGGAGAAGTTTGCAGCTTCAGATCTGTCCTGTATTATCAGAGTGCAGAAAAATATGATTCATGCTTTCCACAAGAACTCCTTCCAGATGGGCAAGGAGGCCACCTTATGCTGTATACTAGTAGGGGGGTTCCATTCCTCAGCTGTAAACCCCCTTCTGTCTTCGCCACTCATCTATGTGTAATCAAGTGTGTTGTTTTTTTACTGCATTTGAAGCATGAATTTATAAATTATGGAAACAAAATGTGCTGGCAGGTGGCCTATCATCCCCTTCAAAAGGGAAGGCAACATTCTGAGATGGTAGGCAACATTTGGCACAAAAACGCTCAGGCCAGACCTTCTCACCAAGTTCAAGGGGACGTTGAAACACTAAACCTCCCTACATCTGATTGTATGGTTTCTGAAGGGTTAGAGCTTGCAGCTCTGGGTCTTGTGCTGGAGGCTTCCCAGATGTCTTCCACCTTCAAGGCTAATGCTGTAAGTAGGAGAGAGTTTTACGCTGGTGTCCAGAGCTTAGTCTGTCATTCATGTTGTGTGAGCTTTCAAAGATCCTCAACTACATGTGGCGGGCTGCAACATACCTCTTTGAAGGAGCCTATGGCCCCTATTTCAGCCAATATTGCACGGTCCAGTTCTGAACACTGGCTTCAGAGTTAGCTAATCATTGCTTTAAAGGATAACTGCACCAAACCTGTAAGTCATTTGCCCAGAAGAAGCACTTTTTTATAATATTGCATCCCATTCTGTCATTGTTCAGTCTTTACTGGCCCTTTTAGTAAACTCAGTGGGTGTTTCAGATTCATACACAGATAGAAAGTGCTGTTTTAGAATTGCATGATAGCCAGCCCGGTGGCGCTGAGGGTTGAGGCGCTGGACGCCACACCTCGTACCACGCCGGTGACCCGGGTTCGGGTACAGAGTCAGGTCATTGGGGGTCGGCAGGGGGAAGGAGGACTGAGCATCACAACAGATGCTCTCCTCCTTCGGAGTGGGTTACCGGGGTGCTGTATGTACCCGATGTCCCTGGGGGTTGGTGGGAGCACCAGCTCTCATGGGGCACTGGTGGCTTCAGAAGGGCTGGAGTCAGGGAGGGGAGGACGATGTTAGGAACTTGGCAGGCATGCATCAGCACGCACTTGCCCAAGCTGACGTCCTCAGGGGAGGGGGGGGGATGGGAAGCACAGAAAACGGAAATCAACCTTGGCGGTCCTAGATGACGGCCGCTCCAGCTGCTCAGTCCAGGAACCACGGGCAGACGCTGCTGTGCCAGGGGGGGCTCAATGAAAGATGGGAGGAAAGGTAGGAGTCACCCATAGGAACTCTAGGGGCAGACTCAGTGTTGGGGTGGGTAGCATGAGCGAGCCTGAAGGAGTGGAACAATGGGGCAATAGGAGAGGATAAGAAGAAAGTAAAAAAAAATGAATTGTATGATGTAGTTTATGTCCCCCTTGGACCACAGAGTTCTAAATTAGAATACAAATGCATTGGGAAAACAAGTTAAGTTCTTTAATAAGGACATAAAGTGCTTCATACAGTTCTAAAATGGTACTGCCTGTCACAAACCCACTCAGCAGGTCAGGCCCTCTACTCCCAAAGTGCCAACCTCTGAGCGCAGTCTTGTGAACAGTGTAACAGATAAGGTAACCCTCTTGTCTGTTTTTGTGAGTTTGGATCAGCCTTTTGTCTTAAGTTCTGGAGGGATTCAAACTGTGAACCTCTTGCTAGCATACCCAATGCACAGGCTCAGATATTTCTGTCTTCGGGGGGCCAGATATCTTTGCCTATGGGCACCTAACCAGGTATACAGAGATGACCCCTTAAAAACTTTAATAAAGACCTCAGATTTAAAACTCTTCTCTTTCCAGTTTGGTACCACCAGTCAAGCTTATGTTTAGTATCGGCAATAACAATAACCATATATCTTCCTTACAACTAAAAAGAAGTCAAAGACAGACCAAGTAAGTTCTAAAAAGAATTTTACTAAAATAGTTAAAAATATGTAAAGTACAAAATACAGAACTCTTATATCACAAGTCATACAAATCTTTTAAAAGAACAAGGTTTAAACAGTGCAAATTCCTACTTACAGTACTTAGATTTGAAATCTTTCTAAATATCTGTTTACAAGTGCTCCAAAGATCTTTCCTCAGTCAGAGTGTAGGTAAAAGGTGTGTAAGTAAAACAGAGTATTCCTTAAACAACTTTATGGGACGACCCATTTTTGGGTGAGGTCAGCTAGTTCCTCCTCTGTCAGATTATATATAAAAAAATATATATCTTGTACAAAAGTATTACATTCTGCAACTTCAGCATAATTCATGTCCTTCAAATGACGCTTCTTTTGATCTCATAATAAGCTTCCTCCTTCCAGGACATGACAACATCTTTATGAATTTCGCACTTCTATGTAATAACCTGGGTTTTCCTTCCAATGTCATAAAATGGATATGTTCTAGCAACTATCGTTGTAATTAACTCAGACAGACAGGATCCTTAATTAAGGCTTTACATGTAACACATGCTCTCTAAAAACTGAGTGTGTGTGAACTCACATGCTGTCAGCATTTCTTCTTATGGCTTTCATCTTTTAGCTAAAATCTGGAAGGGGGGATGAGTGAGGTCATTCTAAGAGCATCAGATTTTTTTTTAGCAGAGACAGTCAGTCATACATTTTATATAAAAAAAATGATACAGCACTCAGAGCTGGCTGTCTATGTCACACTGCCCACTAAAGTGCAAAGCACAAACAATGACTGCATTTACCAAAAGGCCAGTTAAGATGAAACAAAAACACAATGTGAACCAATATGAGAAGCACAGCTTCTTCAGAAAACACAGGGTTACAGATTGAAGGCAGTTCTCCTTGAAGGAATGTAACCCTTTGTTCTCCACAAACCTCCTCCTTTATGGAACATTAACCTGGTCCTCACCAAGGTTATAGAGAAACCTTATGGGCCTCTTACTGACGGTGAGCTGAGTTTCTTGTCTAGGGAAGTGATTTTCCTGATGCCAGGTACCTCCACCCAGGGGGTCCATAAGTTGCAAGTGCCGTCAGCTGATCCCTCTTACAGAATTTTCCATAAGAATAAAATTATGCTGTGCATTCATTTGGAATCTTTGCTGAAGGGATTTTCTGAGTTGTAGCTAAATAATAATAATAATAATAATAATAATCTTTATTTAAGTGAATTTTTTAAACACATATTGTGGCCTGCCTGCCTGCCTACTTTCCCAGATGACATGGTAGCTGTGATCAGGTATTGCTTATCTTCATAAATATCAGGATTTTTCAGTTGACCAGCAAAGGCCAGACACTATTAGAGGTACACCAAGCTGATGTTTTTTTGGCCAATGCAGAGTCTTCTCCATGCAATCCAAGCAAGAAAGCCAGGACCAAGATACCTAGTTGGATGAGTAGAGAGGTAGTGGAGAAGGTGAGGGAAAAGAGGAATGCATTTTGGACCTACAAGCAATCCAACAAGGAGAAGACAAGAATATGTGAAGAAATCCAGAGAAGTGAGCAGAGTGGTAAGGGCAGCAGAGGCGGCTAGGGAACGGAGGTTAGAGCAGGGGATCGAAGGAGGGGAAAAGGATTTCTTCAGATATATCAGAGAGATGAGGAAGAGCAAGGATCTAATTGTTAGGAGCAGGAGGGAAAATGGGTGAGTAGAAAAGGGGGGCTGAGCAGGCAGAAGTACTTAATGAATACTTCTGTTCAGTCTTCACCAGGGAGAGGGATGGGCCCCTACCTGAGAGGAAGGGTGAGGTGGGAGAGGGTGGGGGAGAAGCAACCACAGATGGGGAAATCACAGTGGAAAGGGTGAGGGAGGGACTTATGTCCCTGAAGGTGGACAGGGCACCTGGCCCAGATGGAGTCCACCCCATGGTGCTGAGAGATTTGGCAGAGGTACTGGCAGGGCCACTGGTGGACCTGTTCAATACCTCTCTGAACTTGAGGTGCGTGCCCTGGGACTGGAAGGAAGCACATGTGGTACCTCTCCATAGAGTGGGCCCAAGGATAAACCAGGGAACTACAGACTGGTGAGCCTTACTGCAATTGTGGGAAAACTGATGGAGACAATCCTCAAGAAAAGGCTGGTGCAATTTCTTGAGGATAACAACCTCCAGGACAGCAGGCAGCATGGGTTTATCTTAAGCAGATCCTGTCAGATGAACTTGGTTGATTTTTATGACTGGGTTACGAGGGCACTGGACAGGGGACATGCAAAGGATGTTCTCTACCTGGATTTCAGAAAGGCCATTTGACTTGGTGCCAAACAGTAGGCTGACCTGCAAGTTGAAGAGTCTGGGAGCAGGGCAGAAACTGGTCTGATGGGTCGAGAACTGGTTGCAGGGTAGACAGCAGAAGGTAGTAGTGAGGGGGCAGGCAGCTGAACCCAGGACAGTAACAAGTGGTGTACCACAGGGCTCAGTGCTGGGACTGGTTCTGTTTAACATTTTCATAGCCGACTTTGCAGTAGGGATTAAGAGCAGGATCAGTCTCTTTGCAGATGGCACAAAGATTTGTGCAGAGGTAGATGGAGGGGGGAGCAAAAGTACTTCAGGAGGATTTGGCAAAACTGGAGGAATGGTCTCATGCTTGGCAGCTTGATTTCAATGCCAAGAAGTGCAAAGTGATACATTTAGAAGGCAAGAACCCAGGACACAATTACTGGTTGGGGGGGTGTCCCATTAACAAAATCCAAGGAGAAGAAGGATCTGGGAGTACTGGTAACCGGGAAGATGAACCGCTCTGCTCAGTGCAGGAAGGCAGCAGTGAAGGCAACAGGATGCTAGGTTGCATAGCAAGGGGGATTACTTCCAGGAGTGGGGAAGTCATCTTGCCTCTGTACAGACCCCTGGTGAGACCGCACCTAGAGTACTGCATGCTATTCTGGCACCCCTACTTGAAAAGGGACATCAAACTACTGGAGGGGGTACAGTGCAGGGCAACAAAAATGATCCTGGGGTTAGGGGAAAGACCATATGAGGAGAGACTGAGAGAGCTCAATATGTATACCCTGGAGGAAAGAAGGGAGAGAGGGGATATGACTGAGACCTTCAAGTACCTGAAGGGTTTGAACAGAGTAGACACAGGTGTATGTTCATTCTGAAGGGCAGAAGGGAAACCAGGGGACACTCTATGAAGTTGGAAGTGGGCAGGTTCAAGAGGGAACAGAGGAAGCATCATTTCACAGAAAGGGTGGTGGCAGGGTGGAATGCTCTGCCAGAGGAAGTCATATTTCTGCAGAGTGTTGGGGGCTTCAAGAGGGGGTGGGACAGATTCAAGGGAGGGTACAACCGGGAGGGAAGCGTAGATGAGGGGAGGCATATGAAGAGAGAGACAGCTGCAGTCTAATGGGCTGAAGTGCTACACATTTGAGCAGACTAGATAGACCGAATGGCCTGTGTCTGCTGGCAATTTCGAATGTTTGTATGTAATCCTGCTTCTGAGCAGACCGATTCTAGATGGATTATGTCAGGTATATGACATTGTTGTTCTCCAGACTCCAGTCTGCCCCCCTAAGGAACTTAGGTCATATATTAAAAAGGATCTCCACTATTTTGTACCTATGGCAAAAATCTTAAGTAAATAGGCCTCGTGAGACACATACTACCATAGCTGCTTCAGCTGACCGAAGAAGCAAAACTTGGTATTTTGGAAGGGCTAGACTAAAGCAGTGCACAAACATACTTGTTTTTGCTTGAATACAATGGATTTTTATAGTTTAAAAATGCATTAATTCTAGACAAAAATCAAATCAATCGAACATTAGTGTAGCAATAATTTTTCGTAGTAATAAGGAAGAACATTTGTGGCACAAACATGCGGTTACAGTGATTATCTTGCCCAAAGGTATCTGTCAGATGTCTGCAGGTAATTTTGAACAAGCAAGTCCAAGGGCTGCAAGTGACCATTCACAAATGTCAAACCTCATATACATTAACGTGTTAATTGCATTGTAATGTGACATATAGGCAAAGAAATCAACTGTTTGCACAAATGCATATCCAGGACTTCCACCTATTATGTAAATATACTAACTTAGCCTTTTCTTCAGTGTGCAGGCTTTACATTTTTACTTTTGGTTACTATTTAACAAGCATCCGAGACCCTCCTAAGGAATGAAATGGGTCACATAGTTTACTTGCATAATTAACGTGGCCACAAAGATTGTTGGAAGTAGACAGCCATCACCAATCCCTGACAAGATTTTAGCTTTCCTGATGATCTGCTATGAAGCCAAGTTTTTTTTTCCCTTCCTGTCAAAAACTGCATTTTGTGCTCCAGTACTCGGAGGCACTGTTTGAATGGCGAGCGTCATCACCCAAAGCACAGTTCCTTCAGAAAGAAAACAACAAAGCAGTGAAGCTATCACATGCATTTGAAATGGTAACGTTACCCACATTAAAGTAGTTCAGCATTTTGTTAAGGTATTAAATATTAAAGATGTACTTTCTTCAAGGGTATAGAAAATTCAAGATGTGCACGAACACGTGGCTGTCAGTTAATGTACGTCTAGTTATAAGGCATACTGCCATAAAAAGATCAGATAATTGTGTAAAATGTTTTACTTCGGGGCACTGCCATTAATTGTCTTCAAACATGCATTAACAGAACACCATTGGAAATTAGCTGCCACTCAGTGGTTTTTGTACATCTGTCGAACAAAAATTTAGCGTTGTTCTTGATCAAATTTGACTGAACTTGGCACTTAAGGCTATTTTACAGACTGTACAGTGCAATGTTGCTTAGTTAAGGATTGTAGTTTAATAACAGCAGTATTTCAGAAGCTATTTTTGCATTCTAAGAAAGGTCTATCTGAAAAGATAACTCTAAAAGGGCCTCAGAAATGCTGCAATCTGATTGGCTGACAGCACTTCGAGACCTATGCATTAAAGAGCTAGTGTTTTTGAGTAAATGTGCAAATGCTTGAACTCACTAGTAATGATTTGTTAGGATATTTGATACTTTTTGATGTTGCTTACTGTTGTACTATTTTTTGTTCTTAAATACAAACTTTTATTGAGAAAAAAAGAACCAAAATAGCAGACAGGAAAATGTTACAAATTCTAAGTAATAGTCAGTTGTAATTTTTTGTTTCTGAATTGTTTTTCTTTTTCCTGTTGCTCATTAGAACGTTTTCTATGTGGTAGTATTATGCTGGATGTGTGGAATAGCTCTTTTCCTGGCAGCTGACATATTTAGTTCTGTTCCCCCCACTACGCCATCAGCACTGTGGCAGTGGCTCTTCCAGAGCAGCTGTGATGTCACAGTCCATGAGGTCACAGTGCTGATGATGTAATCAGGGGGACAGAGCTAGATGTGGCAGGTGCCAGGCAGAGTGCTGTTCCACACATCACACCTACAAACAGCAGGCAAAAAAAAAAAAAAATCTTTTAATTCAAGAGAAAAAGTACCTAGATATAAATGGTACTAGGTGAATTTTAAATTCATGTGTTAGTTAGGCCAGCTCCGTGGTGCAGGCGGTAGCTCTACTACTCACCACCTCGGCAGCCTAAGTTTCTTGAGCAGACTCGAGGTTGCAAGTGGTGAGCGAGGCAGGATTGAGCATCCCAGGACTGATCTCCACTCCCAGGTAGGGAGGCACACAGTCACAGCCTCTAACTGCCACCGCTGAAGACTCGGTGGTAGTCCAGGTTGTGATTGACTTGAAGGGAAGGGTGCAGCTCTGAGGGATGTATGGGCACCCAATGCACATGTTCTTAAGTGTCACTGTGGCAGGGTCTGGGGAAGGGAAAATAGGGATAGGCTGATGTCATGAATCCCTGCCCACCCTCTGTCAACCTCCACCACTGCCTGACCACCGGGGGCATCTGAATGTGTTTGGGGGGCAGAGGACAGCCCTCCCCCTCCTTGCCCTACCATGGGGGCTGATCCATGCGGGATTTAGCCCCCAGTAGATTGAGGAGGCGGATGTCAGTCAGGAAGGGTGGGAACAGGGCTAGAGCCCACCCCAGATAGGTAAAAGCATTGTGGGAAAAAAATAATTTGGGCAGTACACTGGTAATGTTCAAGTATGTGCCATTCTGTGGCGCCTGGCCCTCGCCACACAAAATAGTTGATGGGGAGTGTGGCCAGGGCGATATTCACGGAGCTGCGCCACGGTGCAACTTCTTGAATATCGCCTAGCCACACTCATCGTGCATGGCGAGTGGAACTGCGCCAGCCAGTGGTCAGAGTGGAGCATTGAGATGCGGTGGTGCAAGTCTCCATTGCGCCATGCGCAGCACCTGCGATATTCAAAAGGTGACATGCAAATGAGGCCATAATTTATGCAAGGTGCAAGGGGGGCCATTTGCATCTAATTACAACCCCATTTGCATGCCATTAGCATGCAGGTGCACTGATCCCCGACAACTTGCGCCTGGCGCCCTGCCAGGCAGCAGCCATCGGGGACCGACGGCCCTGCAGCCCAATCGCTGGGCATAATAGTATCCCCCATAGCCCGATCGCGGCAGCACAGTATTCTCCCCTTCAGCAGCCCAATCGCAGGCATACGTAAAGGTTCCCCCACTTCGAGTAGCCCAATCGCAGGCATATTGTAAAGGCCTCCCCAGTAGCCAGATCGTGGGCATAATATAAAGGTCCTCCCAGTAGCCCGATTGTGGGCATAATGTAAAGGTTCCCCACTCTCCGAGTAGCCCGATCATGGGCATATTGTAAAGGTCCCCACCAAGTAGCCTGATCGCAGGCATAATATAAATGTCCCCCGAGTAGCCCTACCATCATGGGCATAATGTAAAGGTTCCCCACTTCCGAGTAGCCCGATCGCGAGGTATATTGTAGGTCCTCCTCTCACTAGCCCGGATCGGGCATAATATAAAGGTCTCTCCAGTAGCCCGACGCAGGGCATAATGTAAAGGTTCCCCACCCGAGTAGCCCTGAACGCAGGCATACAGAAATTGCGAGAAGTTTATCAAGGTCATATTTTCTCAGTGTTGGATCGCGGCATTTGTGTTTTTTACTCTGAGTAGCTCGACACGGCATAAATATTTCTCGAGTACTGGACAAGGGCGGTATTCTCAATTTCATGTCGGCTTGGTATTTCCTTCGGTCCCCGGAGTTTTACTATTGCCCCCCATCAGCCGCTGCCGCCAGCTGATCGGGGAGCAGGATGGTGGGCCCGTCTGGAGGGGTGAAATGCATGATCACCAGGTTCTGGCGGGGTGAGGGCCCCGCATCGGGCTACCGGGGTGGGGGAATCTTTATTGTGCCTGTGATCGGGCTACTCGGGGGTAACTTTATGCTATGCCTGCCGTCGGGCTGCTGAGGTGGGGACCTTTACATTATGCCTACGATTGAGCTGCTGGGGAGATTGTGCCCTGTGGATCGCTATTGGTGGGGGTCCTTCAGCCCGTGATCAGGGTATCGTGGGTACCCTAGTGCGCAAAATATGGAGGCCACGTCCAGGTGGCAGCTGCGTTGCGCCTGTACGTGGTACCACCCGTGGGTGGCCCCTCTGTTCCTTTTTTAGCGTACTTTGTGGTGCAGGTAGGTTGCACTGTATAACCTGCACGCCCGTTGAATATCGCTGTGCAGTTTATGCATGGGCACGCCTCACCTGTGCCTGTATACATTACTGATGCACCGCGACGGGATTTGTGCAGGCGCATTTTCCTTTTAAATATTGCACTGGTGACAGGGTTGTGGATTGGCTAATACTGTTGGCGCCTACACAACCTTTAGAATATCTGGGCCTAGGTCTTTAATCTGCTGCACTGCCGTTTAGTCTGATCCATGATAGTGTATGACTTCTTCCTTCAGCAGTCCCTTATCTAGCACTGCTGAATGACTAATGATGTATCTAAGCTGGCCCAGGCGAGTGCTGAGGCATTGGTGCCTTATCTCATACTATACTGGTGACCCGGTTCGGAATGACCTGGTCGCTGGGTCGTCGTAGGGGCAGGAGAGGATTGAGCATCCGAAGACTGCCTCCTCCTGGGGTGCAGGGTGATGCTCGCCTGTAGTGGCCCTGTGAGACCTGAGTACTATAAGATGCACGTTTCACGGAGTTTCATCATTTCTGCCCCATCAGCCGGGGGGTGCCGCCAGCTGATCGGGGAGCAGGATGGTGGGCCCGTGGGCGGGTGGGGGCCACTAGATCACCAGGGATTCTGGACATGGGGGGTGAGGATGCCGCCCGCGATCGGGCTACTCGGGGTGGGGGAATCTTTATTATGCCTGTGATCGGGCTACTCGGGGGGGGAAACTTACAATATGCCCGCGATCGGGCTGCTGAGGTGGGGACCTTTACATTATGCCCACGATTGAGCTGCTGGGAATACTGTGCTGCCCGTGATCGGGCTACTGGTGGGGGGCCACTTCAGCCCGGATCAGGGCATCGGGGCACCGCCAGGTGCGGCAGAAATGGAGGGCCACCCACAGGTGGCAGCTGCTGTGCTGCGCCTGCAATGTGGCAGCTCACCCGTGGGTGGCCCCACTGTTCCTTTTTTAGCGTAACTTTGTAGGGTGCAGGTAGGTTGCACTGCATAACTCTGCACGCCCGGGTTGAATATCGCTGTGCAGTTTATGCATGGGCACGCCTCCACCTGTGCCTGTATACATTACTGATGCACTCGCGACGGGATTTGTGCAGGCGCACTTTTCCCTTTTAAATATTGCACCGGGGTGCATCAGTGGGTTGTGCATGGCGCAACACTGTTGCGCCATGCACAACCCTTTAGAATATCTGGGCCTAGGTCTTTAATCTGTGCTGCACTGTCACGTACAGTCTGATCCATGATAGTGCATGAATTCTTCCTGTCAGCAGTCCCTTATCTAGCACTGCTGAATGACTAGAATGATGCATTCAAGCTGGCCCAGTGGCGCAGAGTGCTGAGGTACTGGTGCCTTATCTCACACCATACTGGTGACCCGGGTTCGGGAATGGACTCGGGTCGCTGGGGGTCGGCAGGGGCAGGAGAGGATTGAGCATCCGGAAGACTGCTCTCCTCTCCTGGGGTGCGTTAGGGTGATGCCTCACTCTGTAGTGGCCCCCGGTGGAGACCGGAGGCACTACAAGATGCAGTGCGATGACAAGGGGTGCCAGGAAAACACAGAAAAATGGTGTCTGAGCGACTGGATGACAGCCGCCTGGACCCCCACCTCCACGGAGCCCCTGGAGAGTCAGGACCAATCTTAGCAGGACTCAGGGCTGAGAAAAGGAATGCCAGAAGGTAATTTCCCCCATGGAAGGAAGGAACCCACCCGACAATGGGTTACATTGGGCTACCCTGGGCAGGCTGCAATATGAGATTGGGAAGCTGGAGCTAGGGTGGGTTCAGAGTGGAGGACGGGGAGCTCCATGGAAGAAGGTCTGAAGGAGAGGCCAATCGGACGCGCGTGGGGAGGGGGTAAATAAATAATGCAAAAAAAGAATGATGCATTCTGATTCTGAAACAGCTTTCTGAAACATTTGGTAGATGAACTCTTTCGGTAAAACTCTCCCTCTCAGGTTCACAAGGCCATAATAACCAAAATGGAGTCTTCCTGTTCCACCTTCCACACATGAGGACATAAGCCATTTTTGCTTTCTTCTCCAGAAAGCAAAATCTATTATTATCTGCCTTTCAACTAACTTTCTTCAATGGATGTGCACCTGTGAATGAAACTCAGAGTTGCTGCCTGCAAAACAGAAGCAAAAAGAAACACTCCTAGACTAAATAAAATGGCCAGTGGCCACTGATACCTACAATGCATGGGCGCAAAGCATAAGTCAGTCAGCCTCAATAAAATCCAGCCCACCTTAGAGGACAAAGCAACGATGAAGGAGGTGAAAGGTTCACCACAGCATCCAAACGGTTGTTCTATGAGCTGAGGAAGGTCAGTTCGACAATGGAGAAATTAGAGAAGGTAGTTGGGGAGATGGCAAGGGGCCTAACCAACATGAGCCAGTGGATGGCGAACCTTGAGTTGGATCTGGCTAAGGTGGCGGCTGAAGTCATAGACCACCATGATGCAGCTCTTCGCTACCTCCACCGTCGGGAGCAGGAGCTCACAGATTACATCGGTGACTTGGAGCTCGGTTCCTGATGAGACAATTTCAGAATCCATGGCTTGCCAGAAGGGATGGAAATGGGGGCAATGGAGACTTCTGAACACTGTACAAACGCACTGGACCCTTCCCCCAAAGCCCACTGATCCAAAAGAAAGACTGCATTTTCTAGTCCTTATGTTTCCAGATTACAGAACTAAAACTAAGGTACTTTCACTATCATGGAACAAGAAAGAGTTCACCTTTGGTGATACACAATTGTATTTTGATCATGATTCCACATCCATGACTCTACAAAACAGAAAATCCCTCTTGGGCATTCTCAAAAACTTGACTGCACAAAACATTCACATGCAAGTATTAGTATTAGCCCCTGCCCAATTTAAATCTTTCTCCAAGATAGGTCCAAATTCTTTAGAACATTGGCTGACCCAAACCCCTTCTGAGGAAGTTAAGGGTGCCTCCTGACTTATACTCTTCCCCCAGATCCCGTCCCACAGATGCCACTGGTACCCATGCCCTGAAAGAAGGCTTCCTGCCCCAGAAAATAAAACCGCACATCGAATACAGTGTATTCAACATCGGAGAGCAGGATCAAAGAAGCCTCCCCCTCTAAATCTGTGCTGAAACCCTCCACAAAAGATACTGACACCTGACCTGAAGTACTTACTGTGGGTCTTATATCATTTACTTCTCTTTGCAGAGAGCATCAGCTAGCCAGCACTGAAATGTTCTGAACTTTCAAAAACAGTTGAAATTGTTTCATATTTTTATTAAGTGTGTTACTTACCTAGCAGTGTAGCACCATTCCAGGGGCGGATCATAATTAAGAGTAAATGTGGGAGGGGTCAGATGGGAGCGGCGAGGTGCAACAGGGGTTTTGGAGGGGATCTGCCTTCCCTTTGGTTTCAAAAACACAAACCAGAAAAGTGTAACATCATGGGCTGGCAGTGTGCTTCTGCTGTTTTTTTTTCTCAGACTAAGTATGCACAGGCCTGATTCAGGTGCTGGGCTTGGAGATGCTAGAGTAGAAACCGTTGGCAGTGACCAGGAGTTGGTGGTTTGAGGTAATTATCCTGTAGATTGGGGGCGGGGGGCAACTGCCAACAAACCCATGCACTGGTGGCCAGGGTAGAGTGGGGTGAGCACTGGGAGACAGAAGAATATGGGGGCACACATGCTAATGGCTACCCCCAGCTGATTGACCTGCAGCTCCTGTTGAGAGGGTGGGCAGTGTGCGACCAGCTTGGCTGACCCAGTGGCTCCAGCAAATAGGGATAGCAGTATGTATGATTGCTATCTCAGGAGAGTGAATGGAGAAACAAACACTCCTAATAGAGTAACACAAGGTACCACTGGCCAGGGTTGGCAGTCTCATCAGGGAGAGCTTATGCGAGGGTGATTGGAACCAGGGTGGGGAGTGGTTTCTTGCTGTAGCCTCAGTAGGGGCAGTCTGTTCCACAGGCCCTGAAACAACTTGAATAAGTCTACACTGATTGGCTGGGCAGCAGATGGTTGTCAGTACAAAGCAATATATTATTTTCATTTTTAAAATTAGGGAGGGCTTAATTAAGGGAAACCTAAGAATACCCCAAGTGAATGAAGGGCAAAGATGTCAGCTCAGAGAAGTAGCCCATTAAGGCTTAAACATCCCTAAAATAAGAACAAGGTTTGGTCAGATGACTTTCCAGTATACAGTTGCAGTTCCGTGGAACCAAATACCTCCACCTATAAGGAATCAAAACAAGGTATCTATTTTTAAATCAGCAATTGATATATTTTACTGTCAAGAGTGTGATTGTTTCTAATTGAATTTGTCCTGTCTTTAATGTATTGTATCTTGGCAACAGTTGTTAATATTGTTATGTAATGTATGTATGATATGTGCGCTGTTTATTGTCTTGCATATATGTATACAGGACAACTTTGTAGATAGATCCTTGGGCCTAACATACTGTCCTGCTAAAAAAATAAAATTTTAACTAACTACATGGGCAAACTGCAGTGATGTACATGGGAGCCATAGGGGAAGCAGGGGGAACCATGCTGGCCTCCAGATTTGACAATGCAATCAATGGTCATGATTCCCCAAACAGGGCAGTTGTGGGGACGTGTCATAACTGGCAAAGTGGAACTGACCTAACAGTAACACATCTGTAGATAGTTAAACGGTGCAGTTGGTTTAGGGCTGTGGGTCTCATCAGATGGGGGACTGCATCTGAAGGTCCCACACAAGTGGTTGCTGACTCCTAGGTGATGCCCTTCTTCTGTTGCCCCAAACATAAATTGGGATAGTGTTCACCTCAGAGGCTGCCCCCCCACCTTGCACAGCAGTGGTCGAAAGCAAGGTGGCCCCTGCCCTCAGCATGTACAGTAGCAGCTACAGACACTGCCAGCTACTTCCCGAAATTTCTGTGATATTTCCAGAAATATCTCATGCTTTCTCCATTTCCACAGTAGAGGCGGCAGAGAGAAACTCTTTAGAAATTTCATGAAATATCTGGAAATAGCTGGCAGTGTCTATGGCTATTACTGTAATAGCCTTGTGGTGACCTGGCTGCTCCAGACCTAGACTTTATCCAACCTTACTTCCAAGGAGGCAGAAAGGGGAGAGGGAGGAACTTTACACAACTTATGTGGGAAAATATGTCAGAGCTGCCAGGAGTTTAGTTTTGGGGGGGCATGAGAAGTGCCAAATGAGCACAATGTATTGGTTCAAGAAGGTGCACCCTGTCCAACGACCATCAGATGGATGATGTTATTCTTCACCAGTTTTGAAGTTTGTGGCTCCATGTGGAGAAATTCAAATTGTTTATAGTTCACATTTTGTCTGGTCTAAAACACTAACTATAGAATTGTGCAGGAGGGGCTTGGGGTGGATTATCTGGAACAGGGTGGAGCAAAACAGTTCTCAAGGGGATTCCGAGACAGTGGCTGAAGGTAAGGTTGTAACATACAATATTACAGGGCTACATGCCCCATGAAGTGTAACAAGAGTACTGAATGAATTAAGTAATCTATAAACCTCACCTAAGCGGAACACAACCAAGCTGAAAACTGCATGGGAGGGGGTTTACCATTAGTCCTATTTGGAACGCCTGCTTAGGAGAGAGACAGCTATACTAGTTCACAAAAATTGCCCCATGGAGGTCAAAGAGCTGAAGCAAGACCCAGAGAGAAAGGAATATGTCTTTATTTCTTTGTTAAACAGGTAACTACACTGGTCCCAGGGACCGTTTTCAGGTATGTCCCGGGCCATCAAGATGGCACAAACAGCATAATGGTAAGAAATGAAATAGCCGAGAGCATTTACAGTGTACAGGTACATAAGGTTTGGAATTGTCATACAATCAATTATGAGATTAAACGTGACTAAGAGACAGGTAATATACACATAGACAAATAAAAGATATATGAAAGAGCAATTTCAATGTACAATTAGAACAATAATCTAAGATACAGTTACAACATGGAGATTATAACCAGGACAACAGCGAGAGAAGAAACATCAAGTGAGCATATGTGATAGAAACATTTGTCCCCTTAAATAGCCAATGCACACCAATAAGTAGAGAGATTAATTTATTGAGGAGCTGGTTGACAACGGTCAAGGGAAGCAATTGCAGGTCGTGGTTGATAGCAGGAAGTTTTTGCAATGAGCCTTAAATAACTGACGGGATCCCACGGAATGCACAGCTGGGAGGTCATTCCAGAGTTTAGGGGTGGCTCTAGAGAAAGCTGTCTGCCTCATGTCAGTAGAAGACTGGGGACAGGCAAGAAGGCATTGAGTGGAGTACGTTGGGTTAAGGGAGCCCTGTTTGATACAGAGAAGTCCAGATAATGGGGAGCGAACATCATCATGTAATGACTTGAAAATGAGAGAGCCCAGGAGGGGTTCCCTACAGGCCTGAGGAGGGAGCCAGCCTAGTGCAGAGTAGAGAGAGCAGTGGTGGGTGTTATAAGGGACCAGGGTGACAAATCTGCAGATGTTACAGAAGGCAGTGTTAAGACAAGAGAGGTGAATGGACAAGGTTAGGGAGATAATAGGTGACCAGTAATCAAGAAGAGGAAGGAGGGTGCCCTGCCCGATAGCCAGTCTCACTTCAGGGGTCATGAGTTGCTTCAGGTGATAGCAGACACCCAGTTTCTGATTCACCTTTTTTACAACTAGCCTAATATGGTCGGTCGAGTGTGACACCTAGGTATTTGAAGGAAGTGACATTGTCGAGGAGGGATCCATCGGGGGCCAGAGTGCGGAAGGAGTCAATTAGATAAGTAGTGCATCTGGCAAGCTGAAACTTTGACCGAATAGCATGGTTTTAGTTCTTTTCATGTTGAGAAGAAGTCTGGTTTCTGTAACCCAGCTAAGCATGGAGAAGTCTTCAGATAGTGATTGGGATAGTGTGATAGGGCTAGTGTCACTCCTAAATAAGATGAGGTCATCTGCATACATGATCTTGTTACATCCAGAGTGTTCCCTAAGTAGAGGTTTTACAAAAAGAGAGAAAAGGATGGGTCCCAGTATGGACCCTTGTGGGACTCCATTAAGCACATGACATTAGGGGCAAATATAAAACAGCACCCTGTGCCCTGCTCAATGTTTGTGACCCTGACCAAGATGCAGAAAATGCAGAACTCCTGAAAAGAATCATTCTAGCGATGGCCCCAAGTCCAGGAGAGCTATTCTTGACAGGAGGGGATTTCGGTATGATCCTTAGGCCAAATTTTGATAAATTGGGTGGGGGGGAGGAGCAGCACCCTACAACAGGGTGGCTGCTTGTCTGATGCACCTCTTGAAGGAAGTGCGCCTTGTGGAAATGTGGCACTTTTAAGTCCCAACATCAAAGATTACACGTGTTGGTCAGCCCCTCACAAAGTCCACTCCCAAACAGGCACAGTAGTGAAGAGTGCTGAGGCACCTGGCGCACCTTACCTTTTTCCATGCCGACTACCCAGATTCGGAAACAAGTTTGGGTCACCGGGGAGGATTGAGTGTCCAATAGACAACTGTCCTCTCCCAGGGTGGGGAGCTATGCCATCACGTTCCTTGGCTGTCACCTAGTGGAGACTGGGTGGCAGTGCTAGAGTATGAGTAACGTGGAAGGGAAGGGGCCGCAGTTCTGTAGTGTGTGTGTGTGTGTGTGCGCCTCCGCATGCACACACTCATGTGCCACCACGGCTGGGAACAATGGAGAAAGCTCAGAAAGGCTGGCACCAGCTTAATGAAGCCCTGCCTGCCTGCCCCCATTCCTGCATCACCACCTGACCCCTGGTTCTGGATGAGAATCATCAGGCGGGGGGAAGACTGCCCTTCCCTTCCTGGCCCCACCACAGAGGGCAATCCATGGTGGAAACTACGGGGCAAGATGAGTCTGGGATGGTGGTTGCTGGGCAGGGGAGGCAGATACAGAGCTGAATAGCCTGCCAGTCACCACCCCACGGGAGAAAAAGTTAAATGGCAAAACACAAAGCCCACTCCCAGCTGGACTATTTATACATTTTCACAGAGTGGCTTCATGCCATAGAAGGCTGCGCAATCCAAATTTGCACCCTCTAGGACCACATGCTGGTAACGTTGGATTTCGTCATTAACCCAGGGTTTAAATCCTCCCCCTGGTGGCTACATGTCTCACTGCTGAATTATTCGGACTACTGGGCCTTGGTGGAAAACTGCCTAGAAGACTACACTGCCACAAATGCTAAGGAGAACACCCTCGAGCAATGTGGTAGGACGAGTTTGAGGCGGTGCTAATTGGTAGAACCATCAGTTTTGCTTGCAACCTGAAGAAAGAAGCAGAGAGAACAGCTTCATTTAGAGGCTTGAATCTTCGACTTGGAACGTGACATGGAACAGGAGGTTGTGGAGTCAAAAACAGTGGTTGAATTCAAGCATGCGTGGGACAGTCATAAGGCAATTCTAGGGGGTGGGAGTAGAAAGAAGTAGGCTGCTGGTTAACTAGGATCTGCAGCTTATCCATTAGGTAGGGAAATGGGCAGACTGGCTGGGCCAAGCTGTCCTTAACTGCCGTCAAATTCTATGTTTCTATGACGATAAGATTGTCCTTGATAAAGAAGTAAAATAGAAACTGAAGGACTACAGAAACATTTAGTTTCATTTATCATATCTGGATAGCAAGGTGAGCTAAAATGGTCCTTTTCACAAGTGGCTAGTTGAGAAAGAACATTTCATTCACTCATTCTTTGGTATCCGGGTAAGGCCCACTAGGCACAGGTGCCTGTTTTCAGGGGTGACCCGGGAGCTTTGGGCTGGTTAAGTGACTTGCTCAGAGTCGCATAAGAATGGAAGTGGAGCTTGTGGGAATCTAACCCGGGTCAGCTGGATGTACTAAGCTCATTCACAGCTTGTTACTCAAACCACTAGGCTATACTGCCAGCCATTTATTTTATGATACAGCACAGGAATACGCAGTGTACTACAAACACAAACGGGTAGTGTATGATATGCATTAGAAGAAATAAATTATGTGCCATTACACTGCATTTTGTCCAGCATAAATTGACGTGGCTAGCGCTGAAGGAAGGGATACTCACACCTGAGGTGAGATGGGAAAGCAGGAGGTTGTAGGGACCAACAGTCCTGAAGGATCAGGCTCTCTGTCCTGCAGCAGAGTATTTAATGGGGAGTCAGAAACTTAGTTTGGATTGACAGCAGGTCCCCAGCTTGTTGGTGGAGTGGAGGAAGAGTGAGGAAATACAGTGGGGAACTTTGTTTAGGACTACCTTGTGTAGAAACACAACCAAACTATAGGTGAGGCGGTCCTCCAGGGAGAGGCAGGAAGCAGAATTGTACAGTTGGCAGTGGTGGGTCCTATATGGCAGGCCAGTCAGGAAGTGGCAGATACTATTTTAGACTATGTGCACCTTGGCCAGGGTCCCTGAAGTAGCAGCAGCATAGATTAGGGAGCCATAGTCAAAGATGGGGAACAGTAGGCTGAGTGAGAGTAATTTATTTGTCTCCTGGGTCAAGAACCTTTTGACACTTGTCATCGAGGCATAGACCAGGAAGCATAGAAAAACCAGCAGCAGTTGTAAAATTCACAGGTAACCTTTTATTCAACAGTACTATATACATTTTCACACCAAGGGATCCCAGTTTCACATAAAGATTCACATATATTTTATAACCACAGATATACAAGGGGGAAGAAAAGAAACAGCAAGTGAAGGCAGAGAGATAGCAAGAGGCAGAGCATTGCGAGACCATCAGAGTGATCAATTCCTAGGTCTCACGAAAACATTTGGTTGCGCAACCAGACAGACAAGAGACAGAAAAGGAGAGGATAGAACAGATCCTTTAATTTAACTCTTTCTACGTAACAAATGGGACAGGGCCTTATTCAACCCTGTCACAACCCCGTGAAGAGCTCCAGTTCTCTGGTGCATAGTTTTTGTCTGGTGATTGATGTAGATGTCGAAGGATAGTGTGCTGTCAAGGAAGACTCCTAGGTATTTAAACTATTTGACAAGCTCCACCACAGTGCCTTCCCAGCCGAGGATGAGAAAAGGGGTTGGGACTGCTTTCTATGGGTCCCTAAGAAGACCATGGCTTTTTTTTTTTTTTTAGTGTCAGGGGCCAACGTATTGTCAAAGAATGAAGATTGGAGGTGAATGAGTGGATGGTATCAATTGCAGTCCTGTTCTCCCTGCCCGACAGGTAGTTAATGAACCAAAAGGTGGTGTTGGGAGAGAAATTGCGTGCAGGAGGGCACAGAGCAGTAAATCATGGTAAATAAGGTCAAAGGCCTTGATGAGCTCCACAAAAACTGCTGCAACAAAATTACCTAAGGCATAGTGCACGTAATCAGTGAGTCTCACCAAGGCAGTCTCAGTGTTGTGCATTGGGCAGAATCTGTGTTGGGCACTGGTCAGCAAATCATAGTACTAGATGTAGGCAGCGGTTCTGTCAAACACTATCCTCAAACAAATTGAACCATTTCCTAGACAGTAAAATTGAAGGGGCACTATGGTATTCCTGCCAGAGATTTTATGAGGCATGTAACCAAGTTGGCTTGGCAACTTCACAGTGAAGTGGTGAGCAGAGTAGTACCCCGATTGTGGAGCCAAACTCAGACATAACAGTTTGAGACAGATCCACGAAAGATAGTGGAACAATTTACAGCCTTCTACAGAAGCCTGTACAGTCAAGAGAATATTGATGACTACAGGGCTAAACTAGATGCTTTCTTTGTGAAAGTCTCGACCCTTAAACTCCTGCGGGAAGCACGGGATCTTCTAAATAAACCAGTCTGTACGGAAGAAGTCCATGTAGCCATGGAGAACCTCAAGGGTTTTTTATTTCCCAATTATTTAACCAGGTGAGACACACTAAGCTGAAAGCTTATTTACAGGTGCGACCTAGGAGCACAGGGAAGTTAAGTGACTTGCTCAGGGTCACACAGTATGCAAGTGGGGGCTGTGGGATTCAAACCCAGGTCTCCAGATTTGCAGCTCAGAGCCTTAAACCACTGTGCCATACTGCCTCCCAGGTTGGGACTCATCAGGCCCTGGTTGACTGGCACCAGAATTTTATAAGACTTTCAATGATAAGTTGATGCTACTCCTATGTGGGGTATGAAGGGTGGTACAGAGAGGGGAGGGCCCCCCACCTGACAATATGTACAAATCTCTATAATCCTGAAACCAGGAAGGGACCTCACTGTCTGTGGGTCTTACTACCCTAGCTCCCGCCTAAACATTGATAAGACAATTTTAACATCTATCTTGGCAAGTAGGCTCCAGGGTTGTGTGGAGTCTCTAGTTCACCTGGATCAGCCACGATTCATTAATGGTAGATTAATCCATGACAACATTAGACACTTGTTGAATCTGATTTCCTGACACTGCATACTCCCTGAGCTTGCGTTACCAATCTTTATGTTCGCTGAAAAAGCATTTGACCGGATAGACGAGATTCTCACACAGAATTCTGGAGGAAATGGGACAAACATTTTGAGACAGCGTACTAGCAGTATACACTTCCCCTGAAGCCACTATCAAGGTAAATGGCATCAAATCAATGGAACTAAAGGATAAACAGGGAGTAGAGGAGGCACTGTGGGTTACCCTGGAGACAGATTATGGCACCACAATTTGCACGTTGGGGGTATACAGACCCCCATCTCAGGGGGAGGCAATGGACAAGGAAATGATAGAAGGCATCCTTAGAATGGCAGAAAAATGGGAGATATTGTTGATAGGGGATCTGAATATGCCAGACGTTAGCTGGAGCACCCTAGCTGCAGTCACATCAAAAAGCAGGTTTATTCTTGATGCCCTACAAGGGGCATGCCTCAGACAGCTAGTGGTGGAACCCACTAGGGAGGGAGCAATCTTAGACCTAGTACTGTCAAATGGAGATGGAGAAAGGATCTCAGATTTAGAAGCGGGTAGCCATCTGGGAACAAGTGACCAGCAAACAGTGTGGTTCATGATAAACACAGCCATAGAGTCGAGCCATACAAAAGCAAGAGTGTTGGACTTTAGGAGGGCTGACTTTGGGAAAATGGGAGCGTGCCTCAAAAAAGCACTAGCAAACTGGCAAGAAGGAAGGGTGGAGGAACAATGGGGAAAAAATCAAAACAGCCATCACAGAGGCAAATCAACAAAGCAAAATGAAGGAAAAAAACACTATGGTTCTCAAAGGAGAAGGTTAAGGAGAAAAAGGTAGCATTCAGGAAGTATAAGGAAACACAGAAGGAGCAGGACAGAGAACTGTACCAGTTAAAGCAGAAGGAAGTGGGGAAGGCAATCAGAATAGCAAAAGCCCAAACTGAGGAAACTCAGTTAAAAAGAGGGATACAACCTTTTATAGGTACATTAGAGAGTGAAGAAAGATGAAGGAACGGATAATGAGGCTTACTAACAGGAAGGGAGGGTGGGCAGAGGATGACAGTGAAAAAGCAGGGATACTGAATAAATACTTCTGCTCAGTATTTACAAAAGAAGAGGAGGGGGAGGTACCTAAATCAAAGAATAGAAGCACTCTGGATAGGGAGGTCGATACCAGTCCATTCACAGAAGAAAGGGTTCTGACAGAACTCTTAAAACTGAAGGTGGACAAAGCAATAGGGCTCAGTGCGATTCACCCAAGAATTCTAAAAAGAACTAAGAGTAGAACTAGTGACACCACTGACTACCCTTTTAACAAATCATGGGAGGATGGTGTGGTACTGGAGGACTGGAGGAGGGCAGACGTGATTCCCTTCACAAAAGTGGGAGCAAGACAGAGGCAAGAAACTACAGACCTGTTAGTTTGACCTCAGTGGTAGGAAAATGATGGAATCACTTCTAAAGGAAAGAATTGTTGAGTTCCTAGAGGCCAGTGGGGCCCAGGACCCAAGGCAGCATGGATTCACAGCAGGAAGGTCATGTCAGATGAATCTGATAGATTTTTTTGACTGGGTGACCAATGTAGTAGACCAGGGAGGGGCTGTGGACATGGTCTACCTAGACTTTAGCAAGGCATTTGACACAGTCCCACACAAAAGAATAATATACAAGTTAGCCAGCCTTGGAGTGGGTCCCAAGGTGGTAACCTGGGTAAAAAATTGGCTGGACAACAGGATACAGAGGGTAATAGTAAACGGAGTTTACTCTGAAGAAAGGGGGGTTACTAGTGGGGGTACCGCAGGGTTCAGTACTGGGACCAGTCCTTTTTAATGTCTTTATAAGTGACATTGCAGAGGTACTGGAAGGAAAAGTATGTCTCTTTGCAGACGCCACAAAGATCTGCAACAGAGTTGATACAGAAGGTGTGGTGGAGAGGATGCAAAGGGACTTGGCAAGGTTGGAGGAATGGTCAAATGTATGGCAGCTTAGATTCAATGCAAAGAAGTGCAAAGTAATGTACCTGGGAAACAAAAATCCAGGGGAAAAGTACACAATGGGGGTGAGATAATAACAACAACAGAAATGGAAAGGGACCTGGGGGTAGTCATATCAGATGACCTTAAGGTGGGCAAGCAATGTAAGAAGGCAGTAAAGAGGGCTGGTAGGATACTGGGATGCAGAGGGAGAGGCATCACCAGTAGAAAACAGGAAGTTGTTATCCCTCTGTACAGACAGTTGGTGAGACCCCATCTGGAGTTCTGCATCCAGTTCTGGAGACCCCATCTCCGAAAAGACATAGGCAGGATGGAGGCTGTCCAGAGGAGGGCAACTAAAATTGTGCAGGATCTGCACCAGAAGACATAGGAAGAGAGTTTAAAGAAGCTTAATATGTATACACTCGAGGAGAGGAGGGAAAGGGAGGACATGATATAAACTTTCAAGTACACCAAGGGAATCAACAGAGTCTAAGACGGTAGCATCTTTCTGAAAAAGAGATGTGCAAGAACAAGGGGGCACAATTTGAAGACAGAGCGGGGACAGCTCAGAGGTAATGTGAAGAAGTATTTTTTCATGGAGAGGGTTGTAGATGCATGGAACAGCCTTCATGAGGAGGTAGTGGAGTCAAAAACAGTGGGGGAATTCAAGAATGCATGGGACAGACATAAGGCAATTCTAGAGGGTGGGGATAGGAGGAAGTAGGCTGTTGGTTAACTAGGATCTGCAGCCTATGCATTAGGTAGGAAAATGAGCAGACTAGCTGGGCCAAGTAATCCTTATCTGCCATCAAATTCTATGTTTCTATCTAGTCAGAGTGCTTCTACTTATCTAGAGGTACCAGAAAGGGTTGCCCCTTTCCCTGTTGTTGCTCACACTCTCTGTCGGACCCTTGGTGATTGCAGTGCTGCAGAATCAGTGCATAGAGGAGATTAGAGCAGGTCCCATAAGATCTTACTGTATGCAGATGGCTGTATTCTTCTTAGCTTCACCTAAAACTTATGTCCCTGCACTGTTATAAGAGCTTCAAGACTATGGTGAGATATCAGGTTATAAAATAAATCTTGATCAATCAGAAGCAATCAGATTGGGAGGGAACTGCCTGCCACGTTTCATAGCAATCTTCCCATTCAAATGGGCCAAGGACAACATTGTAAGATACTGAGGGGAAAGAATATCCCCAATGTGGCATCACTGCTCTCACCTAATTATGAGAAAGTACTAGGGGAAGTAAAAGCGATATAGCCTGCTGGAACATACTGCCACTCTGCGGGGGCGGATAGCCTCCTCAAATGAATATACTTCCATGCTTCTTGTTCTTCCAAGCCCTGTTAAAATCCCAGAACATTTTTGGGGGACGCTACAAAAAACACTACTTGCCTTCATAAGGGCAGAAGGGAGGCACAGGACAAACGGCAGACTGCAGGAATGAGGAGGCCTGGCAATGCCAGACCTGAGACTGTACTATGTGGCTGCCCAGTTGGCACCTGTAGTAATCTGAACCAAAGTTTGGGGGACACAGGATGGTTGGAGGTGGAAGCCAGTCAGTCCCTACCAGTACCTTTGTTTGCCTTACTCCATGCCACCCTTTCTGCAAAAATACAGGTTGAAATCCCAAGCCCCTGGAACAAGCACACCCATGAGGTTCTTGCCAAAGCATGGAAGATTACGAAAACATCTAATAAGATAGGTCCCCTTTCCATAATAGTAGGAGACCCTGATTTCCCACTGCCTAGATCAGACTGGGATACCATAGATGGAATAAATTCACTACATACAAAGCATTAATGAAGAATGGAACAGGTACCATGGTTGGGGAATTGCAAGAAAAATTTGGTCTCTCAAAGCAAGGCTTTTTTAGATTTCTCCAGGTTAGGCAGTACCTCACCTCCCGTGACCTGGTCCCTAAGGTAGATAGGGAGCTCACATCACTAGAAGATTTCTTGCATTGGGCAGCTATGCTGCGGGGGAGAGGAGGGACTGTCTCCAGGGCATACAAAGACTTGATAGGAGGTGCATACAAAGAGTCATCACAAATATGCTCTCAATCAGAGGAGGAGGAGGAGGAGGGGGAAGAAATCACCATTTCAGAAGAGGAATGGAACTGGGGATGGGAGAAGGGTTGGCAGGTGAAAGTAGCCCCTGGTTGGCTTGAATGCAGATGGAGATGGTGTGTTGAGGTCTTTTCCCCACACCCCATCTATAATGCAGTACTTTGGTACAGGGGGTTCAAACCTATGCTGGAGGGGATGTGGGGAACCTGGGATCCAATATCCTATATACTGGTCATGCCCAGGCTTATAGCTTTGCTGGAGGCAAGTGCACCAAATACTTACCGAGCTATGAGATGCCTACATTCCTTTTACCTTTAAAAACTTGGTTCTGGGTACCAAAACAAGCGAAGTGGGTAATCTCTGGCAACAGAGTTTAAGATCCTCTGTACGGCAGTGCTTGAAAATATTACAACTAACTGGTTGCAGTGCGCTGCCCTAGTGCTCACTTCCTGGGTGAAGAAAGTAGAGGAGATACACAGAATGGCATGTATCATCAGAACACTGAAGCTCAGCTTGGAGAAACACACAGAGCTGTGGTCGAGATGGGAGTCCTATCAAGGTGAATCTTCTCTGGGCAAGTATATGGGTCATCCTGGAGATGGGAAATTGAACCACTGTTTGCAATGGAGTGATCTACAGACCTCCAGAACAGGGGGAGGAATTAGATAAGGTACGGGTAGACATCACTGGCAAAATGGCAAAAAAGGGGGGGCATGCAGCTGGTGGGGAACAGCAACCTGATAGATGTGGATTGAAGCCTCCAGGCAGCACCTTCAGCTAGAAGCAGGGACATCCTGGACTCTCTGCAGGGGGCGTTCCTCAGGTAACTACTCAGTGAACCCACTCATGATGGGGCAATACTGGACCTGCTACTCACTAATAGGAATAATGTTGCAACGTCAAGGTGGGAGGCCACTTGGGGACCAGTGATCACCGTACGGTGTGGTTCAGTATAAGGATGGCTGTGGACTTGAACCATGCAAGGGCAATGATTCTGGACTTCAGGAAGACAGATTTTTTTAAAAATGGGTGAATGCCTCAGGGATGACCTAGCAGAGCGGGGTGACCTGGGTGGAATGGAAGAACATTGGGCGAAAACAAAAGGAAGCATAGTAAAGGCAACAAACCTCTGCATTAGACAGGTGAGCAAAAGCAAGAGGAAAAAGACAGATGTGGTTCTCGAAAGAGGTGGCTGAAAAGGTAAAAACTAATAGGGTACTATTCAAAAGGTATAAGGAGATGCAGAGAGAGGAGGATAGGGAGATGTATCAGGGGAAACATATGGAAGCAGGGAAAGCAGTAAGGAGCAGAAAAGCATAAATGGAAGAGAGAATAGCTCAGGAGGTAATGAAAGGAGACAATACATTTTTTAGGTACATAAGTGAAAAGAGAAAGACCAGTGGTGGGATTGTAAGGTTAAAAGGGAAGGGGGAGGGCTGTGCAGAGGGGGACCAGGAAAAGGCAGACTTCCTGAACAAATACTTTTGTTCAATGTTTACAGAGGAAGGAAAAGAGGAGGGGCCCCACAAAAGTAACAAAAGCTTTGGAGGGAGGGAGGTGGACACTAGTCCTTTTTTTTAGAGGCGAGACTTGCTAATCTGAAGGTCCGACAGAGAAATGGGGCCAAATGGGGTGCATCCAAGGGTACTGAGGGAACTCGGGGAAATACTGGCTGCACCTCTGACAGTTCAGTTTAACAGTGTGCTGGAAACAGGAGTGCTTCTGGAGGACTGGAGGAGGATGGATGTAGTCCCACTACACAAAATTGGTGGCAAGGAGGAGGCTGGCAATTATAAGCCAGTCAATGTGACATCGGTGTTGGGAAAGTTAATGGAATCACTGCTGAAGAAAATAATTTTTGGAACATCTTGAATCCAGTGGGTTACAAGATCCAAGGCAGCATGGTTTCACAGAGGGGACGTCATGCCAAACGAATCTGATAGATTTCTTTGACTGGGTGACCAAGGAACTAGATCAGGGTAGAGCAATGGATGATGGGGCCTACCTAAATTTCAGTAAGGCATTCAACACCGTTCCACACAGGAGACTAGTAAGCAAGCTGGGTAGCTTAGGAGTGGGTCTAGAGGCGCAAAATTGGATAAGAAATTGGTTAGGGGATAGACGACAGAGGGTGGTGGTAAACAGAGTTCACTCCAAGGAAGGGAGGGTGACCAGCAGTGTGCCTCAGGGATCAGTGTTGGGATCAGTCCTCTTTAATGTTTGTTTATTTATTGAAATGTTTCACCAGGAAGGCACACTGAACAACAAGGTGCTCGTCTCATGGTGCAACCTGGGGGGGGAGGGGTACAATGAGGACTGACAATGAAGAGTTTACAGGTACAGAGCACAGATGCATTATGGGACATTGGATCAATATAAAAACACAATACCAATAATGAGCAGATAAGACAGTTACAGCAAAAGACAATTGAATACAATTAGTGGGTGGACGCAGATATATGTAAACAGTAAACCCATCAGGTAGCAATGTAGCTATACAGTCTAAGTGCCATGATGTTTACGGTGCTGCGCACTGAGATAGTCAAACAAGTGCTAGTTGCAAAGAAGGGCAGGAGGTGGCAATTGTCCAAGAAAGAGAAGCGAGGGGGAAGCTAGGGGAAGAAGACAGGGGGGGTGGGGGAACTTAAGAGGAGGAGAAGAGGGGGGTGAGGGGAAAGGGAAAGGAAGACTATGGAGTCCAAGTACCCCTCCAGGGTGTAGAGAACCCTGCAAGAGGGTGGGAACTAAGAGCAGGCAAGAACAGTGAAAATTAAGAAGAGGGAGGAGGAGAGGCTGCAGAGGTCAAAGTACCCCTCCAAGGTGTAGAGAACCCTGCAAGGGGCGGGAGCTGGCAGCAGACAAGAGCACTGAAGTTAGGAAAGCTGGAGGCAGGCCAAAACATGTTTCCCCTTCAGGATGCATGAACCCTACAAGACGGATGGTGAGCTGAACAGAGTAAAGAGGGGTTGGGGGGGGGTTGAAGCAGGTACAGCTGGAAGAGAAGAAGTTGTGTAGAGCCATACCAAGGGAGTACTAGGAGGAGGAGTGATGCATTTGAGGGGGGAAACCGTTCCATGATTTGGGGAAGCAGTGGGAAAAACCAGTATGGCCAACTAGGGTGGATCTGCGTGGGACCAACAGGGTGAGAGTGTCAGTAGATCTCAGCAAGTAAGTAGGTTGAGGAGGTGTAACTAGGGAAGACTGAAGGTATGGAGGGAGTTCACCAAACCAGAATTTGGAGGTCAGTTTGGCACAATGGGTAAGCCGCTGGTTAGACAGAGGAGGAAAGGATGGTGCATGATAGAGGTTGCAGTGGTGAGTGCGAGAGGGGGCATCCAGGGCAAAGTGGCAAAAGGAGTTAAAGAGAGTGTTCAACTTGGCCAGGGAAGATTTGGGAGCAGCACCACAGACTACATCACAGTAGTCAAAAATGGTGAGAATCATCTTCTGGACAAGTTTGCGCCTCGCGGTCGGTGGGATGCAACTGCGATTCCTGTATAGGGCACCAAGCTTGGGGCACAGTTTCTTCAAGATGGTGTCGATGTGTACAGAGAAGCTGAGGTGTTGGCCAAGCCAAACCCCAAGGTATCTGAATGAGGATGTGTCCTCAAGGATTATCCCATCTAGGGTGTGGAAGGAGGGCATGCCAGAAAGCCTAAAGAGTCTCTGCCTGGTGCCGAAGGTCATTGAGACGGTCTTCTTGGCATTGAGGGAGAGCTAGTTTGAGGCAAACCAGAGCTGGACCTGGTTGAAGTCGTGCTGTAAACTGATTTCCACGGCTACAGGGTTGCTGCTGGAGCTGTACAAGACAGTGTATGGATAGAGGAGGTGAAGCAGGCTATGGGAAGGTCATTTACAAAGATAGAAAAAGCAGGGGACTTAGCACTGAGCTCTGAGGGACACCAGTGTCGATAGGGAGAGGAGGGGAGGTAGAATCAGAGATTCTTACTGACTGAGTCCTACTGGTAAAGTAAGATTTAAACCAGTCTGTTGCAGATGAGGCCAGGCCTGCTGCAGAGAGGGTGCCAGGAGGAGGAGCATGGAAACAGTGTCAAAGTTTTGGCTAGGTTGACAAAATGGCTGAAGTGATCAGGCCAGCTTCCATCCCAGTAAGAATGTAGTCAGTGAGCCTGAGGAGGGAGGTAGTAGTGGAATGATTCTTCTAAAAGCCAGATTGGAACGGGGTGAAAAAGGAGGTATCAGAGAGAAAGAAGGCAGGTTGGGAGAGAATCAGGTGTTCTTGGATTTTAGCAAGGGTTGGGAGGAGGGAGATGTGGTGATAGTTACCAGGAGCAGAAGAGGCACCACCCTTGGAGAGAGGAAGAACTACAGCATGCTTCCAGGAGGTAGGGACCTGTGCTGACATAAAGGAAAGGTTAAGGATTATGGAGAGAGGGTAGGCAATAGTAAGAGCAGAGAGGTAAAGAAGTTTAGGATCAAGGTCGTCCGGCAAAGACCTCTTGGATGGATTCAGGAAGAGAAGGGTGCTTAGAGCATCAGTGGGGGAGATATGGGATAAGGAAAAGGAGTGGGAGTCAGGCATGGGGTTGTGAGGAGTGGAAATGGGAGGAGGTGGGTGGGGATGGAGGGAGCTCAGAAGAGACTCAGCACAGGATGTGTAGTAGATGTTAAATTCACTAGCCACCAAGCATGGGTCTGACACCAGGGAGCTGTTGATTTTGAGGATGGGGAGGGGTGAGAAGAAGGGGAGAAAAGAGCATGGACCACATGCCAGAATTTGGAGGGGGAGTTGATGTTTGTAAGGAAAGAGGATTTAAAATATTTGGACTTGGCCAGCCTGGTAGCTTTGGTGCAAGAGTTGCGGAGCAGTTGGTACACAGTATAGTCACTGGGGGCCTTAGATATTTTGTGTTTTTTCCTGGCACGGTCACGCTCACGTAAGCAGGCCAGTAATTCAGGGGTAATCCAGGGAGGTGTAAGCCACGAACCCTGGTCTGCCTGAAGGGAGCAAAAGTGTTCCAGGTGGTGGTGAAGTTGTCCTTGGAATAGGTGACAGAGTGGTCAATGGACGGGGCAGAAGATAGAGGTGCCCAGTCAGTGGAGGCAAGCTCAGACTGAAGTGGGGTAAGATCTAGAGAGTTAAAGGAGAGAAGCTGAATCATTTTATGAGTGGGTTTGGGGCAGTGAACCTTGCGAACCAGGAAGATAGGATTATGGTCATTAAGTGCATCTAGGAGGATACCTGATTTAATGACCCGGTGAGGATGAGTGGTGAGTGTCCAGTCAAGTAGGGTGTTGTTGTAAGTTTTATGATTTGGACGTATTGGCTCCTGGATAAGTTGGGTGAAGTTGAGATCAACAATGTCATTCCAGATCTTATTCGATTTAGGAGACAACCAGTTTATGTTCAAGTCACTCAAAATGTACAGCTTACCAGAATGCGAGATGGAGGCAATAGAAGATATTAGTTCAGCAGCGACTGTGGGAGTAGTGCTAGGATGACAGTAGATGCCTGCTATGAAGAGAGGGACAGTGAATGGGACAGTAATACAAATGACTAGTGCCTCGTAGGTAGCAGGGACTGAGGATGCCAGCATAAATGTTGATTGCAATGTAGACTGGATGTACATGGCCACGCCCCTGCCCTTACCTGCCCTGCCTTGTCTGTAGAGGGAGTATCCAGGAACAGCAATGGAGTTGTCGAGATTTTGCTCAGAGCCACGTTTCAGTTGGTGATTAAATGTCTGGGGAGTAGGAGATTACGAGGGTTTGGATAAGGTCAATTTTGCACAGCGGACTGCAGATATTAAGGTGGATAATTTTCATCCCTTTGGGGATAGTCAAGAGGCCATATGGCTGGAGCTGGTGGGGTAAGGGTTTAAAGTGGAGGAGGAAAAAGATGGGGGGCCAGGGTTCGGGTGGATATTTCCTGATGAGAAAAGGAGGATGGCTAGGATGAGGTAGCATAATTTGGGACGTGGAGAAAGAGGGGATGGGGAAGATAAGGAGGGGGAGAAGGAGATTGTGAGATGGAGAAAGGAAAACTAGCTAGGAGGAGGAATGAGAGAGGCAGAGGGGTGGTAGGGAAAGTAAGACCAGAAGATAAAAGGGGCAGTAGGAGAAATTGCAAGAATGAGCGATGTAGTTGGGAGGGATAGGGGATCAGGAGTGAAAAAGGGGAGCTAGGGGAGGCAGGGATGAATATCAGAATGATGAGGAAGGGAAGCAAGAAGAAGGGGGAAGGAGGAGGGAGGAAGAAAGTGGACACCCTTTTGAAGGAGGGAGTTGGGGACTTCATTGTGCAATAGAATAGGTGCTGTATACAGTGATGGCTAGCTTACAGTATGATGAGAAGAAGTGCAGAAAACAGGAAGAAATACACAAGTGATTAGAATCAAGAGTAAAAAATAAATATACACAGAGGTAGGAATCACAGTGTAGGGAGGTTCAGAGAGAAAATCGGAGCCTGGGAGTAGCTATTTCAGAACAGCCCTCTAGTGGCCAGGTTGTATAAGCTGCAAATGATAATATAGTGACTTCGTAAAATACTCCTAGTCATGTGCCGTGCTGGGGTTATAAAGACAATAGCCCAGATGGGGATGGGTGGGTGGAGAGCTGGCGCAAAGCGCCGGTGGGAGTGCACTTTATTTATTTATTTATTTATTTATTTAAACAGCAGTTTGGAAAAACCTTTGAGCCATAGGCTCATTTACAAAGGTACCTTGTCACAGTAAGACAAACCAAAATACACAGTATAGCAGTACAACACATAAGTATAACAGTAAAATTAAGACATAGATACAAACAAGCTGGTACAGGTAGATGGATGCAAACAATACCAGAGTTATGTCGTTCTAGCAGCTTAGTAATAAGCTTTGTCATAAGTATTGAGTACTGCTTTGACTAGTGGCAGTTACAGCATCGGGTGTTAATAAGGTGGTTACGTAAGGAAGTTTTGGAAGCACGATATAGTTAGAGCTTGGAGATGGAGGGGGCAGTGTGTTGAACCAGGAGGGGGCCCTAAAGCTGAAGGCTCTTTGGCGTGAAAGGTCCTAGCTCTAGGGATAACAAGAGAGGTTTTCCCAGAGGTCCAGTATGAACTAGTGGGACAGAGCGTGTGGTGGTGGTCAATCCTGGTGGAAAGCCCAAAGGAGGGTCTTTTGTGAAGGGTACAGGTAAGATATTGAGGCGCTCGTCGAAATCAAGTACCAGCGCTTAGCATACAGTGAGACAGGTGTGTGTCATCCTAGGTGCTCCAGTAATTAACCTGCAGGCCTTATTCAGAGTAAGTGAATTTTATGGAGTGCGGTCTGATCAGCAGCACCATACGACAGTCCATAGTCCACTGGGGACAGGATTAGAGGAGGTGACTGCTGAAGTCAAGAAACCTCCGGGAGGCAGATGTTTATACCGATGTAAGATGCCCAATTGGATATTAGTGGCAGTGGCTAGGGCAGCGATGTGTCCATGGAAGGAGAGGGAAGGGTCAAAACGGATCCCTAGGTATTTATAGGAGCAAACTTGTTCGAGTAGGAATGAGGACCCAGAGTGAATGAGGAGTTTGAAGTTGCAGGACTTGTTTTGGGGATGAGTGAAGAACATGGTTTTTGTTTTTTTAACAACACTTGCGAGTGATGGATTGGTGATTTTTGAAGAAAAAAAAAACTCTTGTGGCTGAAGCAGGAGGGAGCTGTGCTCACTGTTGCAGTTCGTAAACAATTAGCCATGAATTTATAGGCAGCCCAGATTCAGGTAGCAGGTGAAATAAGCCGAAAAAGTGTTCAGTTTCCCCTGCAGTTGCCCCGGGCAAGAGACGATATCTTGGTCTGGAGCACGGTAACCAATTAGGAGTGGACAAGAGTCAGAGCCCACCAATCAGGACTCAAGGTGCTTGGTGCCAGGAAAGGTTTGAAATCCCTTTACCTTCAGTGTGCTGAAGATTGCTGTGGAGGTGGCAGCAGTCTTTCAGGACCCGCTGCACCACGCCATAGAGTTTCTTCAGCTGGGAGGGGGGTTGGAGCGTCCGTGGATGGGGCTCCACTCCTGAAAAAGGGAAGAGAAACGGGTTAGATAAAGAAGGATTAATTATAGGGGCGGGTGCTTCGCTAGTTTAGAAAGAGCAGTTGGTGGGGGGTACTTAACTGAGGGGAACAGGGAGAGTTAGCAGGGGAGTATCGGACAGGGCAGGGGCTGCTAGAAAAGAAAATTAATAAGACAACGGAGCCTTTTACAGGAGTCAGCAGCAAATGGCGCCAGGAAGGGATTACAGCCGTTTAGGCAGAGTAGCTTCAATTTAGAGTAGCCCAGACAGAGATTCTGTGGGGGGAGCTGAAATCACAAAAGGCCACACTCCCAGGCACAGCTACAACTTTTAGTGGCACTCATACTCAAAAGCAGAAGAAGAAGAAGAATCAGCATTTATACAGCACTTTTCATACACAGTGTATCCCAAAACTCTTTACAAGCAATGTTAGACTGGTAGTGAAGTGACTGAATGTGTAATGGCAGCCATATCGCACATCATCACCCACACACAGCCTGGATAATTGCATGAACCAGTTTATGGGAAGGGGAATGTTGGCAGGACGCCGGGAATGTCCCCTACTCTTTGTGAAGAGTGCTCTGGGTTCTTTTACTTCCAAATGGACAACACCGGGATGGGTAGAAGGGACCTCGGTTTAACATCTCATCTGAAGGATGGCACACCCCAGCAGTACAGCACCCCCTAATACTGCACTCGGATGCCAGCAATTCTTAGGTGTAAGTCCAATCCCAGTGTGGGACAAGAACCCACGACCTTCTGGTCCACAGGCAGATGTGCTACCAACTGAGCCATGCTGACATCTGAAAACAAAATGTTTGCTGACTGTAACACTCTAGCTGGCACAGACTGAGAAAATTACTTAAAAGAGCTGAAATCACTGAACAGGATGCTTGCTAATGATAATGAAATTAGAATTAGACTGTAACAAATCCACAGACTTATACAAGTACAAATTACAGGCAGCACCATGCACCTGATAGGAGAAAATAAACCAAATTTGCAGGCTGCACTTGCTAGTGATGGACTGGTGATTTCTGAAAAAAAAACCCTCTTGTGGCTGAAGCAGGAGGGATTTGCGCTCACCGTTGCAGTTCATAAAAAATTAGCCATGAGTTTATAGGTCACCCAGATTCAGGTAGCAGGTAAAACAAGCTGAAAAAGAGTTCAGTTTCCCCTGCAGTTGCCCCGGGCCAGAGCCAGTATCTTGGTCCAAAGCACGGTAACCAATCAGGAGTGGACAAGAGTCAGAGTTCACCAATCAGGACTCGAGGTGCTTGGTGCCAGGAAAAGTCTGAGATCCCTTTACCTTCAGAGTGCTGAAGATTGTCGCGGAGGTGGCGGCGGTCTTTCAGGACCCACTGCACTGCGCTGTAGAGTTTCTTCTGCTGGGTGGGGGGGTGGCAATGCCTGTGGATGGGGCTCCACTCCTGAAAAAGGAAGAGAAACAGGGGTTAGATAAGGAAGGATAAATTGTAGGGGTGGGTGCTTAGCTAGTTTAGAAAGAGCAGTGGGCAGAGGGTACTTAACTGAGGGGGCAGGGAGAGTTAGCGGGGGAGTATCAGACAGGGCAGGGGCAGCTAGAGAAGAAAATAAACAAGCTAGAGAAGAAAATTAATTAATGTCTTTGTAAGTGACATTGCAGAGGAGCTGTAAGGAAAGGTCTGCCTCTCTGCAGATGACATCACAATCTGCAATAGTGTGGACAATCCAAGGAGGATGAAAAGATGAACAGAGACTTGAGAAAACTAGAAGAGTGGCCAAGGATATGGCAACTGGATTTCAATGAGAAAAAGTGCAAAATAATGCACTTAGGGCACAGAAACCCAGCGGCAGAGTACAAAATGGGTGAAGTGGTATTGATGACCACCAAACAGGAACGAGAACTGGGGTAATCAGATCGGATGACCTAAAGGTAGCCAGGCAGTGGAAAAAGACAGTAGGGAAGGCCAGTAACATAGAAACATAAAAACATAGAATTTGACAGCAGATAAGGACCGCTTGGCCCACCCAGTCTGCCCATTTCCCTACCTAATGGATAAGCTGCAGATCCTAGTTAACCAGCAGCCTACTTCTTCCTACCCCCACCCCCCTAGAATTGCCTTATGACTGTCCCATGCATGCTTGAATTCCACCACTATTTTTGACTGCACAACCTCCTCCGGAAGGCTATTCCATGCATCCACAACCCTCTCTGTGAAAAAATACTTCCTTACATTACCTCTGAGCCGCCCCCCATCTTCAAATTGTGCCCTCTTGTTCTTGCACACCTCTTTTTTTGAAAGATGCTACCCTCTTGGACTTTGTTGATTCCCTTGAGGCACTTGAACATTTCTATCATGTCCACCTCTCCCTTCTTTCCTCGAGGCTATACATATTAAGCTCCTTTAGTCTTTCTTCATATGTCTTCCAGTGCAGACCCTGCACCATTTTAGTTGCCCTCCTCTGGACAGCTTCCATCCTGTCTATGTCTTTGCGGAGATTGGGTCTCCAGAACTGCACGCAGTACTCCAGATGGGGTCTGACCAGCTGTCTGTACAGAGGGATAATAACTTCCTGTTTTCTACTGGTGATGCCTCTCCTAGCATCCCAGTATCCCCCAGCCCTCCTTGCTGCCCTCTCACATTGCTTGCCCACCTTTAGGTCATCTGATATGACTACCCCCAGGTCCCTTTCCATTTTTGTTGTTGTCAGTATCTTACCCCCCATTGTGTACTTTTCCCCTGGGTTTTTGTTTCCCAGGTGCATTACCTTGCACTTCTTAGCATTGAGGATGCTGGGATGCGTAAGGAGTGGTATCACCAGCAGAAAGAGGGAGGTGGTGTTGCCTCTGAATAGATTGCTGGTAAGACCCCACCTAGAGTACTGTGTCCAGTTCTGGAGACCACATTTTCGGAAGGACATAGACTGGAGGTGGTCCAGAGGAGGGCAACTAAAATGGCACAGGGCTTGCATCAAAAGCCTTACAAAGAGAGACTACAGGACCTCAATATGTACACCCTGGAAGAGAGGAGGGAGAGGGGGGGATATGATAGAGACCTTTAAATACCTCACGGGGTAAATAAGGTACAGGAGGGGAGTATTTTTCAGAAGAAAAGATGCTCAAGAAAAAGGGGCCATGCTATGAAGCTGGAAGGGTGTAGATTCAGGAGAGATGTGAGGAAGTACTTCTTCTCTGGAAGAGTGGTGGAATCCTGGAACAGTCTTCCAGCAGAGAGGTTGGAGGCAAAAAGTGGTGGGATTCAAGAATGCATGGGATAGGCATATAGGAATTATGGTCAAAAGGAATGGGGGGAGGGAGAAAGAGCTGTAGATCAGGCACGATCTGATGTAACAGTGTAGGTAGGAAGAAATGGGCAGACTGGATGGGCCAAGTGGTCCTTATCAGTCATCAAATTCTGTGTTTCTATAGTGAGTGGGGAGGAGGAGGCAGAATGATGATGGAGAATGCCTTCATGTGAGTCACCGAGACAAGCTTCGCTTCTCCTGCTGGGATGCATAGGGGTTATGGTCTTAGGCCCCACTGGTGAATTGTGGGAGGGCAGGTGGTTTCCAAGGCAATAAACCTGTTAGCTCTGGAGCCTCCCTATACCTTCTTGCACACAGTGGTGCCGGAACGGTTTGAAAAGTGGTAGGGACAAGGACATAAGGGGTAAATTTTCCCTATTAAATATATTACCATGATAGCAAAAAGTGCTAGGGCCACTTATGAAAGTGCTAGAGCCATGGCCTCAGTGGCCCTCCCTGTTCCGGCACCTAGGCTTGCACATTAAACTGAAAATGCAAATGACACAGACCACAGTTTATTCATGTTGGGCTACAGTTGGCCATGACTGAGTTGTAGTTTACCTGTCAGCTCTATTGTGATTATACTATGAACAGAAGTCATTGCCTAATGAAGATGTAATGAATTCAGTTGTGGGTGTAAGTAACACAGTCTGGATATGATAAAGCTCTGTAGCAGTAAGTGCCGAGGAGGGCTGTTGTCCCTGCCCCCCGACAGTAAAATGTACTTATACTGTTATGAAACTTCTCAATAAAGTTGAGTTAAAAAAAATAAAACTCTCCCTGTCAATGAGGAAAACATCTGAAAGGTACATTTCTAACATTTTTCTTTTTGAATATCTTTTTTATAATAGCAATAAGGCACTCCCTGAAGTTAGATCAGCAGGCCATTAATCAACCCCTAGGGGTAATATGGCACTCAGCTGTGCCTCTTGCCACATTACTCCCAAAGTGAGGTGATTAACAGACTGGTGATCTAACCCGGAATCATGCTTTATTGCTTAATTATGACACTGTTAAACTTAGTGATTGGAGCACAGATCATAGGACTATGTGGGACGTGTATAGTACTTTTTTTTTTCCACAAATCATGCAGTCTGTATTTCTGATTGTGTTAACCAGTGCTCGAAATCATTTGAGATGTAGATCACTCTGAATGTGGGTACTGGTTATGGAAACCTGTGTGACATGTTGAGTCAATTTCATGCATTCCTATGGCCCAGGACTGGGTCAAAGGGGCTTGAGCTCCCCTTTCAAATTGTTTCTGCTTGGTCTACATACACGTTTTATCGTGTTGATTTATAGCAACCGCTTTATGATTCCCTTGGATTTTAAAACTGCCATGTGACTACTACTGCAGTTTCTAGCTGCTGATTTTGTGCTCTTGGTCAAAAGGTCTGCTGGTTAAAGTAGCTTTTACCCTGCATGCTCCAGATGCCAATGGCCCAGCAGGCATACATAAAAAAGCATGTGGGTTTTAGATGAATGGTGCCATTACGCTGTCTTCCATCTCACTAGCTGTGGCTGCTGGCACTGATTTCAAACACTTCTTTAAACTATTGATCAGGTACATGAGTGGCCCTTTCATGAAACTGAGCCGTCAGTCCTGTCCCCGTCAGCAATGAGTAACAATGTTACTGAACAGTCACTGGTCTCAGTTGAGAATTATTCAGTTTTAAGACCAACTGAAGTGCAGCAGACCTGGTAGAGGGTTATATTTGTGTAAGTTAACTAAATTGCTATTTTGATTCATTTCCAGTTATCAGCACAGAGACCTGCATGAAGGAGATTACAGAGCAAGTGGAAATTACTTTTTTTTCTGGGAAAGCAGAGGCTATTTTATCCCCCTCATTATATTCAGTTCTTAGGACCAATCCGCAATTTTAGGGTAATTTTCTAGGGTTTAAGATGCACATGTAAGTTGAGTTTTAAGTAAAATAGTGCCCTTGTTTGGTGGTTAATAGTAACATCCTGACAACAGATGGCCATGCTGTATGTCATAGCAATGCCACTGAACTTGTAAGGAGAACAATGTATTCCTCTCCACTGACATTCAAAATATACGCTCTCCGAAGGTAGGAGGGTAATTTGCATATAGTGTATGGGAGAGTGTTGTTATGTATGGAATCTGATTACTAGAATTCCCTTGCTGTGCTACAGTAATGACGGCAAGACGCTGTTGTGCTGCACTAAGGACGTCACTGCTGCATTACAACAGATTAGAACAATGCAATGCAGTAAACAGTCCTGAAGCCGCGGCCCCTGTTGTTAGTGCTGTAACGTGATCATTCTCTATTTCAGTCAGAATCATGGCGCTAAGGAGAGACTGAGCAGTGGCAGCCTTTTTTTTTTTTTTGAAAGTTTGAAAGACAAAAGCTTTCGTTTAATCTTGTGGTCGCCCATGCACTATAAAATATTGTGTATGAGCAAGCATACGCATAAAAGTCTGCATTTGAATCTTAAGGTTTCCATGGTAAGAAAAAGGTGTGTTACCATGGAAACCTCTTGATTCAAACACAAACTTGTTGTGTATGGTTGCTCCTACATAATCCTCTAAATACAGAAACATAAAAAATTGTCAGCAGATGAGAACCACCTAGCCCATCCAGTCTGCCCAAAAGCCCTACACTAGTTTGTGGCCTCTGACCCTAACTGGTCAATGCTCTATGTTGAAACATCTCCTAATAAGCAGGGAGGTTCAGGAGGGAAATGAGACACTTTTTTACGGAGAGGGTAGTGACAGGGTTGAATGCACTACCCGAGGAAGTAGTATCCTGTAAGACAGTGGGCTGCTTCAAGAGGGGATGGGACAGGGTAAGGGTCACTGGAGGGAGGGGGGAGGGGTAGCTGCAGTATAAGGGCTGCTAGCTCCACATTTGAGCAGACTTGATAGACCAAAAGGCCTTTATCTACTGGCAAGTTTGTATGTTGTATACTACGTAGTGTTTCCTTAACCCAATACAAAATGACTTGTAATAAATGGTCTTTTAACCAGTCATAATAATTAAAGTTAATGTTCGTGTAACCCCCCTGCAAGTGGGGGTTCCCAAAAGTCTTCCAGGAGCTTGATTTTTTTTTATATACTTTTTCTTTATGCCCCCTTCTCGCTGTGCTAGGCTTCTTTCTTTAGAGATCCCTAGGCTGTGTGTTCCCGTAGTTCCGCCCCAGGTACCTCCCTCTGAGTGCTGGTTAGCCTTTCCCCTTCCTGCTTCGGTTTTGCCCCCAGGCGGGGAGGAGAGGGACCCCCACCCTTAGCCCCCCTCTCACACCTCAAGTATGCATCGGAAGGCATCTCCAGCCCCATCTATGGAGCCTGGTTAAGGGTTATCTCGGGACAACCGTGTCCCATCTACAGGAGCCCAGCACAGGGTTTTTCCGTTTGTTTTTCTTGATCCCAGCCCACAGGACATCTGCACGCAAGGGGGGCCAAGGGAGCGGCGCCGTCAAGACGCGCTAATGCTCCAACTCCCGGCAGATGTCCTCCCTTCCTCCCTTGTATGCTGTCTCGCTGCACCTCCACCCATAGTCACCCAGGTGGCAGTATCGCAGCAGGACCTGCATCCCACCCTACCCGGAGGAGGAGAGCAGCCCATGGGTGCTCAATCCTCCTCCCCCCAGCCAGCCCTCCAGCCACCCGATTCCATTCCTGAACCCAGGTCGCTGGCATCGCGAGCGGTAGCCCTACCGCTGCGCCAGCGGGCAAGCTTCCAGGAGCTTGCTTGAATGCTCCAAGTCTGGATGGTGTTCAGCATCTAAGCCATTTATCTGTGAGTGCTTTTAGAGCCTCTGGTACTGTCTCTTTAAGAGCTGTCTGCCTGCAGACATAATTAATTTGGATGAGGGTCTGTGTGTTTCCCTGCTTGAGTCCCACTCGAGCTGCTGCCAAATCGCTCCATTTCTGCCGGTGCTATATACGCAGAGGGAGCTCTTTCAGAAGATGTAAACGTTTGCTGGTAACCAGTTAGAGTAATAATGAAAATGCAGTTGGTTTTAACCTGCTTTCTTATAGCAAGGACTGTGCAGAGTAAGCTCCCTCATGTTGGTTCTGAACTGCCGAATTGGACCAATCATTGTGAGGATCCTTTACATTGGAGCCTGCTCTGGGTGAATCAGAACTTGGACTCTCCTTTGGAGCCTGCTGTAAGGGGATTGTATGAGCAGTGACTCTGGGAAATGTAGTTTGGACTTCGGCGCCTTTTTTGCACCAACAGAGAGAGTCTGATTGTGAGTGACAGCCAAACCAGCCAACTGAACTGGGAGGAACTCAAAGGAAATGCCCGGCTCTGTCTACTGGAAAGATCAGATGAGTTGTGACTGTGAAGAGGGAATGAGCTCCGGGCTCCTGCGCTGTAAATTTTTCGCACGGGAAGCTTGTGTGGGGCCCTGAAGTTAGGCCTACAACTGTTTGTGAGTGCCAGTGTGGACTGAACCAGAGTTGTAAGGAGAAAGAAGCACCAGAAGTGAGGAAACCAGGCTCACCCTGTAGAAGACTGGAAAAATTGCTGAATTGCGCTCGGTCTGTCAGGAACTGAATCTGCTGTGTGTTTTCCCAGGTATTGTGCAGTAATTGCGATTGGGATAGAGAAGCAGCCTGCCTGGTATAGTACTTTCCTTTTACATATGAATGTGTGTAGTGCTTGTGGGGAATCGCATTTCAAATCTCCTGTACAGTGAATTGAGTGCCTGAAGCTGGAAGTAAACCCCAGCTTAATCCAGACTACATCCATTTGCTCTGAACTACAGTGGGGTCCAGTCACAAGAACCTTGCCCACATGGTCTGCTCCTCCTAGCAATCCAGGACAATCTGCCTTCCATCCAGTTCCCAGCATTAGGTTTGTGAGTACAAAGCAGGGTACCTCCCTGCCATCTGTTTATCGAATTGCAAGTGTGTCATCTAATTGTTTTTTTTTTTTTATTTCTTCACGAACTAAGCCAACCGGCTCCGGATTACAATTTGGGAATTGTGCAAGTGTTTTATTCCATCACAGGGCCCCGACCAGCTGCACCGATCCTGGGTAGTGCCCCCCCCCCATCCTGGGTACCCAGTGAAAGTGACAATTTGGGACTCTATTGATAATGCGCATAGTACTGTGATTATTAATGTGATTAACCTAATTAACCTGATTTCCCCCTGTCCTTGTTACAGCTCCTTAAAAAAATCAGATCTGCTTGTTTCAGCAAAGTTACACTGACTGAGGTATTCGTTTATGTTAAAGTACTGCACTGTGGTTTTTTTAGTGTATCATCTTGTTTTACAGGGCGTCCCCAGAGTTCAGTTGACAGAGCCAGTCCTGGGGGTAAGTGTATATTGTGAAGATATTTCAGATGCATTGTGTGGGCCACTAGTGGGAAGAAAGGGGGGTTGCTGTAACCCAGAGGGCTTTGACCAAGTCTCTTGTGACTGTGCTAACCCCGACCTCTGGGTGGAGGCACCCACAATTGGATCCAGGCCCCTCAACCTGTTATTGGCCGAGCAAGCAGGGGTAGTAGCCCTTGAGATAGTGCCCCCTAGGGGTTACATCTTGGGGGCACCGCTGGGATTAGCGTCCTCTAGTGGCCAAGTGAGGAAAAATACCTCGATATGTTTAATTTAAGGGAGAAAATGGAAGGGAGTACCACACCCAGGTTAAAAATTGACCCCCATACGTTGATGGTGTGCAAAATGGTGAGGTGGAGCGAAACTGAGGGGATAGACCCCCAAAAGGCTACTCTGTTGTTGGATGTCCCCTTAGGGACCAGTAATGCCGACATTGTATCCACTGTGGAACAAATTAAGGACATGGGCAAGGCTGAAGTAAGGGGACAAGGTACTGATTAATTTGGGCAGGCTATGATAATACTGATCTCGTGTAACTCCCCAGTGGACCCTGAGAAGGTACCCCCTGTCATGATGCCCGAAGGTGCCCAGACGGGATGGAGGGTCATTTGTTTACATAGTGGTCCAGCTACCCCGGGTGAGTCTCCTAGTATAGATGGGTTCAAAGAGAAATTACTCAAACTGTTATCCTCTGAAGGGCGCACTGCTCAGGAACTGGTAAAGGTGTTAGACCTCTCAGGCGACCACATGCCCCTGCATTCCCCAGGTACATCCCCAATCCCCCACAAGAGCTCTCCAGTGGCCCCCTCCTCTGTCATAGTTCCCCCGATCCAGTTGGACTCTTACCACAAGCTCAAAGTATTCTCTGGCATCTGCCCTACTCCTAATGGGAAGGTTGATCTGGAGACCTGGATAGACTCTGCTACCCTTGCAGTACAAGACTGGCAGTGCTCCGAGGCAGAAAAAAGGGCTCACCTGGGGGAGAGCCTCCAGGGACCCGCCCAACGTAATTTTCGCTCCCTGAGGGTCTCTGACTCTGATGCCAAAGCCCAAGAGTACCTAATTGCCCTTGAAAATGTGTTTGGGGGCACCACTAGTGTTGAGGCCTTGAAATGGGAGCTTAAGGATGTTATACAACAGCCGGGGGAATTGTCATCTGCCTATATGGATCGATTAGAGGGGATCTTACAGACCACTTTTCGGAAAGGGGACTGGACCTTTAGTGAAGTGGACTGGGTAAGGCTGGATCATATACTCAGCTCTGCCCAGCACTCCAGCTGGGTGTTACTCAAATTGCAACTGCATCAAAGGAAATCCAGTCCCTTGCCTTCCCACGTGTTGATGAGGGAGGTACGGGAAGTTGAGGAGGAGGAGGAGGAGGAAGGTTTGTCAGAACCCTGCTCAGTTGTAGCTGCTACCTCCCCTGCTTCAGGTGCAGGGCCAGATGTTGATGGCCCGGAATCATCGAAATCTCAGGACTCAATCCGAGGTCCCCATGTTAGCCAAGAGGGGCCCAGTCAGAGAGGGATGGTTACAGATGTCCCACCATGGGGTGAACTGCTGAGAGAGTTCAGGGAATTAAAAAACAGTCTCTTTATGAAGGCCGCTCCTGCAAGTACAGGCCCCGACCCTGATCTGACCGCATCTGCTATGGGGGTGGGGGTACCCACCCATGCATCTCCTGCTGACAACAGCCAAAACTCAATGTCTTGACCATGGAAGTGGGGAAATTGATGAGATGTCTCCAAATGTTTATCACGCCGCAGACAGAGATGGCACCAAGGTTTTCTGTTGGAAGTACCCCCGCCCTGGCTTCCAGTGTGATGCCTCGGCCAGCTCAATCCCCGGAAGGTACATTTTGCTATAATTGTGGGAAGGATAGGCACATGAAGAGAGAATGCAGGTCCCCAAATGACACAGACAAAGTTGTATACAGGCTACAAGGAGAGCTTTGGAGGACAAATCAGTGGTTGAGAGGTACACAAAATGATCGCAGTGAGGATCCAAAAAATGTTAACTCATGTCCCTTTGTGGCAAGCTCAGTTGCCCAGGCCCCTGCTACCGCCTCTCCAGACTGGCCCCGAACAGTGGGTCCCTCCATGGAGAGCACTGTAAAGGTGAATGGGGTGTCTACAAGAGCTGTATTAGACAGTGGTTCCCAAGTGACTATTATGTTCCAAGACTGGTATCAGAAGCATAGAAAATAGAATGTGACGGCAGATAAGGACCTCTTGGCCCACCCAGTCTGCCCATTTCCCTACCTAATGGATAAGCTGCAGATCCTAGTTAACCAGCAACCTACTTCTTTCTACCTCCACCCTGTAGAATTGCCTTATGACTGTCCCATGCATGCTTGAATTCAACCACTGTTTTTGACTCCACAACCTCCTCCGGAAGGCCGTTCCATGCATCCACAACCCTCTCTATGAAAAAATACTTCCTTACATTACCTCTGAGCCACCCCCCCATCTTCAAATTGTGCCCCTTGTTCTTGTACACCTCTTTTTTTGAAATATGCTATCCTCTGGGACTTTGTTGATTCCTTGAGGTACTTGAAAGTTTCTATCATGTCCCCCCCTCCTTTTCTCGAGGCTATACATATTAAGCTCCTTTAGTCTCTCTTCATATGTCTTCTGGTGCAGACCCTGCACCATTTTAGTTGCCCTCCTCTGGACAGCTTCCATCTTCTCTATGTCCTTGCAGAGATTGGGTCTCCAGAACTGCACACAGTACTTCAGATGGGGTCTCACCAGCTGTCTGTACAGAGGGATAACAACTTCCTGTTTTCTACTGGTGATGCCTCTCCCTATGCATCCCAGTATCCCCCCAGCCCTCCTTACTGCCCTCTCACATTGCTTGCCCACCTTTAAGTCATCCGATATGACTACCCCCAGGTCCCTTTCCATTTTTGTTGTTGTTAGTATCTCACCCCCCATTGTGTACTCTTCCCCTGGGTTTTTGTTTCCCAGGTGCATTACCTTGCACTTCTTAGCATTGAATCTAAGCTGCCATACTTCTGACCATTCCTCTAACCTTGCCAAGTCCCTTCTCATCCTTTCCACCCCATCTTGTGCATCAACTTTGTTGCAGATCTTTGTGTCATCTGCAAAGAGACCTACTTTTCCTTCCAGTTCCTCTGCAATGTAGCTTATAAAGACATTGAAGAGGACCCGTCCTAATACTGAACCCTGTGGTACCCCACTAGTAACCCCCTTTTCTTCAGAGTGGACTCCATTTACTATTACCCTCTGTGTCCTATTCTCCAGCCAATTCTTTACCCAGGCTATCATCTTGGGACCCACTCCCAGGCTGTCTAACTTGTATATTAATCTTTTGTGTGGGACTGAGTCAAATGCCTTGCTAAAGTCTAGGTAGGCCAAGTCCACAGCCCCTCCCTGATCTACTACTTTGGTCACCCAGTCAAAGAAATCTATTAGATTCGTCTGGCATGACCTTCCCACTGTGAATCCATGCTGCCTTGGGTCATGTGTCCCTCTGGCCTCTAGGTACTCAACAATTCTTTCCTTCAGAAGTGAATCCATCATTTTCCCTGTCACTGAGGTTAAACTAACAGGCCTTTAGTTTCCTGCTTCTGCCCTGCTCCCACTTTCGTGAAGGGGAATCACATCTGCCCTCCTCCAGCCCTCAGGTACCACCCCATCCTCCCACGATTTGTTAAAGAGGGTAGTCAGTGGTGTCACTAGTTCTACCCTTAGTTCTTTTAGAATTCTGGGATGAATCCCATCAGGCCCCATTGCTTTGTCCACCTTCAGTTTTAATTCAGAACCCTTTCTTCTATAAATGGGCTGGTATCAACTTCTGTATCCAGAGTGTTTCTATTGTTTGTTTTAGGTAGCTCCACCTCTTCATTTGTGAATACTGAGCAAAAATATTTGTTTAGTATCTGTGCCTTTTCACCGTCACCCTCTGCCCACCCCCCCTCCCTTTTATTAGGCCTCACTATCCCTCCCTTAGTCTTCCTTCACTCCCTGATGTACCTAAAAAGTTTTATCCTTCTTAACTGAGTTAGCTATCTTTTCCTCGGTTTGGGCCTTTGCTGTTCTGACTGCCTTCCCAGCTTCCTTCTGCTTTAACTGATACAATTCTCTGTCCTGCTCCTTCTGTGATTCCTTGTACTTTCTGAATGCTTTATTTTTCTCTTGAACCTTCACTGCCACCTCCTTTGAGAACCATAGTAGTTTCTTACATCGTTTTGTTTTGTTTATTTGCTTCACACAAAGGCTTGTTACCTCTGTGATGGCAGTTTTTATTATTCCCCGTTGTTCTTCCACCCCTTCTTCCTGCCCATTTGCTAGTGCATTCCTTAGGCACTCACCCATTTTGGCAAAGTCAGCCCTCCTGAAGTCCAATTCTTTTGCCTTTGTATGGCTTGACTTTATTGCTGTGTTTATTGTGAACCATACTGTTCGATGGTCGCTAGTTCCCAGATGGCTACCCACTTCTACATCTGTGATCCTCTCTCCATCTCCATTTGAGAGAACCAGGTCTAAGATTGCTCCCTCTCGAGTGGATTCCAATACTAGTTGTCTAAGGCATGCCCCCTGTAGGGCATCTAGAATAACCACACTCTTAGAAGTGGCTGCTGCAACTGCACTCCAGTTAACATCTGGCATATTCAGATCACCCATCAGCAATATCTCCCCTTTATCTGCAATTCTAAGTATACTTTCTATCATTTTCTTGTCCATTTCCTCACTCTGAGAGGGGGGGTCTGTATATAACCCCTGTGCGGATTGTGGTGCCATTGCCTACCTCCAAATTGACCCACAGTGCTTCTTCTCCTCCTCCCTGTTTACCCTTTTGTTCTGTTGCTTTGATTCATTCCCTTATGCAGAGAGCTACTCCTCCTTCTCTTCTTTTACCCTCCCTGTCCCTCCTGTAGATAGTGTGTCCTGGTATTTTTACGTCCCAGTCATGGTTCTGTGTGTACCATGTTTCTGTGACTGTCACAATATCCAGATGTTCCTCCTTCATCAAGGCCACTAATTCAAGAATCTTGTTACCCAGACTACGGGCATTGGTACTCATTGCTCTCCATTTTTTGATGGCTTTACCTTCTGTAGCAGCATCCCCCACTGACCTTTCTACCTTGGTCTTTTTCTCATTTAGTACCTTATTTTGTAGGGGGAGGCTGGGCATTTCCTGTTGCTTATCAGTGCCTCCCCCCTTGACTAGTTTAAAAGCTTGCCAATGAAGCATTTAAACCGATTGCCCAAAAGACTTGTTCCCTTCCTGGACAGATGCAGACCATCCTGCCAGTATAGGCTGGTGTCCCTCCAGGTGGAACCCCAGTCCCCAGTGAACCCAAACCTCTGTGCTCCACACCATTTTTTCAACCATTCGTTAAACTGCATTGTGCAAAGTACCCTCGCCTCACCCATGCCACTGACAGGCAGCACCACTGAGAAGGATACTGTGTGTGCTACTTGTCTTAGACCCAATCCCCAACTCTACAAAGTCCTTCTGCACTGCTCTAATCTCATGATGAGTCAAGCCATTTGTCCCTAGGTGGACAATGACATCTAGCTCAGACTCCCGTGCAACTGTTCTCATGATCCTAAGGATGCGCTTCCTGTCCCTCCAAGCCATGGCACCAGGCAGGCACCTTACTTCAGTTTTCCCTGCTCCCCCCAGTTCTATCCCCCTAATAATTGAGTCCCCCACCAGGAGCTGCTTTCTTTCCCTGTGGTGCCCTCTGCCGCCTTCCTGAGGGCCTCCCTTGTGACAGTTGTCTGCAACCTCCTTAGTCTCCTCTGCGGGTGCATCCAAAGGGAACTATGCTCCCCCAGAATGGTGTATGGATTGTGGAGTGGAACAACTGACTGGGTGTGCCTCTGTTCCACCACCCTTACCCTCCCTGAGCCCACTGTGGTCCAACTGCTGTGCTTTCTTCGCAACCTCTGAGGTAGTGGTGGTGGCTCTTGTGCTCCCTGGATGGGGGAGGTTCCCTAACTACTGTCCAGTGTGGCCTGAAGACGGGCAACTTCCTCCCTCAGGGCAGAGAGTTGTCTGCAAACAGGGCAGCATCTCAGCCTCCAGAAAGACTCCTGGAAGACTGCTGCCCCACAGCCATTACATTGCACTACTCCCCACATGTCAGTCTACCTTGTTTATTTATTTTTTTTTGTGTGTATGTGTGATTGGTTTGTTATATAGAAATATATATATTATATAATGTGCATGCTTAAATTGTCAGTGCAGTGTGCTAGAGAGGATATGACAGTGATATGCACCTTGCCCTCTTGAGGAAATGATGTCAGAACCCCAGGTATAAAGGAACTATTACCAGGGGTTGGAAGGGTTTGGGCCTAAACTGTGCCCTCACAAAGCAATCAGCTAAAAGCTCTGACCTGCCGCTGCGATGAGTGCCTTCCTGTCAGCAAGTTGCCCTACACGACCATTTGACAGAGAAAATACCCTACTAATCAAACAGAGAAAAATCCAAACATCCAAGTCAGACACAGGTAAACCGCCCCAGGCCCAAAACAGCCTGGTAACTTGTGCTCTGAAAGCAGTCGGCCCCAAAACACATCAGCTGTGCACAAGGACAGACACAGTAAACAGTATTCAGTCCCTGTGGGTTTAAACTCTTCCTGCACTGAAAATCTTAACAATTGTAACAAAAGTAAAGCAAGGTCCACCTCCCTCTGTTGATTGAAAGACTGCCTTTTCTGATAATTCTAAGTTCCTTATTTTACCTTTCAGTTAGAAGTATCCTCCACCTGAAGAATATTAACTTTCCTAAGGAATCTGCTTCAAACCAAAGACAAATGTAAATTGTAAGGTTCATCTCCCTCTGTTGTGAGCACAACTCACTTTCTTGCAAATTCTAAGTCCAGTGTTGCAGCTTCCAGCCAGAGGTAGCTTCACCTGAAGAATATTAGGTTATCTACTTGCTCTGCACTTGTCTGATGTACCCTTACAACCGTTGGAGGGGCTGCATGTCTGGGGGTTAAGTGAGAAGGCCTACCCCTACTCTGGATATATCTGAATTTGGCTATCTTTTCCCACCTCCGTGTCTGGGGTGGCAGAGCAAGTAGAGACCTTGGCCTTAGTGTGTCCTCCTACTGGACTGTATGATGGGGTTCCTTTACTGATTGGGACCAATGCACATATGTTTGGATGGCTGGCACAGTTGTGTTATGAAAACAGGGGTCAAGAACTAGTAGAGCTTTAAGAATTCCAGCCTTGATCAAGAAGGCCTATGAGGCACAGAGAGATGCTGAAAAAGTAGAACCAGAGGAACTGGTTGGAATTGTCTGGAAGAAGGATCCTGAGTCTCTGATCCTGGCACCAAATGTCCAGTGTACCTTACAGGGAGAGGTCCGTATCAGAAAGGATGTAAAAAATAAAATATTAATGTTGGATGTACCAGGTGATGGAAAATTGCTGGAAGGACTGCTGGTCAAGCCTAGTATTTTGCTTGCTAGAGCCCATGATTATGCCAGAAGGGTAATGGTTCAAGTTCATAATGTGTCTGACAGAGAGATTCGAGTAAATAGAGGGTTGCACCCTGGCTAATGTGCATTGTGCAGACACTGCAGTGCTACCCAGTAGCAAGAGGTCGGGAAAGAATGACAAAATAACGCCTGACTTGTTTGATTTCGGTGACTCCCCGTTGCCAGCTGAATGGATAGTGAGGATCAGTGAGAAGCTTGCCCAGAGAGACCAGGTGTTTTCTTTAAAAGAATGGGACATAGGATGTGTGCAAGGAGCTGAGTACCACATCCGGCTGCATGAAGAGAGGCCATTTCATGAGAGGCCTCGATGCCTGGCCCCTGCTGACATAGATGATGTTAGATGGCATCTGCAAGAGATGCTAGCTGCTGGTGTAATACAAGAATCCAGAAGCCCCTATGCTTCCCCCATTGTGGTAGTGAGAAAAAGAATGGGACAGTAAGGATGTGCGTGGATTATCGCACTTTAAACTGACGGACTATCCCTGATCAGTATACAATGCCCCGCATTCAGGATGCTTTGGACTGCCTGAACGGTAGCAAGTGGTTCTCTGTGCTGGATCTTCACAGTGGGTACTACCAGATCCTGATGGCCCCAGAAGACCATGAGAAGACTTAGAAACATAGAAACACAGACTTTGATGGCAGATAAGGACCGCTTGGCCCTTCTAGTCTGCCCGTTTCCCTACCTACAGGATAGGCCGCAGATTCTAGTTAACCAACAGCCTATTTCTTCCTACCCCCCACAAGAATTGCCTTATCTCTCTCCCATGCATTCTTGAATTTGCTCACAGTTTTAGACCCCACAACCTCTTCAGGAAGGCTGTTCCATGCATCCACTACCCTCTTTGTGAAAAAATACTTCCTCACATTGCCCCTGAACCCCCCGTTTTTAAATTGTGTCCACTTGTTCTTGCATGTTTTTCTGAAAGATGCTACCCTCTTGGACTTTGTTGATTCCACTGAGGTACTTAAAGTTTCTATCATGACCCCCTCTCCTTCTTTCCTCAAGGGTATACATATTAAGCTCCTTTAGTCTCTCCTCATACGGCTTCTCTTGCAGACCCAGCACCATTTTAGTTGCCCTCCTCTGGACTGCCTCTATCCTGTCTATGTCCTTGCGGAGATGGGGTCTCGAGAACTGGATGCAGTACTCCAGATGGGGTATCACCAACTGTCTGTACAGAGGGATAACAACTTCCTGTTTTCTGCTGGTGATGCCTCTCCCTATGCATCCCAGTGTATCCCCAATGCTCCCTACTGCCTTCTCACATTGTTTGCTAACCTTAAGGTCATCTGATATGATTACCCCCAGGGCCCTTTCCTTTTTTGTTGTTGTTACTCCCCCACCCCATTGTGTAATCTTCCCCTTGGTTCTTGTTTCCCAGGTGCATTATTTTGCACTTCTTTGCATTGAATCCTAGCTGCCATACTTCTGACCATTCCTCCAACCTTGCCAAGTCCCTTCTCATCCTTTCCACACCTCCTTGTGTATCAACCCTGTTGCAGATCTCTGTGTCATCTGCAAAGAGGCATACTCTTCCTTCCAGTCCCTCTGCAATGTCACTTATAAAGACATTAAAAAGGACTGGACCCAGAACTGAACCCTGCGGTACCCCACTAGTAACTGCTCTTTCTTCAGAGTGGACTCCATTTACAATTACCTTCTGTGTCCTGTTGTCCAGCCAATGTTTTACCCAGGCTACCACCCTGGGACCCACTCCCAGGCTAGTTAATTTGACTATTAATCTTTTGTGTGGGACTGTGTCAAATGCCTTGCTAAAGTCTAGGTAGGCCATGTCCACAGCCCCCGATCTACTATTTTGGTCACCCAGTCAAAGAAATCTATCAGATTTGTCTGGCATGACCTTCTGCTGTGAACCCATGCTGCCTTGGGTCCCAGCCCCACTGGCATCTAGGTACTCAACAATTCTTTCCTGCAGAAGTGACTCCATCACTTTCCCTACCACAGAGGTCAAACTGACAGGTCTGTAGTTTCCTGCCTCTGTCTTGGTCCCACTTTTGTGAAGAGGAATCACATCTGCCTTCCTCCAGTCCTCGGTTACCACACCATCCTCCCATGATTTATTAAAAAGAGTAGCCAGGGGTTTCACTACCCCCCCTTAATTCTTTTAGAATTCTGGGGTGAATTCCATCAGGCCCCATTGCTTTGTCCACCTTTCAGTTTTAGGAGTTCTTGCAGAACCCTTTCTTCTGTGAAAGGGCTGGGATTGACCCCCCTATCAAGAGTGCTTCTGTTAATTGGATTAGGCACTTCCTCCTCTTTTGTGAATACTGAGCAGAAATATTCGTTCAGTATCCCTGCTTTTTCACTGTCCCCCTCTGCCCACCCACTGGTCATTCTATTCAGCCTCACTATCCCTCTCTTTGTCTTTCTACGCTCACTGATGTACCTATAAAAGATTTTATCCCCCTTCTTAACCGAGTTGGCTATCTTTTCCTCAGTTTGGACCTTTGCTATTCTGACTTCCCTCCCTGCTTCCTTCTGCCTTAACTGGTACAGGTCTCTGTCCTGCTCCTTTTGTGTTTCCTTATCAATCAATCAATCAAATCTTTATTTATTCAGGCGATCATCATTGAGCAAGGCTCATTTACAAGATGGACCTGATAAGGTCAAGGTTCGAGTTGGTGCACAGCAATTACATCACATACTTATGAGACAGTTATACATACAGAAACAAGAAAATGTTATTTATAACACAATAATATACAGAGAATTCACATGTTAAAGCTTGGCAAGAGAAAGTTAAACTAACATCTACAATATGTACAATACATATATATATCACAATGAGGGCCATGACAGTCACTCACATAATGAGTACAAGGATGGTGAAGGGAATATTGGGTGCCATATACTGGCGGTGTCTGGCTGGAAGGAATATGCCATATGTGATTGGAATAAGGTTTTGTGGGATGACTATTCTATCTCTAGCGGTAGCAACTGCATTTCTCTGTGAAGAAGGCTTTACAGTGCTGCTTGAAGGATGTAAATGGAATGATAATGGACAGTTTTAGGGATTTTTGTAGGGTGTTCCATGCTATGGCTAGAGAGTAGCTGATTGCTGCCCTCCCTATTTTGGTGTTGACTTTGGGCAATTTGAGCAGGATGATATTGTTGCTTCTTAGGGCATAGGAGCTGGAAGTGGTCAGGTTGAAGCAGTCCAGGATACAGCTTGGGAGTTTTTTTGATAAAGCTCTGTAAAGCTCTCCTTATACTTCTGGAATGCTATCTTTTTCTCCCTGACTTTCCCAGCCACCTCTTTTGAGAACCATAGTGGCTTTTTCTTTCATTTTGATTTGTTTATTTGCTTCACACAAAGGCTTGTTGCCTCTGTGATGGCAGTTTTGATGATTCCCCATTGTTGCTCCACCCCTCCTTCTAGCCTGTTTGCTAGTGTTTTCTGATGCACTCTCCCATCTTGCCGAAGTCAGCCCTCCTGAAGTCCAGTACCCTCACTTTTGTATGGCTTGACTCTGTAGCTGAGTTTAACGTGAACCACACTGTTTGATGGTCACTTGTTCCCACATGGCAACCCACTTCTAGATCTGAGATCCTCTCACTGCCCCCATTCAGAGTATGAGGTCTAAGATTGCTCCCTCATGAGTGGGTTCCGAAACTAGCTGTCTGAGGCCTGCCACCTGTAGGGCATCGAGAATGGCCCTGCTCTTGGATGTGGCTGCAGCAAATGTGCTCCAGTTAACATCTGGCATATTCAGGTCTCCCATCAACAGTATCTCCCCTTTCTCTGCCATTCTAAGAATGCCTTCTATCATATCCTTGTCCATTCCCTCCCCCTGACATGGGGGTCTGTACACAACCCCTGTGCAGATTGTGGTGCCCTTTCCAGTCTCCAAGGTGACCCACAGTGCCTCCTCTCCTCCCTGTTTACTCTTTTGTTCAGTTGCTTTTATCCCTTCCTTTACATAGAGAGCTACTCCTCCCCCTCTTCTCCCCTGCCTGTCTCTCCTGTAGGTTATGTACCCTGGTATGTTAACATCCCAGTCATGGTTCTCTGTGTACCTTGTTTCTGTGACTGTTACAATATCCAGGCATCCCTCTTCCATCAAGGCCACCAGCTCAGGGAGCTTGTTGCCCAGACTATGGGCATTGGTACTCATTACCCTCCATTTCCTGATGGCCTTACTCCCTTTTGCCCCATCCCTGTCCTTCTTGCCTTTGTCACTTTCCTCATTGACCCGCTTCTCCCTAAGCACCTCTATGTTGGTGTTTACATAATTACTACCGTGATTTTGGGGGAGGCTAGGATTTCCTCTCCTTTCCAGTGCCTCCCCTTGCCTGGTTTAAATGCTTGCCAATAAAGCATTTAAACCTACCACCTAGGATCCTGGTTCCCCTTCTGGACAGATGCAGTCCATCATGCCAGTATTGGCTTGCATCACTCCAAGTGGACCCCCAGTACCCAATGAAGCCAAATCCCTGAGCTCCGCACCAGTTTTTCAACCACTGATTGAATCCCATGGTGCGGAACACCTTAGCCTCTCCTACGCCATAGATGAGCAGCACCTCCGAGAAGGCTACTGTGAGTGCTACTTGTCTAAGGCTCCCGCCCAATTCCACAAACTCTTCCTGCACTTCTCTAATCCCTTTTTTAGCCAGGTCATTTGTCCCTAGGTGGACAATGACATCCAGCTCCCTCCCCTGTGCAGCTGCTCTGGCAATCCTGAGGATTCGCTCCCTGTCCCTCCAAGCCATGGCACCAGGCAGGCACCTTACATCTCTCTCCCCTTTCTCCCACAGTTCTACCTTTCTAACAATGGAGTCCCCCACCAGGAGTTTTTTCCTTCCCCTGTGGGGTCCCCTGCCACCCTCCTGTGGGTCTCCTTTGTGGCGGTTCCCAGCATCCTCCTTGGTCTCCACTGTTTGTGCCTCCATAGATGAACCACACTTTTCCAGAATGGCATAGGAATTGTGGAGAGGTATAACTGGAGGGATGTGCCTCTGTTCCACCACCCTCACCCTCCCTGAGCCGACTGTGGTCCAACCGCTCCTCTTTCTTAGCAACAGCAGTGACCCTGGTGGTCCCTGGGTGGGAGAGGAGGTCCCACAAATCCTGGCCAATTCAGCCTGGAGATGAGCAACCTCCTCCCTCAGCCCAGAGAGGTGCCTGCAGATGGGACAACACTGCATCTTCCAAAATGTCTCCCAGAAGACTGCTGCTCCACAGCCACTGCACTGCACCACTCCCATCATGTCTTATTTCTGGCCTCTTAACTGTTTGGAATCCTTACTCTTTCCTCTGTCTTTTTCTTTCTCTTCTCTCTCTACTTACTTTCTGCCTGTGTGCCCTTTAAGCTCCTGATTGCACTGTTCTGAGACAAGAATATCCTATATTTCTCAGTAGACCCCTTACTTGCTCAGATACAGATCTCCAGTAGCTAGAGGGGGCTGGAGAGCTACTCTTGCCCTTCTAGGATGGTAGCTCTCTGATCACTCACTTCCTGCTCCCAAACAGGAAGTTCCTATTGTCAGTCAAATCCTGTGCCTATAAAAGTAGAACTAGCTTTGGGTGGGAGGGAAGGAGGACAATATTGTCCCAGTAGAGAAGTCCAGTCACACAGCAGTCCTTCCTTCTGGTGTCTTCTGCCAAGCTACTAGCAGAATCTTTCTAAGGCAGTCTTTAAATTTAGCTTCCTTCTAGCTAAGCCACTCCCCCTACTTACTAGATCTTTCTACAAGTAATTTAAACTGCACAGTTATCAAGTCATTTCAATCACCTGAGATTTACACCTAGATAACTGTTCAGATAACCATTCAGTTCAGTTAACTCAGACAAACACACCTTTTTTTTTTACCCTAAATTAAAGGTCCAAGTACAAGAGTTCTACTTCTTTAGTCCCAGTAGAGAAGTCCAGTCACACAGCAGTCTTTCCTCCTGGTGTCTTCTGCCAAGCTACTAGCAGAATCTTTCTAAGGCAGTCTTTAAATTTAGCTTCCTTCTAGCTAAGCCACTCCCCCTGTCCGCTTGGCTTCTATGAATTCATGAGGATACCTCAAGGGATTTCAGGTCCCCCAGCCACCTTTCAGCGACTGATGGAGTGTGCAGTGGGGGTCATGAACTTATTAGAGTGCTGGTATACCTAAATGACGTTACTGTGTTTGGCAGCTCACTGGAGGAGCATGACAGCAGATTATTCAAGGTATTGGACCGACTGGAAGACTTTGGCCTTAAACTGTCCATTGATAAGTGTCATTTTTTTCAAACATCAGTAAAGTATGTGGGACACATAGTATCCACCGAGGGAATAGAGACCTACCCAAGTAAAGTTGAGGCCTTGACCACCTGGCCACAGTCCAAAAATCTGAAAGAACTGCAGAGATTCCTGGGATTCTGTTGTTATTATCGGCATTTCATCAAGGACTATTCAAGAGTGATCCACCCTTTACTTAACCTTACTCAAGGGTATCCCCCAACCCACAAAAAATACAAAAAGTCAGCGACCCTCGAGACTGAAAGAGTGTATTTTCATCCAAGTGAAGTATTTGGGGTCCGCTGGACTCCTGATTGTGAGACTACTTTTCATGAGATCATATATCAACTTACCCATGCTCCAGTGTTGGCCTATGCCGATCCAACAAAACCTTATGTCCTGCACACTGATGCTAGCTTGCAAGGGTTGGGGGCTGTGTTGTATCAGGAGCACGAGAATGGCCTGAGACCAGTGGCATTTGCCAGCAGAACTATCCTGTACACAAGTTAGAGTTCCTAGCTTTGAAGTGGGCCATTGTTGATCAATTCCATGAGTACTTGTATGGGGCTAAGATACTAGTAAAAACTGACAATAATCCTTTGACCTACATGCAGACTTCAGCTAAGTTGGATGCCACTGGCCATAGGTGGCTTTCTGCATTATTTTCATATGACTATGCTGTTGATTATAGAGCAGGCCTGAACCACATAGATGCTGATGCCCTCTCCCAGAGGCTTGTTCCCTAGAGTGACTGGGTCAGACTGTCAGAACCTGATAGACCAGAAGTTCGACAGGGAGGAACAAATGTCCATGGACGCAGTGGACGGTATGGTGGATTGTTTGGGACCCTCTGAGAATTGCATACCTGCCGCTTATTGCCACTTTTCTGCAATAGACATTGGTGCACTGCCTCGCTGGACAATGACAGTATTCGGAGGGCTCAATCCCGAGATCCCATGATCAAATCAGCTTTAGAAGCCCCCCTATGCAGGGAAAGATGTGTCCAAATTATGGTCCACTGATTTGAGAACTGCATTGTTATACAAAGAAGGTCCAAAGTTGAACTGATCAATAGACTGTTATACAGAGAAACAGTAGACAGAGGGGGACAAGTTGACAAACAACAACTAGTGCTGCCCACTGCCTTTCGAGACTCGCTACTGAGGTCCTTACACAACCACATGGGGCACCTTGGTATAGACAGAACACTTGACTTGGTGAGATCCTGATTCTATTGGCCTACGATGGGGACTGATGTGGAGCAACACATTCGAACTTGTAGTCGCTGCTTACAGAGGAAAGCTTTGCCCCAGAGGGCTGCCCCCCTTGTTAACATCACCACCAGTGCACCCGTGGAGCTGGTCTGTATTGATTTTCTGAGTTTGGAGTCAGATCAAAGAAATATTAGTAATGTGCTGGTGGTCACTGAACATTTTACGAGATACGCTCAAGCTTTCCCCACCAAGGACCAGAAGGCATCCACTGTGGCAAAAGTACTTGTAGAAAACTTTTTTGTTCACTATGGGGCTCCACAAAGAATCCATTCTGATCAAGGGAGAGACTTTGACAGTCGTCTGATCAAAGAGATGCTTTTTCTGTGGGGAGTGCGAAAGTCCAGAACCACCCCTTACCACAGCCTGAACGTTTCAAACACACTTTGCTAGATATGCTAGGCACCCTCCACCCACAGGACAAGCCTAGATGGAGCCAACAAATTAGCACCCTGGTACATGCCTACAACTGCACCAAAAGTGATGCTACTGGGTTCTTCCCCTACCGCCTGATGTTTGGGAGAGAAGCTCGACTGCCAGTAGATGTGTGCTTTGGGGTCTCTCCTGATGGGGTTCAAGCTGACAACTATTTACAGTATGTGCAAAAGTTAAAGGCCCAGCTAAATCATGCGTACCAACTGGCTCAAACCATGGCTGCCAAAAGAAATCTGGCCAATAAAGAAAGGTATGATAAAAAGGTGAAAGCACAGGAACTCCAGGAGGAAGATCGGGTATTGCTAAGAAATCTGGGACTGCTTGGCAAACACAAGATTGCTGACAGATGGCACCATCTCCCTCACATTGTAGTGGGCAAGTTAGATGATCTGTCTGTGTACAAAGTAAGGCCTGAGAATAATTCAAAGGATGTTAAAACAATGCATAGAAATCATTTACTGCCCATTGGACAAATCTTGATTGAGTCTGAGCCCCCAGAAAATGCTCCCTCTGGGCCAGTGCCTAGAGCTGCTGCTAAGAAAAAATCAAGAAAGTCTGCCCCTACAGAAGCTGAGTTAAAGTGTTCCCCTCCACAAATCCCAGTTGAGCATGACTGTCAGTCCATATCAGAGGAACATGAGTGTGACTTTGAATACTACCCTTCTTACAAACTGAGTCAATTGTTTTGGGGCATTCCCCTAGTCAATACTGGAGATGAAGCTGGGCCTTCTGGACTGTCTAAGCCCCCAGCTTTTTCCCTGGAGCCAATACTCCCAGAAAGTGAAGTGCAAAGCATCACGTCAGATGATATGGAATCATTGTGTATGGTTGAACTGTTTGAGCTTTCAGGGTAGGAAAATGATGGACTGGAACAGACTGGTGATACACCACAACAAGAAAAGTATTTTGAGTGCCCTGATGGTCCACTGCCAGTGTCTGAAAGCTCTCCATGTGAGCCAAGTGTTGTGGACTCAGTGATCGTAACTCCTGGAGCTGAAAGTGCCCCAAGTTCTAGCCTCTCTACCCCAATGGAGACTCCCCTGACAAATGAGGACAATGCTGAAAATGAGGCTCAGAGGGCAGAGACTATAACAGTTCCCCCTAGAAAGACTGGTCAAGCTGTAAAGCATGTGGTGCACCTCAGTTATGATTCCCCTGGGAGGCCTGTGGACTTGCCTCTCAATGTTGTCCATAAAGGAGTGTATGTGTCCCCGAGCTCATTGCCCAAACTGACCATCAGTGCTAAATCCAAGTTACTTGGATACCCTCTAGGTATGGTGCCCCTGCCCCATCCAGCCCCAAGGTAGCTGACAGGGAAGGCCCCCTCTCCTCAGGTTTCATGTATAAGAGGTAATAACCTGAGTTATGGTACAATGTGTGTGTAATACTGTGTAAAGAGTGATGTACTGCAAAGTTTCAGAAATGTGTTTCTGGTAAAGTGATATATTGACTGATGATTACATGTATGAGCCTAATGTAATCCTGATGCAAATGTATATGGTCGCAATTGAAACTTATGGGGGTACTTGCTTGACCTGGATGCCAAGCTTTTTCCAGGCCGGTAAGGGTGTAACCCCCCTGCAAATGGGGGTTCTCAAAAGTCTTCCAGGAGCTTGCTTGAATTCTCTAAGCCTGGATGGTGTTCGGCGTCTAAGCCGTTTATCTGTGAGTGCTTTTAGAGCCTCTGGTACCGTCTCTTTAAGAGCTGTCTGCCTGCAGACATAATTAATTTGGATGGGGGTCTGTGTGTTTCCCTGCTTGAGTCCCACTCGAGCTGCTGCCAAATCGCTCCGTTTCTGCCGTCGCTATATGCGCAGAGGGAGCTCTTTCAGAAGATGTAAATGTTTGCTGTTAATCTGTTAGAGTAATAATGAAAACGCAGTTGGTTTTAACCTGCTTTCTTATAGCAAGGACTGTGCAGAGTAAGCTCCCTCATGTTGGTTCTGAACTGCCGAATTGGACCATCATTGTGAGGATCCTTTACAATGGAGCCTGCTCTGGGCGAATCAGAACTTGGACTCTCCTTTGGAGCCTGCTGTAAGGGGATTGTATGAGCAGTGACTCTGGGAAATGTAGTTTGGACTTCGGCGCCTTTTTTGCACCAACAGGGGGAGTCTGATTGTGAGTGACAGCCAAACCAGCCAACTGAACTGGGAGGAACTCAAAGGAAATGCCCGGCTCTGTCTACTGGAAAGATCAGATGAGTTGTGACTATGAAGAGGGAAGGAGCTCCGGGCTCCTGCACTGTTGAGTTTTTGCGCGGGAAGCTTGTGTGGGGCCCTGAAGTTCGGCCTACAACTGTTTGTGAGTGCCAGTGTGGACTGAACCAGAGTTGTAAGGAGAAAGAAGCACCAGAAGTGAGGAAACCAGGCTCACCCTGTAGAAGACTGGAGAAATTGCTGAATTGCGCTCGGTCTGTCAGGAACTGAATCTGCTGTATGTTCTCCCAGGTATTGTGCAGTAATTGCGATCGGGATAGAGAAGTAGCCTGCCTGGTATAGTACTTTCCATTTACATATAAATGTGTGTAGTGCTTGTGGGGAATCGCGTTTCAAATCCCCTGTACAGTGAATTGAGTGCCTGAAGCTGGAAGTAAACCCCAGCTTAATCCAGACTACATCCATTTGCTCTGAACTACAGTGGGGTCCAGTCACAAGGACCGTGCCCACATGGTCTGCTCCTCCTAGCAATCCAGGACAATCTGCCTTCCATCCAGTTCCCAGCATTGGGTTTGTGAGTACAAAGCAGGGTAGCTCCCTGCCATCTGTTTATCGAATTGCAAGTGTGTCATCTAATTGTTTTTTTTATTTCTTCATAAACTGAGCCAACTGGCTCCAGATTACAATTTGGGTATTGTGCAAGTGTTTTTTTCCATCACAGGGCCCCGACCAGCTGCACCGTTCCTGGCTGCCCCCATCCTGGGTACCCAGTGAAAGTGACAACTTGGGACTCTATTGAATATGCGCACAGTACTGTGATTATTAATGTGATTAACCTAATTAACCTGATTTCCCCCTGTCCTTGTTACAGCTCCTTAAATAAATCAGATCTGTTTGTTTCAGCAAAGTTACACTGACTGAGGTGTTCATTTATGTTAAAGTACTGCACTGTGGTTTTTGTACTGTACCATCTTGTTTTACAGGGGATCCCCAGAGTTCAGCTGACAGAGCCAGTCCTGGGGGTAAGTGTACATTGTGAAGATATTTCAGATGCATTGTGTGGGCCACTAGTGGGAAGAAAGGGGGGTTGCAGTTACCCAGAGGGCTGGGACCAAGTCTCTTGCGACTGTCCAAACCCCGACCTCTGGGTGGAGGCACCCGCCATTGGATCCAGGCCCCTCAACCTGTTGCTGGCCGGGCAGGCAGGGGTAGTAGCCCTTGGGACAGCGCCCCCTAGGGGTTACATTCGAAAGTCTACTGCTGCGTAATTAGTATTTAACCAGGTGGCTTTTGCACTTGTATGCCAGAAAGAAAGGATTTTTTTTTTCCTCATTAAAATGAAACTGCAAAGCTAACTATAAAAAGAAAAGCTGTGTTAATGTCAGTTTATCATTGCTGACATAAGTGAAAAGCTTAGTGTCATATTTTAATTAGTTAAGGTTTAGTTAGTTTGCCTCAGAGTCTTTAAAATGCAGATGGCACATGGGAGTTTCTGGACTCTTAAAGCAGTATAGCCTAGTGGACAGGGTACAGGGCTGTGAAGCTGGAAAGCTAGCAGAGGAGGGTTTGATTCCCACAATTGCCATTTACTTGAGGTGTGACCCTGAGCAAGTCACTTAACCTCCCTGTGCTTTTCTCTCATCAGTTTAACCCTTGACCTTTCCATATTCTGTCTGCTAGCACATCCTTGATGGCTGCTTCTAGCTCTTCATGGATTGTAAAGCCCTTTGGGATGCAATGTATATGAAGGTGTAAATGAAAAATGTGTACATTTCAGTGCAAATTGGAATGTGGCAGTTCAACTACCATTCTGCAGCAGGTCCCTAGCAATTGTTCAAACAAGTGCTCTGCATCCTTTGCCCAGCGTGCAGTGATCCAGCTGAAGAAGAGCAAAATCTCCTGGAGTACCTTCCTTCTTTGACGAGAACTCCCAGAGTGCCTGCCTTCTTTGACAAGAACTTCCCAAGTGCCTGCCTTTTTTGATGGGAACTCCCAGAATGCCTGCCTTCTTTGACGAGAACTCCTGGAGTGCCTGTCTTCTTTGATGAGATCTCTGGAAGTGCCTGCCTTCTTTGACAAGAACTCCCAGAAGTTCCTGCCTTCTTTAATGAGAACTCCAGGAGTGCATGCCTTCTTTTATGAGAACTCTAGTGACACCCTTCTTTGACAAGAACTCCTGGAGTACCTGCTTTCTTTGATAAGAACTGCCAGAGTGCCTGCTTTCTTTGGCAAGAACTCCATAGCACCAGCCTACTTTGACAAGAACTCCTGGAGGGCCCTCTTCCTTTGACAAGAACTCCCACAGTGCCAGCCTACTTTGACAAGAACTTCCAGAGAGCCTGCTTTCTTTGACAAGAATTTCTTACTTACACACCATATCTGCCCCACCAAAGAGATGATAAGCGTTGGGCCGAGCAGATCTTTGTCAAGGATCAGATGAAAAAAGAGGTGAAATGGGAGGTCATTTAAAACTTATTCAAGTTTATCGTGAACAAGCTTAACAATACCAGGTTTCCAAGTACCCAAGAGGGAAAAATGCATACAAAACTTCTCCAAACTTACAGTAGGATATTAATTTGTTACATTTTGAGATGCATTGCTAAATAGCTACAAGAACTAACTAGTCCACTAAAGGAAGCATCCAAACTTGGCTATTGTAGCATGGCCGTGGGAAATATCCGAAAATCAGTTTGAGAATCAAGTCTATTGCAGTCCATGCCAGCCAGTGGTATTTAATAACCCATGACGCTACATTTCAGAAATGTTTCCAGAAATATGGATGGAGAAAATGTTACTCCCATCATATAGTGAAAGTGATCTAGGTATTAAAAGATAGACTTCAAAATAAGCCTAGAACATACAGAAATAATGCACAGAAATTACAACATTTGGATTTACTCAGGTTATGGAGTGGGAGTCTGAATCATTTTGTTTAATTGCCTATACAGTTGCTTTGAAATGTAGAAACAGAGAATTTGCTGGCAGATGCATGCTTGGCCCACCTAGTCTGCCCATTTTTCCCTGCCTATAGTATCCCTGGCTTGGAGACGCAACTCTTAACTGAGGAATATTAATATGAAATTGGGAGGTCCATGTAGGCCCTAGAAGATAATGTGCCCCCTACAATCAACTACTGAACTCTCAGTTGCTGCTGATTATCTGCAGTGTAACATTCCATAAGCTCTTTGGTCACATTTCCAAAGTGTTACTCTTAAAATTTATGTATTGTGTTCAGAAGACCTTTGCGCTCAAGAGCCCTCTTTCAAAGATGTCCAAAATTATAATGACCATATTTGTACTGTGTTAAAGGGGAACTGTCATCTACAGGGTTTCTTAATGTCTGAAAATCCATAAAAAACTAATTTGAGTGAGCGATTGTATTTATCTGTGAGTCTTTGCAGTCCAGAGTTATTCATATGTAAATCAGCCTATAATTAAGGGCTGGGGAAACCATATGGTTTAGACTCCTGATAGGAAATGATGTCACCAAGGGTCTTGGCCCTTCATTGACTGTAGGTTAAATAGGAAATCATCTGTTTTATTAAGTATGTTTTAAGGTGTTATTACAACATTTTCTATGTTTATAATAATTCTTTTGCATGTGCATTAAAACTAGTGAGTAATCACCTTTTCTTTTTTCTATATACGGTTTTTCATTTTTATTTTTTCTCTCCTGCCCGGGGTCACGGCATACACATGCGTACGTGCACACATGCAAGGATCTGGTTACCCCTTCCACCCCACCCCAGACTTATGTCACCGTTCTTGCCTCCTGCGCACCCATCGGACCTCCACCCGATGGGTGTGGGACTTCAGAGGAGCGGGTGTCCACCCCTGGAGGAGAAATCCTGCTCCAGCCCTCCCCCCCACAAGCCCGCACCCTGGCAATCCGAGGTCATTCCTGAACCTGGTTCGCTGGCGTGGCACGCGGTCTCAGCGCCACCCGGCTGGCTGTGAGTAATCACCTTTACATTTCAAACTGTTAGTAAAAATAATCCATCTTTAAGATTGCTTCAACCTCTAGGCTATACTGCCGGCTGATCATTAAAGACTACACACCTCAAGGTTGGCTCTGTGGAGTCAACAGCTATTGGGACCCCATATCAGGATTTCTAAACCCTGGCTGTGTTCTTGTCAGCACAGATTTCTGGGGCTGCCACAGCACCAACTTCTGTCTTGTTCTGTTCCCTCACTTACAATTTTGGGTGTGAACTCAGATCTACAAGATGCAAATGTGGCTATGTGTCTACTGGCCTGGCATCATGGGGCCAACCTTGAAATATGTAGTTTTTGATTACCAGCTGGCAGTACAACCTAGAAGTGCAAATACTTGGAAAGGGTCTTCATAGAGCTTTCTATATGACTAATACACAACAAAATTATCCCATACTTGTTGGGATATAAGAAATATTTTGTGAATGCTGCCCCACCCCCTTTTGATCTAAATCTATCTGAACCATGCAATAGGCCACTATGCATCTTTTTCTGCTTCGAAGAACATCAATTAAACAACCTACACAACTATATCTGTACAGGAACATAGAATTTGAGGGCAGATAAGGATCGCTTGGCCCGCTCAGTCTGCCCAGTTTCCCTGCCTACTACATATATTGCAGATCCTAGTTGATCTGTAGTTTACCTTCTCTACCCTAATGCTAGGGTTCCCTTATGTTTATCCCATGCATTCTTAAATTCACCCAATGTTTTTGCCCCCACCACCTCCCGTTCCATGCATCCACCACCCTTTCCATGAAGAAATACTTCCTGACATTACCCTGGAGTCTGTCCCCCCTCCAGCCTTATATCATGACCCCGTGTTCTAGAACATCTTCTTTTCTGGAAGATGCTATCCTCCTGTACCTTATTTATACCCTTGAGGATTTAAAAGTCTCTGTCCTAGCCCCCCTCTCACTCCTCACCTCGAGCGAATACATGTTGAGGTCCTCTAGTCTCTCCTCATATGACTTCTGGTTGAGCACTTGCACAATTTTTGTTGCCCTTCTCTGAACTGCCTCTAATCTGTCTATGTCCTTCTGGAGATGCGGCCTCCAGAACTGGACACAGTACTCCAGATGATGTCTCACCAGTGATCAGTCTCACATAGTGTCAGTGGCTCAGTAGGTAGCACACTCGCCTCTGAGGCTGGGAGATCAGAGGGCTGTGGGTTTGGTTCCCACATCTGGCACTTGGGTTAATATCCCAGTACTGACACTGTAGTGCAGCATGAGAGGGGTGCTGCACTTCTGAGGTGCCGTCTTTCGGATGAGATGTTAAACCGAGGTCCCATCTGCCTGGATTGGTGGTAGTTCAGGTGGATGTTAAAGATCCCATGGCACTTCTCGAAAAGAGTAGGGGAATTTCCCCCGGTGTCCTGGCCAAATTTCCCTCATTCACTAAAGATACCACCAACAGCTTAATCTGGTTCAAGGTCAGTTGGCATTCATCTGTATCCCCCTCCCCCGGGTCATGCCTGAAAATAGGCATGATTTGTCTAGTGCACTTACTCAGTCAACAAAAACTAAATAAAAATAAAATAAAAATCTGTACAGTGGCATCACCACCTGCTTTTTCCTGCTGGTGATCCCTCTCCATGTGCACCCTAGCATTCCATTGGCTCACTCCACAGCCATCACACATTGCTTGGTCACCTCCAGGTAATCAGATATGATTACCACAAGGTCCCTTTCTTGTTTATTTATTTATTAGCTTTTGTTTACTGGGAAAGCACACTAGACAAGGAATGCCTATTTTCAGGTACGACCCGGGAGATTACAAGAGCATGGTTTGCAAAACAGTGCGAGGAAATTCCAACAATGTGAAATACAGGCAGTGAGCAGGGTGGTACAAATAAACAGGTACAGGATGAACAGATAAGCATATACTTCAAGGGTAAGAACAAGCAAACAATAGTTACATTTCATAGAAATAATACAAGTGCAGTTTGTCCCATTTTGAGGAGGGTAAGTGCTGAGGTGAAGGGCATGCAGGCTAGATAATTCCCCTTACTAGAGCTCGGAGGGGGTAGGGGACCTGGGAAGTAGAGGGTTTTGGTGGCCATCAGTACCTCCTCCCCCATCGTGTACTCCACTCCTGGATTTCTGTGCCCCAAATGCATGATTTTGCGCTTCTTGGCACTGAATCTTAGCTGCCACACTCTTGACCACTCTTCCAGCTTACGTAGGTCCCTTCTCATTTTCTCCACCCCCTGGAGTGTCAGCCCTGTTGCAGATCTTGGTGTCATCTGCAAACAGCATACCTTCCCTTCCAGCCCCTCTGCAGTGTTGCTTATGAAGACATTAAAGAGGACTGGCCCCAGCACTGATCCCTGCGGCACCCTGCTGGCTACCCCTCCTCTCCAGATTGAACTCCATTTACCACCACCCTCTGTGTCTGATCGTTCAACCAATTTCTGAACCAGTTTACCACCCTGGGACCCACTCCCCGGCTGCTCAACTTGTTAACGAGCCTCCTATGTGGGACCGTGTCAATGGCCTTGCTGAAATTCAGGTAGCCCACAGAATACACAGACATATAAATAATGCCAGTGCAAAGAGGCCCATAGGGTCATCTACCCATCTAACCGAACTTCTCCCCCCCCGTGCAACTTTCAGTGAGTGTCCCCTTGTTCCTTGTATTTGACCTGAAGGAAAAAAAACACCTTGGCATCCACCCTGTGTATCCCGTGCAGGTACTTGTATGTTTCAATCATGTCACCCCTTTCCCTCCTTTTTTCAGGGGTGTACATGTTCACATCCTGCAGTCATTTTTTTTTTACTTTGGGACACCTTTTTGCCCCATTTATACTCCTTCCTGTACTCTCTCAGTGCTCCATTCTTCAGGCATTGCTCATGTCCCTCCTAGGTCCCGCTACCGTGGTACCTGTCCCCTAGAGTGCCTGGTTACTCCTTACCTCCTCCTCCTACTCGTGGAGCACCTGCACAGTGGAGATCTGCCCATGGGTTCTGGACCTGGATGGCTGTTAGGAGCGGCCATTGTCTAGGTTCACTGAGGCATTTTCCGTTTTTCTATGGTCCCCCCCCAGCCCCCTGTGACGCCGGCGCGAGGACATATGTCCAGAGAGGTGATGTGCTGATGCACGCCTTCTCCCAAGCGCCTGACAGCATCCCCCCTCCCTGACTCCAGTGAACGGAGCTGCCAGAACCCTGGAGAGCCTGTGCTTCCACCGCTCTCCTGGGACGCGGGTGTGCAAGGCACCCTTGTAACCCTCCCAGAGGAGGAGAGCATCTATTGGGACGCCTCGATCCTCCCTCCCCCCTGCTGACCCGAGTCCGTTCCCGAACCCGGGTTGCCGGTGCAGTGCGAGGTGTGGCGTCCAGTGCCTCAACCCTCAGCGCCACTGGGCCGCCTCTGCAGTCATTTTTCATATGTCTTGCCCCCTAGTCCATGGACCAACTTGTTTGCCCTGTGCTATAATGTTTACACCTTGTTGAAATCTTTCTTCAGGTGTGGATTCCAGTACCTTGTGTGCAGTATTTAAGATGCTGCAGCACCAGTGACCAGTACAGTAGAAGGATCCCTTCCTGGCTTCTGCTGCTTATCCGCCTCTATACATCCCAGCATCCTGTTTGCCTTACCTACAGCTCTACTGCAGTGTGCTTATAATGTAAGCAACATGCTTAAATGAGGCGCGCAAATTTCATTTGCACTTCTTGAGAATAAAACAGGTATTTGCAAAATGTCAGAAGTTGCAACTATTGGAATTGTAGTCTGTCAGAATTAGTAGACAGTTAGTAGTAGTGCTGCCTAGTTTTAAAGTGTTTTGGATAGCCGTGAAGATATTGATTACTGATAAGTCAATTTGTTTTTGGTTTGTAGGCGCTGGGCAACATGAATGGTCTGTTAGAGTGGAAAATTGAAATATTTCTCCAAAATTACCTAATGGCAAAAATAACATTTTTACCAATGTATGTCAAGCAGAATCTATTAGAAAATTAAAGGATTTCCTGAAAACATTAGCAAGTGACTGGGTATTTGGTGTTTAGTCTGGGAATGGGGGGGTCGGATTTAAGGAAACCAGACAGCACCTCAGCCGTTTAATCTGGTTTGACTATCCTGCTAAATCTCCTGATCCGTTAGATAATGATCGGTGTACACAACTGACCTACCTTGTCCTTCACTGACATTCATGTTCTTTGTTTTTAGAAATGTTGTGAGATCTGAAGAACATTGTTGCCAGGGTAATTTCATGAGCTGATTGAAACTGAATATTCAATCAGTCTACAACACTTAAGGGCTATGCTAGCAGTCGTACATGTTAAAAGTATGTGTTATAAATTCGCTCTAGTGGAGAAACAAACACATATGACTGTATGCACATACATACATATATAATGTAAATAGCTTGGTTTTACTTTATAGTAATGTGATGTAATTTGCTTTATACCACATTTGTTTTATTGTTTACCTCGGGGCAAGTGGCAGCAGCATATGAGCTGCAAGGGGAAAAGTATCCTCTTGAGTAGTCCTCCTGCAGTTTTGATGAAACAAAAAAAACAGGTTACTCACCTTTTACAGTAGTTCTAGGAGTGGTATATAGTGTACATCCACACTTCTGGCTGTATCCTTTCCCTTTTAGACTCTGGCCGTCAGGTCTTCAAGCTGGCTCCTCCCACCCACCTGGGTGGTACTTCTCTCGACAACGCCCTGTGACATCAGATCTTACCCACTAGAAGCAAGATTCAGAGTGCCACTTGCCAGGAGAGGTCAGATGGGTTGTGTGGATGTACACCATATACCACTCCTAGAACTACCATTACAGGTGAGTAACCATTTTTTCTAGGAATGTGGCTATGGAGTACTTATCCACATTTCTGTTAGACTCCTAGCACTTCTTCAGGGAGGCGAGGCCAAGGCACATGCCCCATACATAGGGAATAGAGATTGGAGAACTGAGGCCCCAAACTAGCATCCCGGCGTGACTCAAGATCAATGTGGTAATGGGAAATGAAGGTGTATGCTGACTTCCAGGTAGCAGCCCTGCAGATCTCCTGGATAGGGATATCCCTGGAAGCAGCCACCCAGGCAACAGTATGTCTGGTGGAATGAGCTCTTAGCCCGATGGGAGGCTCCCTACCAGCCAACCTATAGCAGAGGTCAATGCAGGATACAATCCACCTGCCAATCATCCGCTTAACTGCCGGTTTGCCAGGTGTGGCTTCAGTGTAGGTGACAAATAGCTGATGAACCTGTCCCCGAAATACAGCCATGTGCTCCTTATAGTAGGCAAGCGCTTGCCTCAGGTCCAGAGTATGGAGCCTGTGCTCAGCTTCCAAGGTATGGTGGGTAAGGAACACTGGGAGATTCATCACCCTGGTTAAGGTGAAACTCTGACACAACCTTTGGGAGGAACTCCGGGTTGGGGTGAAGGACATGTAACCCCCCCTGTTACCCGGAGTTACTAGAATCCCAGTAAGACCTAGTGGTAGGCAGGGAAGGCAGCTTGTGAAACTCCAGTTAAATGGATTTCACACTGTCTCACTCTGTTCTCAGTCTCAGCTGAGACTGAGGGATGACATCATTTAGAACTGTCACAGCTGCATAAGGCACACTGGAATGTTGCAGTTGGAGGTTAGAGTAGAATGTTGGGGAATTTGCAGTCAGTCTGAGAGAGAGTCTGTAGAGTTCAGCAGAGTGTGTGCAGGCTCTCAGAGCTCTAAGCTCTGCTAAGAGCTCCTTTTGTTCTTAGGTGTGTGTTTCCACCTGAAGAGGAACACAAGAACTGCATATTGAAGTGGTGGAGACCGCTGTCAATGGTTCAGGGCCCCATCCCTGCGGGGATGGGGGGAAAGTATCAGCCTGCTTCCAGGGGCAACCCCCTTGGTCCGGCTAGGGAGAAAAGAAGCTGCCTGTTTAAGTTCATGCTGAGGCACCAGAAGCTCTGGAAGAGAGTTCCTTGAGGAGGAAACGCCTATGGGGCACCTGCAACCAGAGGGTGAGTTCGCACTGCTAAAGGGCCATGTGTTTTCACCTGCATCACAATGAAACTGAAGGGACTGTTACTGTGGGGTCAGGAAAAGACAGCCAAGTACAGTTTGGAGGATGTGGGGATTGGACTGCTTGACTCTGTGGGGTCTAGAGTAATGGACAAAGCCACTTATTAAGTATGTTCAAGTCCAGCACAAATGGGAAGAAAAGTCAGTAGATTGAATGTGAATACATTTAAAAAGAATCTACACAGCAAAGTATTTTAAAGGATGAGGTGTTACAACCCAGAGAAATGGCCGGGTATGAATTATGGGAGCGAGAGGTGGGAGACCCCTCATCAGTAGTTACCAAATTCACCTCTACGGATTTGCTCTGGGACACCTGTTGCTTTCTCTCAGGTACTTGGCCAGTGCCTGAGGAAAGTACCAAGATGTGGGATTTATGAGGAAGATTCCCTTATGGAGCAGAAATGCTCATAGGTGGTTTAGGGAGCCACCAGTAAATGTTTCCATGCTATATGGAAAGTGTCCAAGTGGCTGGCAAGGGAGCCAAGCCAGGGAAAACCCAGAGCAGCATATAAGTTCGGGCTGTGTGCCCAGTGTGTTTCAGAGCCTGAGGGCTAAAGTGATGAGGATGTGTTCTGGTCTCCTTAAATCTGCATTACCAGGAGTGTAGTCCCATGGGGGTCCATCTATGCTTGGTTTATTCTGTTGGATGTGAATAAAAGCCACACTTTAGAATCCCACTTCTGGTATTGGACATTACAGTTATTGCTTCCTTTCTTCTGAGTTACTTGGGTGCCCCGTGCAGAGTGGTCAAACCTAGCCGATGTGCCGAGTGACATATTCCTCCCCGAACCCAGCCCACCAGGAAGAAACGGCATACCTGGGTGGGGGTTACAGACAGCCTTGTTCCTATGGAAGACCAGGTAAGGAGACTCCACCGAGAGTGCCTGGAGCTCACTGTTCCTTCTGGTGGAGGTGCTCGCCACCAAGAATGTGGTCTTCCATGTCAGGGGAGAGATGTCACAACTGTGCATTGGTTCGGAATGGCTTGTCCATGAGCTTTGCCAACAGCAGCGACAAGTCCTAAGGTGGTGGTGGTTCATGCAATGGAGGGGAAATGTGGTCAAGGCCCTTAAAAAAGCACCAGACCACTTTCTCCTGCACCATCGATGGCATACCAGCTCATGCCCGGTATGCCAAGATGGCTGGAAGGTGCACCTTAAGGGTCGTTGACTGAAGGTCCAACTGAGAGAGAAAGACCAAAAGTAATCGAGAATGCTAGCCACTGGGCAAGACAAGGGGTTGAACCCCTTGCTCTGGCACCAAATGGAGAATCTCTTCCATTTGAAAGCATAGCATTTTTGGGTTGACTCCTTCCGAGTAGCCTCAACCACAGTGAGGATATTATTGGAGCGTCCCAAAGCCTGGAACTCTAGCTACTGGGGAACCAGGCTGTAAAGTGCAGGGGTCGAGGATCTGGATGGAATACCTTCCCCTTATTGCAAGAGAGCAGGTCCAGGTGTAGAGGAAGATGCCAGGGAGCCTGTAGCTGAGACTGAGGAGATTGGGTTACCAGAACTGGTGGGGCCAGTCCAGAGCCACAAGGATTATCCATGCCTTGTCCCTCCTGGCTTTGAGCAGCATTTTGTAGATCAGTGGAAAAGGAGGGAAGGCGTACAGGAGGCCCAGGGTCCAGGACCTTAAGAAGTCATCCTCCTGCAGTGTTCCCTGCTGAGGGGGGTGGGCACAATACAGCCTCAGCTTGGCTTTCTCCCTGGAGGCAAACAGATCCACCAGAGGGGTGTCTCACTAGGAGAACAGACTGTGCACTACCTCCTGATGGAGAGACCACTCATTAAATGCCTCTCCCACCAGGCTGAGGGTGCTGCCAGCTGATTGGACATGCCAGACACACAGATGGCCAGGAGATCAGTGTTCAGGCTGAGCATGAGGGTCCAGATGCGCAGACTTCCCTGCACAGAGGAAGAGAGTGTGTCCTGCCCTGTTTATTGAAATAGTACGTGTTTTTTTTTTAACCAGGAGAGACACACTAAGCTGAAGAGACAGACTAAGCTGAAGCTTGCTTACATGTGCAACCTGGGAGCACAAGAAAGTTAAGTCACTTGCTCAGAGCCACACAGTATGCAAATGGAGGCTGTGGGATTCAAACCTTTGTCTCCAGGTTTGCAACTCAGAGCCTTAAACCACTGTGCTATACTGCCTCCTGATCATGGTATTGTCCGTCTGGACCTGAATGACCTGACCTCGAATGTGTGGAGCAGAGGCTGTCAGCGCTAACCAAACTGCCCAGAGCTCCAGTAGGTTGATATGGCATCGGGACTCTTCAGGGGTCCAGAGTGCATGAACTCTGTGCTCCCCCAGTTCAGCAGCCCAACCCATCAGGGAAGCATCGATTGTGATGGTGACTGTCGGCTTTGGGTAGACAAAGGGGGATTCCTTCCTGCAGATGTTCCAAGACTAATCACCACTGGAGGACATCTCACGTCGGCTGAGTCACAGTGACCAGCTGGTTGAAGCGACCCTTGTGCTGAGGCTATTGACGGGTGAGCTCTTATTGCAGAGAGTGCATTCTCCACCTGGTCCAATGGACCATGCTGGTGCAAGCCACCATGAATACCAGGAGGCGCAGGAAATCCTGAGCAGGGTGCAACTGCCCAACCTGAAATGATCGGTCAAAAGAGGAGAGACCCTCCGCCCGGTCTGTCAGGAGTCGAGCTCTAGTTCCACAAGAGTCAAGCTCCTCCCCAAAGAAGTATATCACCTGCGAAGGTATGAGCTCTGACTTGGCCTCATTCACCAGGAGGCCAAGGGACAGGCAGGTCTGGAGGTCCAGGTCCCTGGACCGCTGCACCTCCTCCTTGGAAGGACCCGCTATCATCCAGTCATCCAGGTAGGGATACACATGGACCCCTCAATGTCTTAGGTAGGCTGCCACCACTGCAATGCACTTGATGAAGACCCTGGTAGCCATGGCGAGGCTGAATGGCATGGCCTGGTGCTTGTAGAGATTCCCCTTTGCTTGGAACTGTAGGAACTGTGGTGGGACGGATGAATAGGAATATGGAAGAATACATCCCGAAGATCTAGGGAGCAGAACCATAGAAACATAGAAACATAGAAACATAGAATTTGACGGCAGATAAGAACCACTTGGCCCACCTAGTCTGCCCATTTTCCTACCTAACAGATAAGCTGCAGGTCCTAGTTAACCAACAGCTTACTTCCTCCTACCCCCCACTAGGACTGCCTTATGCCTGTCCCATGCATTCTTGAAGTCCCCCACTGTTCTTGACTCCACGACCTCCTCAGGGAGGCTATTCCATGCATCCACAACCCTCTCAGTGAAAAATACTTCCTCACATTACCTCTGAGTCGTGCCCCCGCTATCTTCAAATTGTGTCCCTTGTTCTTGCACATCTCTTTTTCTGGAAGATGCTACCCTCTTGGACTTTGTTAATTCCCTTGAGGTACTTGAAAGTTTCTATCATGTCCCCTCTCTCCCTTCTTTCCTCAAGGGTATACATATTAAGCTGCTTTAGTCTTTCTTCGTATGTCTTCTGGTGCAGGCCCTGCACCATTTTGGTTGCCCTCCTCTGGACAGCCTCCACTCTGTCTATGTCTTTGTGGAGATGGGGTCTCCAGAACTGCACACAGTACTCCAGATGGGGTCTCACCAACTGTCTGTACAGAGGGGTAACAACTTCCTGTTTTCTACTATTGATGCCTCTTCCTATGCAACCCAGTATCCCCCCAGCCTTCCTCACTGCCTTCTCACATTGCTTGCCCACCTTTAGGTCATCTGATATAATTATCCCCAGGTCCCTTTCTATTTTTACTGTTGTCAGTATCTCACCCCCCCATTCCTCAGACTCTCCGCTCTCTGCCGGAACTCTCTCTCGATCCCTTGGGGTAGTTCCACCTCAAAACGTGGCTCGCGGCCCAGATAAATAAAGTGCCATCTCCACTGAAATAACCCACCGCGCACTCGTGAACACATCTTCGCCAACAACAACCGCCCGTCACTAAACCCACCAGTCGCCTTGCCTCAAAATACGCACTTGTCCTTTCTAATTCTATCAACCCCAACTATCGACCCACCTACCGCCAAGGAAACAACAACACTTCAGAAATAACGCCCTTCCTTTTCTCATGGACAGTATCACCCCAATTGGTCTCGAACACAGAAATCAAAAGCACCGATATACGTTCTGTGATACCATCGACGATTGTCTACGAGATTACGAAGGTGATTAGGCCAATTCTTCAATATTTTCTGCTTCAAGGATGGAATGATCTGAGATAGAGTAACCATCCTAAAGGTGTGCGACCAAAGGAATTTGCTCAGGTCATGCAGATCTAAGATGGGGCGCTGGCCCCCTGTCCACTTTGGGACCAGGAAGTACCTGGAAACAAACCCTGGGATTACTGGAGGGTCCGGAACTTGAGCCACTACCTCCTTCTGGAGGAATTTAGCTATGTCTTCCCAAAGGGCTAACAACATGTCAGTGGACACCATGTCCTCCTGTGGGGCGTGTGCTCGGCATGGAGGGTAAGCCTCAAACTCAAGAGGCAGACCCTGACAGATCATTTTGAGGACCCACCTGTCCGTGGTGACAGTGGACTGGGCGGAAAGGAAGTGGCAGAGCCGGCCCCCCACAGGAGGACCCAGGGGAGACAGGAAAGGCATGGGGGAGGCACCACCCAGTGCATCACTGGGCAGGCTTGGAGGTGTAGGAGAGACCTGCTGAGGAACCAGTGGGACCTCTACCTTCTGGTCTGTGGATGACCGAGGCAACCAACTTCGGTCGAGGATGCCAGACCTGGGCCTGCTGCACAGCTGGGGGCTGGGACAGCTTGGCCACGGGGGCAGAGAGTGACTGAAAGGGCTTCTTCCTCTGAAGCTTGGAGCCCTTGGGATCCCTCTGGGTGGAGGTAACAGAGTCCAGGGTGACACTGGACTTCTCAATTTGCGTGAGGTGTCCTTCCATCCCCAGCCCAAACAAGTCAGTGCCCAAGAAGGGGACATCTGCCAATTTGTGCTGGGTGTTTGTGATGAAGGTAGAAATCTGCAGCCAAGCCCTGTGGTGCATGCCCACTGCGGTGGCCATGGACCAAGTGCAGGGATCGCCGATGTCCATGGCTGTCTAGAGCTGCTGTTTGGCCATTGCTCAGCCCTGGTCCTGGACTTACATGAGCATGGTCTGTAAGTCAGCTGGGAGCCAAGGAAGCACCTCATCAAGAGTGCAGAGTAAGGCATGAGTGAAATGGGCCATCAAAAGGACCAAATTTGCCTGCCAAAGATCGCGAGAAGAGGCCGCATAGACCTTTTTGGCCATGTGATCCAATTTTTTGGATTCTTTGTTGGGGGGGTTATCCACATCCCGACATTGTTGGTGCACTGAAAAACCAAGTTGGCCACTAAACCCTCGGCAGAGAGATGTTCATTGAAACCCGACAGGGATCCCTTAGGGACCGCATACTTTTGGGCCATATGAGCTGATGGTGCTGGGCAGAAGGCAGGGTGCTGCCAAAGCTCCAGAGCGGGGCCAAAAATGGCTTCGGCGACTGGAAAGGTGACCCCTGGGGAGTCACCTCAGTCTAGAATTTTGGTTAAGGGATACTTGGCCTGTCTTTTGGATGGGCTTCATTTGAATCCCGGTAGATTCCAAAATGAGATGGAGTATGCTCCCAAAAGAAGTGGGACCATGCTCTGTAGGCAAATTCTCCCAAATTCCACATCCAGCAGACGAGAATGCAGGGAGGAGTCCTCAGACTCTGAGGATTCATCGAAATGGGGTCAACCTTCTGAGTCCCCACTGACCGTACGGGGTCTATCGGGGGTAACAATAATGACGAGGAAGCCCAGGAGCAATACGGGCATCCTTAGGATGGGGACCATCCTTCAGCTGCTCAGGAGGAGGCTCCACCCTGATGGGTGAAGAGGCCTGAACCGGCCAAGCAGGAGCAGGCTGACGGAAGAGCCGGGCTGGAGGTCAGAATTGACTTAACCCCAGATAGCATGAGCTGCTACCACATTAGCTCTTCATAGTGCCAGTGCATCAATGCATTGGAGCCTCTCCTCACCCGAGGAGGAGGAGGAAGATTAGCAGGGGTGCTGCTTGCCCGAGTGATGAGAGCGAGGGCACCGATGTCGGTGAGGGCTGCTCGACTCTGGGCTATGGGTTCTCGACCTTGATTGCCAGGGAACCTGACAGTGAGAAAGAGAGGGAGCCAGTGAAAGTCGAGGCTCCTCCAATGGAATGGGATACTGAGGGTTAGGGACTAAATCAAGAAGCTGGTCTAGCCCTTCCAGGGAGGTGATAGGCAGGACTGGAGTCCTAGAGAGGGAAGTAACCACCTCATCCTGTGACAATGCATCGACTGGCTCGAGAAAAATCTCAACAGGTTGGTCAACGTGCGTCTCAGCCAATGGGCCTGATGGGGAGATCATGGAGCCAATGGCCTGGACCGAAGGATCAACCATATTTGAAACCTTCAAGTAAGCTTGGGAATCCAAGACCCAAGAGCGCTTGCGATCCCATGGTTGTCAACGAGACTGTTTCTTAGTCTTCTTTTTCAAAGATTTAGAGGATTTTGTGCCCTTAGAGGGACCCTGCCCAAGAGTGGGAAGGGATTGGCACAAATCCCGAAATGCCCCTGTAACGGTGGCGCAAAAAGAAAGTGGCGCAAAAGCCAAAGCTGAAGAGACATGTCCTGCAAACTGGTCACTGCCTCCTTGAAGGCTGCAAATTGTTCTGTGGACCCCGCAGCTGTGGAAACTGCCTGGCGGGGGTGTCTTTCAAGCAAACAGGAAAGTCCCATTCATCTGGATGCCTGAGAAGAAGTAGAGAGTGCCAGTCCTCCAAAGTACTCAGATGCAAAGTGCGACAAAAGCCACAAGCCTCGGGATCATGATAGTGGCCTAGGCAGTAGATGCACAAGGAGTGCGGGTCCATCCGGGACATCTTCTTCCTACAGTTGCATTTCTTGAAACTGATGCCAACTTCAAGTTGTCCATACTGACAAGAGTTTCGAACGAATTTGAAAAACCATCTTGAAGATGGTTTGTTTTTTGTTTTTAGAAAGCAAAGGGCTTTCTCAACGCAGAGCGATAAGGAGGCAACCTTCTTCTTCTAGCGGAAAGGAAGATCTGACACCACAGGGCAGTGCCGAGGGAGTTACCACCCGGATGAGTGGGAGGAGTCAGCTTGAAGACCTTCCAGCCAGAGTCTTAAAGGGAAAGGATTCTGCCTGAAGTGTGGATAGTACACAATATCCACGTACCTAGAAACACTATTTTCTGCATCAGAATGGTAGTAATGCAGCCTGTGCAATATATGCCCTTAGGCTGAAGACAGGACTCTTAGAAACAGTCCATTGCCTCAAGGTACTTGTCCTTGGGTATTGGGCAGTAGGATTTTTCCACACCTGATGTCTGCTAGTGTGAATTATGCAATAGACGTTGACCCAAAAGCCATGTGATAAATTCATTTATTTCCACATATGTATGATAAATTTTAGAACCCCAAATTTATCACACATATGTGTGACAAACGCAACCTGTCAATCAACCCCCACCCCCACCCATCTGGTACTTCTAGCTTTTACACACACAGTAGTACTAACCATATTGAAATGCAAAGAACTTTTGAACAAAAAATGATAGTATGGTACTGTGGGCATGAAAGTTGTTCAGCACAAAAATATCTACAATATGAGTATTGTTTCATTTATAGATACTTTTCAGATTTTTTTTTAACAACTCTTTTTACGGCACCAGTGCACTGAGGCATCTCTCAGAGGTACCTGCTCGACTTTCGGCCCCTGCTACTCCCCACCGTGATGCTCCAACACTGACTCCCCCCCCATTGAGGTATTTCCCAGCATCCTGGATCACCCCCTGAGGCAGGACCCGCTTCTCCTACCTGGTGGTGTCTGTCTGAAATTAGAAGGTTGATCTCTCTCCGGGGGTCGGCCGTTGGTTGTCAGTGTGGGCATCCAGTTTTGGGGATGTGAGGGAGGTCCCGGAGGCCCTCATCGCCTGCTCGGTACACTGGGGTGTTTTTTTTTTCTTCAGTTATGCCCTACCTCCCCCCGGCAGAGCCAGAGCATGCAATGATGCCAGGGACGTCTGTCACGGCTCAGCATCCCACTACAGTAGCCCTGAATGTTGCAGTGCCTCTGGTCTTCACCGGGGGCTGCTGCGGTGCTGGGCAGTCCCTGGAACCCCCCCCCAAGAGAGTAGAGCAGTTCTCCAGATGCTCAATCCTCTCTCTCCCCTGCCGATCTCCGACAGTTCGGGCTCATTCCCAAACCTGGGTCACTTGCATGGCACAAGTTGTGGCATCTAGCTCCTCAACCCTCAGTGCCACTGGGCTGGCACCTTTTAGATTTTTTGGCAAATTAACAAAAAAAAAAAAAAAAGCAGAAAATTACTTTTTTCTTTAATTTGTTTCGACAAACAAATGTGAATAACTTTAAAATGAAAAATGCTAGCATGGTACTGTGAGCACGAAGTTTGTCCAGCACAAAAATATCTACAAAATGAGTGGTGTTTCATTTATAGATACCTTTCAGGTTTTTTTTTTTTTTGTAATTAGGAGAAAACAGCAGAAAATTCAGTTTTTTTGCACTTTTTCAACAAACAAATGTAAATAACTTTAAAACAAAAATGATAGCATGGTACTTTGCACACAAAGCTTATTCAGCACAAAACTATCTACAAAATGAGAGGTGTTTCATTTATAGATACCTTTTAGATTTTTTATAAACAGCAGACAATTCTATTTGTATTCACTTTTTTGACTAACAAATGCCACCCCCCAAAAAAAAATAAAAACATAAGGAATAAAGTATGGCTGAGTATACACAACAAGCCTATGTTTCCAGCGAGGGGTTGAAGATACTAGCGTATGGACCTCGAGTGCTAAGCGAGTATCTTCAACCCCAAGTATATACATGGCCATATTTTATTTGCTATAGTATATGATTCTGCGATAGAGAAAAAAAAAGTTATTTTTTTTATTTAAACTGTGATAAGGTTTCATACCTTGTGTTTGTGCTACCGGTTGCCGTCAGCAGCTGACTGAGCTGAGAAGTTCTGTCACCCTGTAGTTCCCATGCCAAGTCTCCAAACGTTTGCAATATTTTTGATTTAGGAGAAAGATAAAAAAAATAAAGGAAAATGGTTAAGTGGCTACTGTTTGGGAACACAGAGCCAGCTACGGCAGTCCAAACCTAAACCTTCTCCTTGAACCGCTTGCTTAGTGGCGGCGCCATGTTTGTTTGAATTTTTCTGAAGAGCTCTGGTTCATCCAATCATGTAGCAGGCTAGTGCGGGAATAATGAATATTAATCAGGGCTCTTGAATATTTATTGTAGAATGTGCACGACAATGTTTAGAATGTGCACAACAACGTTTAGAATGTGCACAACATTTAGAATGTGCACAACAACATTAGAGCAGCCACTGATTTTTATACATAATAACCTCTAACCATATACTATAAAAGTGTTGTACATCAAACTTTTTCATTATGTACTGTTCATAATATAAAGTTGGGGCATCCACAGCAACCACTATGCTAAGCAGAGCTACACTGGGAAAATCCACAAAATGTCCATGTAAATTTACATTAAAAATTAAATAAACAATTTGAAACAAACTCCCTGTACGATCCTAAAGGATCCGTGTTGCATAAACGGAATATGTAACAGGGACCTGTGGAATGCATGATTTATTTTCACTCGAGCTGTTTGACCTTGGGCACAGCACTCATGGCTTACGCCACTTGTGAGGTCACCCAAGGTCAAACAGCTCTTGAGAAAATAAATTGTGTATTCCACAGGTCCCTGTTATGTATCCCTTATTTACTTGTGATATTTTTTTTCCCTATTTTTTTTTTCTGTGAGATGTGCTGTTTCGCTGATGATACTTAGGTTCACCAGTAAGTGGATTAAGGTGTGTGAGTAACCCCTACAGATATTTTGTATGGCTTTTCTGCTGTGCATATGTGGATGAAATATTAGGAAAATCAATCTCCTGCTAGTGGTTTCTGCAGCTGGAATGCATATATTAACCTTTCCTTTGCCTTAGGGGGTGCAGTTACTGCTCCTTAGGCTGTGGTGTGGCATTTGCAGAATTTCATGGACTATATTCATTAGGTTGGGAGAGCTGCCTGCTATGGTTTATGAGCCCTACCACAGTTTTCCTTATCGTGATCAGCAGTCCGCCACTGTACTGGTTCTTGTCTCTGTTTAATCCAGAAGTGATTACTATAGCTTCCCCAAGGGCTACTATTATGAAGTTTCAGATGGTGCAGAATGTTGCAGCTTGTCTGCCGACGTGTCCAAGAAAATGTGATAGCTGTGTTGGGGGGGGGGTGGGATTGCATGTCCCAGAAGACGCCCATCATGGAGGCAGGGTTGTCCTTCCTGCTGCTTTATCTTTACCTGGTATTGCAGCAGGATATGTGGACATACATTAGGCAAAGGGAGAGAGTGTGGACACTGATGCAAGCTTGCTAGCATCCAACAGCATCACCGACATGCCCCTATCTTGGACAGAAGTGGCTCGGGGCAACATGGGCACACTACCCCCCCACCGCCCCCATTTAGGAAGCTGATATTCCAACATGATAGTGAAATGGTTCCAAATAAGACAGCTGTGGCTCTACTGCTATTCCCAGACTGACGCTGCCACCAAAAAGTATATTTATGGTAACTAATTACAGTTAGATAGCTGATAGAGCCCCCTCATGTATTGATGACTCCTGTTGTATTCCCCTCTCCATCAACCTTTCCTTCACCCCCTCCCTGTCTCCTGACATACACTGACCATCATTCCATCCCCCAAACTTCCTCCAATCAGCAGAATCATAGCTCTCTCTCATTTTACAACTTAAAAGATGATTATACCTTTTGCATACTCTCCACTCCTTCATGTTGCCCTTCCTATGAATATTTCACCTTTAGGTGTTCTAGTTTTTGTCCTACCTAAGAATTAATAAGGCTAGTATTTTATTTGTTGGATTTTGGTAACCGGGTAGGCTCGCTGAGACTTGTGTTCCTTTTTCAGGAGTGACCCAGGATAAGTTACATACAATAAATGAAATTCACATGATACAACATCAGGTGCATAGGTACAATACAGACAAGAATAATAATGGTAATTGCAATTTATAAACAACAGTCTTCACTTTGAGGAAGAATAACAATCTGTACATACAGTTTAACGGAACGAAGTGCAGCCCTGCAGTTTCACTATATACAATATATAGTACATCACAGCAGTTTCTGGGATACAGAGGCTGTTTGGCTCACCATAGGCTAATACTGACTCATCAGAAACAGGTACAGCTGTGTTTAGGGTGCCCTTTGAGCTGTTCCTTGAAGGACTGGTAAGCATGGCTTTCCTGAATGGGGACTGGTAGCTCATTCCAGGGTCAAGACACTCTATGTGAGATGGACCGTTGGGCGAAAGAGGTTTGTGTTCTAGGGACCTCAAGTAATGGTTGTGAGGAGTAGCAGAGGTGCCTTCTCCTGGGCTTCTAGAACAGTACACTTCTAAGATTAGGAAGGCAGCTGTTTAACGTCTTGTAAGCCAGACAAAGGGTTAGGTAGTGGAGGCACTCTTCAGGTGGGGGACATTGAAGGAAGGAAAGCATGTCCCAGTGGTGCTATGTATTCCTTGCAGTAGACACAAACCTGCCAGTTCTGCAGTACAGGGTTTTTAATTTAGTTAGCTCCACACTCTTCAGGGAGGATAGGATTGGGACCCCATACAGTACTGCTGGGAGAAGAACTCTGCTGGCTACAGACTGATGGACTTCATTAGTTAGGTAGGGCTTGTGCATATAAAGCAGTCCCAGTTTTTGAATAAGTAGGTTAGAGACATGCTCAGTGTGGGTCTTAAAGGAGAGCTCCTGGTCAAGCCAAATGCCAAGATATTTTATAGTGTCTGCTACCTCCAGTTGTGTACCCGAGGAGGTGACGATCTGCCAGTGTTCACTTCAGTCAGGACCCACCTTTCTGGATGCAAACATCATGGCCTGGTTTTTTTTACCATTATGGACAAGTCAGTTGGAGACAAACCAGGATTCAAGTGGATTCAAGTTTATGGAAATCATTGTTTAGTCCAGTTTTTACAGTGCTCATGTCTTGGCCAGATTGGTATAATAGGAAAATGTTATAATTTTTTTAACCACCTTTTAGCAGGACTTTTTCTTGTTTATTATTTCTTAATACACAACACAGCCAGTCCATGCCACTGGACACCAAAATTCTCAAAAGACACTGACTGTATTAGATACTGTTTCTGATGTCCATGCCAAGTTTGAGGTGGGTATGCAAGTGGAATCAGTGGACTCGGTCTATGGCTGACACCGCATTTATTTATTTGGTTTTTGGCAACTGGATAAGTACACAAAACAATTGAATGCCTATTTTCATGCGTAACCTTGGAGAGCACAAGGCAAGAAATCAACAATCTGCAGTAACAGCAAAGCGAGGTACACAACCCATGGGACAATATTCCCTGCTTCAGCACTGAAGCGTGTTGAACAAGGACTGAAGGGGAGGAGGGTAGTATGGAGTCACTATGGATGCAAATCCAGGATTCCAAGAATAGTGCAGTGCCAGTGGCTCAGTAGGTAGCACACTCGCCTCTGAGGCCGGGAGATCAGAGGGCTGTGGGTTCAGTTCCCACATCTGGCACTTGGGTTAATATCCCAGTACTGACACTGTAGTGCAGCATGAGAGGGGTGCTGCACTTCTGAGGTGCCATCTTTCGGATGAGACGTTAAACCGAGGTCCCATCTGCCTGGATTGGTGGTAGTTCAGGTGGATGTTAAAGATCCCATGGCACTTATCGAAAAGAGTAGGGGATTTCCCCGGTGTCCTGGCCAAATTTCCCTCATTCACTAAACATACCACCAACAGCTTAATCTGGTTCAAGGTCAGTTGGCATTCATCTGTATCCCCCTCCCCCGGGTCGTGCCTGAAAATAGGCAGGATTTGTCTAGTGCACTTACCCGGTCAACAAAAGCTAAATAAAAATAAAATAAATAAAAAATAGGACTCTAAGGATGGGAGTGGTGTACAGGCCTCCCTCTCAGATAGAGGAGTTAAACAGAGAACCAGCGGGACAGATTAGGAGGACCTGCAAGAAGGGTAGTGTCTTGTTCGTGGGGTACTTCAACATGCCCAGAGTGGATAGGAGTACTCCAACAACCAGGAATAGAAGGGAGCAGGTACTGCTGGACGCCTTCTAGGACAGCTTCCTGAGGAGTTACCAGTGGGGGGAGTACAGCTAGCCAAGACAGAGGAGGAGAAGGATCTGGGGGTGCTCATTACAGGGTCAATGAATAACTCGGCACAATGTAGGAAGGCAGCCGCAAAGGCCAACAAAATGCTGGGCTTCATTGCAAGGGGTATATCCTGGAGGAGGGGGGAGGTGATTCTGCCACTGTATAGATCCTTAGTTAGACTGCACCTGGAGTACTTCGTGCAGTACTGGCACCCGTATCTGAACAGGGACAGTAAGTTACTGGAGGGGGTGCAGTGCAGGGTGACCAAGATGATTCAGGGGCTGGGGGACTTACTATACAAGAGGTGGCTGAGGGAGTTGAACATGTACTCGCTGGAGGAGAGGAGGGATGGGGGGAGATATTATTGAAACCTGAAAGCTTAAAGGAATAAACAAGACAGGTACAGAGGGTCTGTTCAAAGTAAGGGAGGGGAGGGACTCCTGGGGCCATGATATAAGACTGGAGGGAGGAAGATTCAGAAGGGAGATGAGGAGACACTTTTTTACAGAGAGGGTGGTAGCTGGGTGGAATGCATTACCGACAAAAGTGGTATCCAGTAGAACAGTGAGCTGCTTCAAAAGGGGCTGTGACAGGGCAAGGGGGAGGGTCAAGGGAGGGGCAGCTTCAGAATAAGGGGTGCTAGCTGCACATTCGAGCAGACTTGATAGACCACTAGGCCTTTATCTGCTGGCAAATTTCGTATGTTCGTATGTTTGTAACATATTCACTTCATAAGTAAGAAATAACCCACTACAGGGCATGCATTTCATGAAAATTAGAAGACATGAGGCCAATGGCTGAGGGACTTTCAACACACTCAAAGTGTATTAATTCTCAAGAAATCCATGCCCTAGTGTGGGTTATTGCGCTTATAAAATTGACTTTTTTAATGGGAAAAAAGTTTTATTTTCCTTTTGTTAGGTTGTGGCTAGGTAGAATAGGTGAGTTTGGTAATAAAGGGTGAGTGCCTTTGAAGGAACACAGGAAGTATATTTATATTGAAGAAACCTATGCCATTATGTTTTTTGGGTTTAAAAAGTGGATTTTAATGGGAAAAGATTTTGTTTTCATTTAATTAAGTTGTTGCTAGGTAGATTAGGACAGGCTAGTTACAAACTGTTCACATACCAGAGATTAATGAATGGCCAGGTGATGTGTTTAGACCAATGAAGTTGCTAGGATTTTGCAGGCTTCTGATGCCCACTTTATAACTCTGTTTTATTCATGTTGGTTACAATGCAAGCAATAATACCCAAAAGGGTGGGTGATATTGGGCTATACCAGACTGCCCAGGGCATAATGATGCCTGACACCACAGGCAGAGGGCCTTGTAGCCCCTGGAAGGTCCACTATAGCCCACACCACCCACCCACCCTGGAGAGTATTATTGCACTTAGAAAATGATAGTTTATGGTCGCCCGATGGCTCAGTGGTAGCGCTAAGTGCTTCCACACCGGCAACCTGGGTTTGGGCGAGCCCGGGTCTGCACGGGTCAGGCAGCCAGGCTGGGAAAGGCTCCCAATGGGCGCACAAGCCAGCCAAGGTGGGAGACGGCCTGGATCTGGTGCAGTAGCGGCCCCTCACGGTGAGCTACGGAGCTTGCTTCCTTGCAAGGGGTGGTGCATGTCCAGCGTGCAGTACTGTATCTGAGGCTGCTAGAGGCTATGCAGGAGGTCTGGGGTGGAGGGTGGGATGAAGGGAGAAAACACGGAGAAAAAAAACCTATGAGCCTGGCTGCTGTGAGCGATGGCCCCTGCAGTCCTTGGGCGGTGCGGCGACAGGGCTGGAGACTGGCAGGTGGGTCCGATGGCAGGAGTAGGTGGTGATCGGGGACAAACAGCTGTATTTAAAAAAAAAAAAGAGAAAGAAAATTGTAGTTTATTACATCTTTTAATAAAAATTATTTAAGGAGAAAAAAGAAGGTGAAATATCAATAAAAATGAACACAAATAGCAGTTTCTGTAAACTACTCTGCCTACTGATCAAATTGTTAGTAGAAGGTGTTGCGGCTTATAAGAGCTTTTTTCTAAAAATTGCACACCATCACTCTTAGTTTTAAATCACTCTTTTCTCTACCCCCAACCCATAGCAAGTAGAAGTGCAGTGAAAATGTTTAGTAAAACAAAAATGTTGCTTTTACACTTTTGGAAGCATGGATCTGCGAGATCATGAAACATAGAGGAGGAGGTAGTGGCACGCACTAGGACCCAACAGCTCATGGGCTGAGGTGAGAGATGGAGAGAGTGATGGGGTGACAGTGCTTAAGCGGTCCTAGCACTAAGGTGACTTTTTTTTCAAAGACAAATCCATTTTTGTTGCCAGAGTGTGAGCGGGGAGCAAATGTGAACACTGGCAAAGCTAGCTGCAAGGTTATAGAAAAAATAAACCGCAAAAAGGAGTCTTAAACCTGTTCAAACAGGTACAAGGATTTCATTTATTTGCTTGAAATGTACAGAGGTAGTTGAGGTGTGTGTGTGTGGGGCTCACTCTCACTCTACTGTGGGAAATGTCAGAGCACTTAGCCCAGGGAAAAAAATGGCAGCTGATAGCTTTTTAGAATCAAAGTGAACACAGTGATTCCACTTTGGTACTGAGGTAGGCTAGACTGGCACTTATTATTCTACTGGTACTTAATGTTCCCCCTTGGCATGGCTGTCAGTCAGTCAGAAACCAGGAACTAATAAACCCATTTTCCAATTAAGCAATAATGCATGACAGGGTGTGGGTTGTGCTGGGATAACCTCACGCCTGGGTGGCTGGGCACGAGGACGCAGGCTGAGTGTGTCCAATGCCCCAGAAGTGAGATTGTCCCAGCACAAATCACACCCTGGAGTGCATTATTGCTATTATACAATGGCTCGTTGTTATACAACTTAAAAAAAAAACATTTAAAAAATGTTTTTAGTAGATTTTTAGTGTGGCAATATATCTTTGTTTCTGAAGAGAAGAGGAAACAATCATCCAACAAATCAATACAGTGAGGTTGTGCTGGGATAACCTCACTGTGCCAGGGACACACTGACCAATCAGAGTCCAGGAAATTTTCTTGCCATTATATAATTATAGTTAACTGCCTGATTGCGGTTTCATTTGGCATTCCAGATAACCTCTGTTAAGACTGCTTGCCCTATAGCCACAATGTTTCAAATGGTGTGATCAATGCAGGTACAGTAATTAGAATGTTTTACCTGTTTACATGTCCATTAATTTGTTGCTAGTTTCTTATACGAAGAGACTTCTAACTACTCCTAAGAGAGAAGAAAAATTAAGAAGATGGGTTGTATTTTCCTTGATCAATTTGTGGTTGTTGAATTGCTTGCATAACTTTCTTCCACTTGTGATTGTATATGTACTACATGTATGCTGGGTTTTTCCAATTGAAATTATTAAAAACGTGACTGCTCATACATATTCAAATGCTAATTTCCAGTTGATGCATACTTTGCATAATGCATCATATAGACATGTGGCTATTTCTTTTTAAAAAGTCATTGCTTTTAGGAATCTTTTTTTTTTTTTATGGGGACATTTTTCCTCTACTGCCAGCGAGGCTCGGTGGCGGCATACCGACCATCCGCTCCATCCCCCCTTGCTCGGATCACAGGGCATGGTGAAGGACCAAGGTCCAGGTGGAAAGCCATGCAGAGACACGGCTTCCGCCAAGCACCTAACAGTGCCTTCCCCTCCCAACACCATCCGCTGGTCGGATTGGTGCCCAACCCTCTCTATGGAGAGGAGAGCTGTCTAATGGTGACTCAGTCCAGCTCCTCCTTCCCACCTCCTGCCAGCATCCGATGACCTGGGCTTGTTCTCGAACCCCAGTTGCCAGCGTAGCACAAGATGTGGCATCCAGCTCCTCAACCCTCAGCACCACCGGGCCAGCCATGAAGCTTTTTAAATTAGCTGTTATACCCTGGACTGAGCTTTTTAATTTATTACTGAGATATTACCAACCATTTTAATTTCTACCATGTCCTGTTATGATATGAGTACTCCACGTGACTATGGTATAAGGCTGGTCTCCTGGAATGTAAAGGGTTAAAAAACATAAATCACCCAGTTACATGGCAACAAATTCTCTTTTATTTAAAATCTATTAATACAGAAATAGCATTTCTCCACGAGACTCACGTTTTTTTAACTTTACTTTTATTTGCTTATCAGTTCTGCAGTACACTGAGTAGCTTCTTGGCTCCAAGGCATAGAAAGTGATAAAAATATAATATATCTCTACAAAGGACTGGATACTTACCTCCCAATGTTACCACATATTAGGGTACATCGACAATTATAATACCATGACGAAAGTTGTATTCCAGCTGGCTCAATGTGGCATGGTATGGTCATGGATTATAAAACCAGAAATCATTGTGCAGTAGTTGTCCTAAGCGATCAACACTTGTGAAGCACCAAAGCTGACGTTCATAATCCATGTAAAGCCTGTTATAGGTGATAGTATTGTCCAAAAATAGTGGATATACTCCCCAGCTCTCAAACTTCTCTAAAACATTTACAGTACTTATGAATAAACTATCAGTTGATCCACACCTGGATCTAAATCACAAACTGGGAAGGGTAATGCAAGGCTTAACAAAAAAGCAACCCCTAAGCTATACATTGCACTAATAAAACATGGAAATGCAGTGTATTATCTGATGTAAGAGCAGATTTTTAGATAGTAAAGAATGAACCTGCCCTTCAATGGGCCACATAAGCAGACAAACATACCCAGTGAAGACTGCCCCCTCCAAAATGATTAGGGCTTCTGCAGAACAGGGTCTTCCAGCTTTGTGCAGGGAGCAGGAGAAAGTGACATGTATAGCACTAATAGAAACCTGACCACCAGTACTGAGACATAATATATTTTTGTGATGTCTCTCTTTTGTTTTTGCTCCCCCTGCCCCCGGGCCGGCCACTCCTTCGTGCTTCCTAGGCCCCCCACCTGACACCCTACCCCCCAGCCCCCACCTCACATTGCAGCCAACACCCCAGGTTAACCTGGCGTAACCCTTTGCCAGATTGGGTTCCTCTCCTCTGAGGGGGAAGGCACCGTTGGGGAAGTCAGCACACTCTTCAATTGGCCCTGGGTGCTGCTGCTGAGGCGGGTATGTTTGGCTACAGGGCTTCTGTCTTGGCAGGGGCCAGCAGCCATCTTCTGGTTGGCCCAGGAGCTTCTTTTTCTCCCTGTTTGTCCCAGGGGGTGTGGCGTGCCACCGACGTCTAGGTGCATGCCAACATCTGCCACGCCCCCATTCAATGGAGCCCAGTGCGCTGCTGTGGTCCCGGCCTCCGCGAAGGAGTCAGCAGGCACCGGACTGCATCCCTGCCCTTCCCCCGGAAGAAGGTGATCAGTCTCCGATGCTCGAGCCCCTCCCAAGCCGGTCCTCCGGTGCCCCGGGTCCATTCCCGAACCCAGGTCACCGGTGTCACAAGTGGAAATCCAAACACTGTGCTGGCAGGCCAGCTGATAAATCTCTTAATGTCCATTAGAAATATATTTTTGTGATATGTCTCAATGTCCATCAGACTTCCTCATTGCCAGAATCTGGCTGACCACCCATGCTTTGCAGGGTTCATCTTTATTTCATTGACCCTCTTTTCAGCTTCCCCAGGGTCACTAGAGACAAACACCTTACAGGAAGAAATGAGGCATACTTTTGCTGGTAAAACAAGGGAATGTGAGATGCCTAACGTCTTAAGTTCAGTCCTCAGTAAGTCAAATGCCTTCCTTCTCTGACAGGTAGCATAGAAGTCAGGGAAGCAAAACAGTCTGATGCCATCATAGAAACACAGAATTTGTAGGCAGAAAAGGACCACTTGGCCCACCAAGTCTGCCCAGATGTTCCCTGCCTAGTCTGTCTCTGCAGCCCCTAACTGGTCTCCATCGATCCTCCTTCCTCCCTGCCTGTTTACTAATATTCTTCCATGTCTATCCCATTCATGCTTGAAGCCTCCTACTGTTTTTGCATCTGCCACCCTTTCAGTGAAGTAGTACTTCCTCACATCCCTCTTAACTCTCCTCTCCGGCTTAATTGCATGCCCTCTGGTCCTGGTGCTCTTTGTCATTTGAAAGAGACTCCCCTCCTTCACCCTGTTCACCCCCGTGAGGCATTTACAGTTCTCTATCATCCTCTCTATCTCTTCTGTCTTCCAGGCAGTACATGTTGAGATCGCTCAATCTCTCTTCATAGGGCTTTTGATGCAATCCCTGCACTGTTTTATTTGCCAACCTCTGGACTGTCTTCACCCTGTCTATGTCCTTTCTAAGGTGCTGCCTCCAGAACTGAACACAGTACTCCAGGAGGGGCCTCACAAGCGAGCGATACAGTGGCAATATTACCTCCCTCCCTCCCTCTGCTGGAGATACTTCTCCATTCGCTTCCCAGCATCCCACTGGCCCCACCCACTTCTTTGTCACTTTGCCCTAACACTTTGAGGTCACCAGATATGATGACCCCAAGGTTCCTTTCCTGCTTAGTGACTGTCAGTACCGCCCCACATCCTGCACTTAGCTCCTGGGTTCCTATGCCCTAGGTGCATAATTTTGCGCATTTTAGCATTGAACTCCAACTACCATGCTCTTGACTACTCCTCAAGTTTCCTGAGTGTCTACCCTATTACAGATTTTGTTGTCATCTGCAAAAAGGCATATCTTCCCTTCTAGTTCTTCTGCAGTGGCACTTATGAAGACATTGCAGAGGACTGGTTCCAGTACCGAGCCCTGTGGCACACCACTGGTCACTCTTCCATCATTAGAGTGAGTGCTGTTAACCACCACCCTCTGTCACCTATCCATTAACCAGTTCCAGTTCACTACTTTGGATCCCACCCGTAGGTTACTCAATTTCTTTATCAGTCTCCTGCGCGCCACAGTGTCGAGGGTCTTGCTAAAGTTCAGGTAGGCAATATCCACTGCCCTCCCCTGATCTATTTCTCTGGTCACCCAGTCAAAGAAATTAATCAGATCAATGTGGCATGACCTCCCCTCCCCCATGAATCCATGCTGCCATTGTTCTTTTAGTCCACTGGATTCAAGATACTCTACCAACCTTTCCTTTAACAGGGTTTTCATTAACCTCCAGTAATGTGAGACTGACCAACCTATACATACATGCATACATATCTGCCAGCAGAAACAGGCCTTATGGTCTGTCAAGTCTACTTGAATGTGCAGCTAGCACCACTAGGTCATAGCTGCCCAACCCCCTCCGCCTCTTTCACTTCCGGCAATTTCTCAATATTACTTACATGTATAACCCCCTCCCCCGTACCCTATCCCATGCCCTTTTGAAAGTGCCCATTGTCCTACATGATACCACCTCCTCCGGTAGGGTATTCCATTTTGACTCCACCCTTTCTGTAATATAATGCCTCCTCATCTCTCTCCTAAATTTACCCCCCCTCCAATCTTAGCCCATGCCCTCTGGTATCCCTTCCTTTCCTCAGCTTAAATAACCCATCTGTACCAGTTTCGTTGAACCCCTTCATATACTTGAACATTTTGATCATATCTCCCCGATCTCTCCTTTCCTCCAGGGTGTACAAACTCAGGTGCCTCAGCCTGTCCTCATAGGGTCCACCTTCCATCCCCTGTATCGTTTTTAACACCCTACGCTGCACCCCCTCTAGCAGCCTGATATCCTTCTTCAGATACGGTCACCAGAACTGCATGCAGTACTCTAAATGCGGCCTAACCAAGGATCTGCACAGGAGCAGGTCAACATCCTTATGTCTGGACAAGAGTCCCCTTGCAATACACCCCAGCATCTTGTTAGCCTTGGCTGCAGCCCTTCTGCCTATAGTTGCTGGCCTCTTCTCTGCTGCTGCTGTTATGGAGAGGGACCATGTTTGCTCTCCTCCAGTCCTCTGGAACCACCCCTGTTTCCGGTGACCTGTTGAATAAGGCCATCAGTAGGACAGCTAGCACCTTCATGAGTTCCTTTTTTGCCTTTGAGTGTAATCTGTCTGGTCCCATAGCCTTGTTCACTTTCAGAGCTGCAAAGCTGTTCGGGACTCTTTCCTCTGAAAATTGACTTTTCCCCCACCTCCCTTCTCTGTGAAGACTGAGCAGAAGTATCTGTTCAGGATGTCTGCTTTTTCTTGATCCTCTTCTGTGCAGTCTTCTTCTGCAGCTCTCCTTATCCTCACTATCCCTTCCCTTGTTTTCCTCTACTTACTGATCTACTTGAAGAGTACCTGAGGAAAGTCTTATCCTCTTTGGTTACTCTGATGCCTATCCTTTCCTTTCCTCTATCTATGTCTTTGCTCCCCTTGTTGCCATTCCTGCTTCCCTCCATTTTGCTTGGTATGCCTCCCTGTCTTCCTCCCTCTCCATTTCCTTATGTCTCCTGAACGCCGTCCTTTTCCCTTCATCACCTTGAACACTTCCCTAGAGAACCATAACAGTCTCTTTAGAAACACAGAAACATAGAATTTGATGGCAGATAAGGACCGCTTGGCCCACCCAGTCTGTCCATTTCCCCTACCTACTGTAATAATGTAGACCCTACTTGATCTCCGGCTTAGCACTCCCTTCCCTAATGACTAAGGTTCCTTTTTGCCTATCCCATGTGTTCTTGAATCCTGCCACAGCTTTCACCCCCACCACCTCCGCTGGAAGACTGTTCCAGGTATCCACCACTCTCTCTGTGAAGAAGTACTTCCTTACATTTCCCCTGAGTCTACTCCCCTCCAGCTTCATAGCATGTCCCCTTGTTCTTGAGCATCTTTTTTCTAAAAAATGCTTCCCTCTTGTACCCTATTTGTACTCGTGAGGTATTTGAAAGTCTCTATTATATCCTCCCTTTCCCTTCTTTCCTCCAGGGTGTACACAAGTCATTTAACCTCCCGTACTCCCAGGTCACCCCTGAAAACAGGCACTTATGCCTAATGGGCCTTACCTGGTTACCAAGGACTTAAATAAATAAAATAAATAAATTAAATACTGAGGTCCTTTAGTCTCTCCTCGTATGATCTCTGGTGCAGACCCTGCACCATTTTGTTGCCCTCCTTTGGACTGCGTCTACTCTATCCATGTCCTTTCGGAGATGTGGTCTCCGGAACTGGACATAGTACTCCAGGTGAGGCATCATGAATGATTTATACAGTGGTATCACCACCTTCCTCTTTCTGCTGGTGATACCCCTCTCTATGCACCCTAGCATCCCACAGGATCTCCCCACAGCCTCGTCACACTGTTTGACCACCTTTAGGTCATCAGATATAATTACCCCAAGGTCTCTTTCTTGTTGGTGGTCATCAGTACCACTCCTCCCATCTTGTACTCTATCCCTGGGTTTCTATGTCCTAAGTGCATGATTTTGCACTTCTTCACATTGAAACTCAGTCAACACATTCTTGACAACTCCTCAAGCTTCCCTAGATCCCTATTCTCTTTTCCCTTCTAATTTAACTCACTTTCTTCATGCAGAGGTTAGTTGCCTTAATTATGCCCTTCCTTATTTTTTCTCCACTGTGCCACTACCCCCCCTGGCAATCCCCTCTTGCGGGGCAGCTTCTGAAGTGGTCTCCCATTTCTTTAAAAGCCACCCTCCCAAAGTCAAGTACCCTTGGCCTCATGTGGTTTGCGTCTCTTCCTGTCTTAATGTTAAAGCACACTGTACGATGACCACTGGTACCTAGGGGACTGCCCACTGTGATGTCTGTAATGTCATCCTGGCTTGTAAGCACCGGGTCCAGCACTGCCCCATCCCCAGTGGGTTCCTTGATTAGCTGCCTGAAAAAAGACCCTTGTAGGGAGTCAAGGATGGCTCTGCTCCCTGTTGAAGCTGCAGTTGGAAGGCTTCAATTCACTTCTTGCAGATTGAAGTCCCCAAACTAGCAGCACCCCCCTTGCTTGCCATCCTATTGGTGGCTTCCACAAGTGCCTTCTCCAAATCCTCGCCCTGTGCTGGAGGTCTGTATACCTCCTCTGTATCCTGTATGGATAGTGGCTCCAGTATCTGTCTCTAGAATGACCTACAGCACCTCCAGACCATACTTTTCCCTCGGGGTCCCCTGCACTTCCATAGGCTTGATTCCCTCCCTCACATATAGGACAACCCCTCCTCCCTTCCCTGCCTCTAACGGTAACCTGGTATGGCCATGACCCAGTCATGGCTGTCAGTGCACCATGACTTCATTACAGCCACCACATTCAGGTTAGACTCCACCATGATGGCCTCCAGGTCCAGAATTTTATTTCCCAGACTCCTTACATTGGTGCACTTGGCACTCCATAAACTACTCCCTCCTTATTTAATCACGTAGGAGCTGACACACAACTGCTGCAGCATTCAGGATAGTTTCTCTGGCAGGAGGGACTGCTGTGATGATTATTATGGTCCTAGGGCCTTCTGAGTCTGCTGCACTCTGTCATGGTGCAGTCCTATACACTTTCAGTAGAATTCAGTAGAAGCCCCCCTAACTCCAAATCAAACATTGTGTGCACTAGATCTGCCAGATATATAACTAAATCTTGCCCTTCCATCCCCTCCGGAACCTAAAAATGGCACATTGGCTTATCTAGCATTATTTTCTAAGTGCTCTAGGCTCATACATAGTAATTTATTCTCTTGGGCTACACAAGAGGGTGCTATCATTGATTTTTCTGTGGCTGCTTTGGCTTGTCAAGGCTCCGTGTATACACTATCAAGCCTGGTCTCCACGACCTCCACCCAGGCATTGAAAGTATCTAGTTTTTGTCGAGGTCTCGGGTGAACGTCTCTAAATTTTTAACAGCGTTTGAGACCTCGCTGTTTGGTGGCTCAGTAGCTCCAGCATGTGGCATTCCTTTTCCGGGGTCCTGGGTCTGGGTTTATCAAGGCTTCTTTGTCATTAAAATGCATATTGTTCAGAAAATTAGTAAGCAGTCTCGGTCTCTACCAACACATATAAAGTAAACATGATCCAGAGCAGTTTTCAGTTGCTTAAAATAAAAAAAAATTGTGATAAGAAGGTGGGAGCTCACAAAGCCCTTGTCCATTCTTGTCAGTTGCTAGCCACACCCCTCCAGGAGACTTAATTAATGAAGGATCATCGTGCTTGAATGGGTAAAAGCTGCTTGGGTAATGTGGTACTTAGTTTGGCAGATGTAAATAAAATGGGGTAGGGATTCCACTCCATATAAGACCCCATAGTGAAATTATACAGACATATATCGATGTGGATGGCAGATGGGTTATTACTCTGGAAGAATGATAATCTGAAATGTGCTTACTACTGTATGTTTCCCCTAGCATCAAATGATGTATTTCCCACATGTTTGTTTACTGTGACAAAAAATTGTTCTCTCTTTGCCATGTCTCCTTGACTGTTGCTCCTCATGTTGTACTATCCCGGGTCGTTCCTGAAAATAGGCATAATACTTGTCTAGTGTACTTACCCAGTAAACAAAAGCTAAATAAATAAATGAATAAAATTTACTGTAAACGTTTCTGAATTGGCAATATCTGTGCACCAAATAGTGAAAACACAGAATCTCATAAGAAACCCAAAAGAGCACTGGGTAAGTGCAACATGGGGGACACCTGGATGGTTAAACACACCAGATTCAGAGATTTTTCATTTTATCTGGCTTCATGTGACTTATACAGTCGTGTTGACTTCTTTCTTGCTGAAAGAGGCACATTGCCTGGAATTGACTGCCACCATACTGGAATGACTGCCATTTTGGATCACTCTCTCATGTCACTCATGTTCTCATATGTATGGAATAGCAAACATTCTACTCAATGGAGATTAGACCCTATTTTAGCCTCTAACATAAAATTTCAAGTGGGCAAAGAAAGAAGCAGAAATGTATTTTGTGACCAATGCAACCCCAGATGTTTCTGCTTCTGCTATGTGAGAAGCATTCAAAGCATGTTTACTTGGAAGAATAGTAGGGTACATAACTAATCAACAAAATAAGAGAACAAGAAAGAATAAGGATAAAAAAAACATATCTCATGAATGAGATTTTAAGAAAATGGAATAAACAAAACAGAAAAACAAAAGCTAAAATTTGGGGGAATAATGTGAACTACAGTGGTGCTGGCCAGGATACAGTGCAATACTGCAGCAGAGGTACTGCAGTAAAAAAGACAATTTTAAGGACAGTTAATCCCTTTAAGACATATGCAGAATACAGAATCAACTCCCACATAAGGATGCAGATGATAACTGTATTTTATCATCCAGCACAATTAGTTGACATTTCATTGTTATTTCACACACTTCATCAGAACATTGGTGGCTCCTGCTTGGTAATCACTTTCAATATCTAGAAACAAAACCCCTTCTCTATTCCATCTGGTTATATATTTGAGCTTACTTGACCTTGCCTGTGTTCATCAGTTTTTAGCAATATTAGTCTTACACTCTGTATACAGACAGTGTCTTATGGGCAGGCTGTCTTCCCTGCTGTCAGGGGTGACCAGTGTTCTGATGAAGTGGGGTGAAATAACCGAAAAAACGTTGAACTAATTGTGACAGATGCTAAAAATAAATAATAATAATATGCATCCATATATGGGAGTATGTCCCTTATGCTGCCTGTATCTAGATTGTGCCTGTTTGGGATCCTCCAGTCTAATCAGCACACAATAGGGCATGAGGACCTCCTGAACTTCTCTTTAGCAGTTAATCCCTTTTGTCATGCAGTGTCACTGGATACTGCATTGCATTGGTAAACAGTATACTTTTTTAAAAGCTGAATGGTTAATACATAAAACCAAGCATTTGTATTGAGAATCTGGGGGCAAATGTGAAAAATGCTTAGCCCATAAATTGCATCAGCAAAAAGCTGATTCTAACATAACAGCTTTAAGGTGTCCATTTTGTATCAAGGTACTGTAAAACAATGGATAGGCGGCCATTTTGTATCAAAATTGAGCAATGGATGGTTCAGACTTCTAAGAGAGAAACACAGAAACATAGACTCTGAAGGCAGATAAGGACCGCTTGGCCCACCTGGTCTACCCATTTCCCTACCTAATGGATACACTGCTGATCCTAGTTAACCAACAGCCTACTTCCTCCTACCCCCACTAGAATTGCTTTATGTCTGTCCCATGCACTCTTGAATTCCCCCACTGTTTGTGACTCTATGACCTCCTCAGGAAGGTTGTTTCATGCATCTACAACCCTCTATGTGAAGAATTACTTACTCACATTACCTCTGAGCTGTCCCCCCCATCTTCAAATTGTGCCCCCTAGTTCTTGCACATCCCTTTTTCTGAAAGATACTACCCTCTTGCATTTTGTTGATTCCCTTGAAGTATCTGAAAGGTTTTATCATGTTCCCCCTCTCCCTCCTTTCCTCAAGGCTATACATCTTAAGCTCCTTTAGTCTTTCTTCATATGTCTTCTGGTGCAGACCCTGCACCATTTTGGTTGCCCTCCTCTTGACAGCCTCCACCCTGTCTATGTCTTTGCAGAGATGGGGTCTCCAGAACTGTACACAGTACTCCAGATGGGGTCTCACCAGCTGTCTGTACAGAGGGCCAACAACTTTCTTTCTACTGGTGATGCCTCTCCTATGCAACCCAGTATCCCCAGCTACTGGAAGTAATGAGTTTTTAGAGAAAAGGGCATAGCATTACCTCAAAGAAGGCTACTGTTGCTGTATGATGGCTGGCCTGGTAGCGCTGAGGGTTGAGGCGCTGGATGCCACACCTCACACCACACTGGTGACCCTGGTTTGACAATGGACTCAGGCTGCTGGAGGTCAGCAGGGAAGGGAAGAGACTGAGCATCCAGAGGACTGCTGTCCCTTCCCAGGGAGGGATGCAGGGGTAGCGCCACTCCTGGGTGGCTCCTGGTGGTGGCAGGAGGCACCGCCAGGAACATGCGGTGCTGACAGATGCAGGGCTAGCACCACTCCTGGGCACCTCCTGGTGGTGGCCGGGGGCATTGCCAGGAACATGTGGAGCTGACAGATGCAGGGGTGGAGCTGTGGTGGACGTTGGTGCACCAGCGCCATTGATGTCATTGCACATCAATGCTCCAATGGGGCAAACAACAAAGAGAAATCCACGGTGGACCAGGGAGGTGATGAGGGCTCCAGGGACTGAACCCACATCCCCAGCGCTGGACCATATCTATACCTAAAATTCTATGTGAGTTTCATTGATTGTTATTGTCCTGGCTGCATGTATTCATTACTACTAACTGTTTTGACCTATGCGATTGTAATTTCATTGTACTCATGCTATGTACCTGTCTTTGACTGTTGTACTCTCCCGTGTCACACCTGAAAATAGTCATTTCATGGCTGGTGCACCTACTCAATTAACAAAATCTAAATAAATAAATATCTCCTCCAGGCTCCCCCCAGTGCCAACTAGGACTGACCCTCTAATTACAGAAAGGCTGCCAGGTAGGTGGGCGGGCCCTCCCCCAGGGGTGATCTGGGGGTCTGGAAGGTCCAGGATGGGGGATGCCAAGGGAGGAGAGATCTCAGGTGGGGAGTAGAGACTAGGTCATGAGAGCACCTCCGAGAGATGCCCTGGCCAACCAGAGCAGCAAAAAAGAATTGACAAGAAAAAAAAAAGTTGCTGTATGACACTTCACTACTAAAAGCTTTATAAATCAAACTGGTATCCTTGATGGAAGAGGGATGCCTGGATATCGTAGCAGTCACAGAAACATGGTACACAGAGAACCATGACTGGGATGTTAACATACCAGGGTACATAACCTACAGGAGAGACAGGCAGGGGAGAAGAGGGGGAGGAGTAGCTCTCTATGTAAAGGAAGGGATAAAAGCAACTGAATAAAAGAGTAAACAGGGAGGAGAGGAGGCACTGTGTGTCACCTTAGAGACTGGAAATGGCACCACAATCCACACAGGGGTTGTATACAGACCCCATGTCAGGTGGAGGGAATGGACAAGGATATGATAGAAGGCATTCTTAGGATGGCAGAGAAAGGGGAGATACTGTTGATGGGGGACCTTAATATGCCAGATGTTAACTGAGCACATTTGCTGCAGCCACATCCAAAAGCAGGGCCATTCTCGATGCCCTACAAGTGGCATGCCTCAGACAGCTAGTTTCGAACCCACTCATGAGGGAGCAATCTTAGACCTCGTGACTAAATGGGGACAGTGAGAGATCTCAGCTGTAGAAGTGGTAGCCATCTGGGAACAAGTAACCATCAAACAGTGTGGTTCATGATAAACTCAGCTACAGAGTCAAGCCATACAAAAGTGAGGGTACTGGACTTGGATGGCTGACTTTGGCAAGATGGGAGAGTGCCTTAGAAAAGCACAAGCAAACAGGCTAGAAGAAGGGGTGGAACAACAATGGGGAAACATCAGATCTGCCATCACAGAGGCAACAAGCCTTTGTGTCAAGCAAATAAACAAATCAAAATGAAAGAAAAAGCTACTATGGTTCTCAAAAGAGGTGGTGGGGAAGGTCAGGGAGAAAAAGATAGCATTCAGGAAGTATAAGGAAACACAGAAGGAGTAGGACAGACAGCTGTACCAGTTAAGGCAGAAGGAAGCAGGGAGGAAAGTCAGAATAGCAAAGGCCCAAACTGAGGAAAAGATAGCCAACTCGGTTAAGATGGGGGATAAAACCTTTTACAGGTACGTCAGGGAGCGTAGAAGGACAAAGGGAGGGATAGTGAGGCTGAATAGAATGGACGGTGGGTGGGCAGAGAGGGACAATGAAAAAAGCAGGGATACTGAACGAATATTTCTGTTCAGTATTCACAAAACAGGAGGAGGGGGAGGTGCCTAATCCAAGTAACAGAAGCACTCTGGATAGGGGGGTCGATTCCAGTCCTTTCAACGAAGAAAGGGTTCTGAAAGAACTAAAACTGAAGGTGGACAAAGCAATGGGGCCTGATGGAATTCACCCCAGAATTCTAAAAGAATTAAGCAGAGAACTAGTAAAACCACTGACTACCCTTTTTAACAAAGCATGGGAGGATGGTGTTGTACCTGAGGACTGGAGAAAGGCGGATGTGATTCACCTTCACAAAAGTTGGACCAAGACAGAGGCAGGAAACTACAGACCTGTCAGTTTGATCTCTGTGGTAGAGAAAGTGATGCAATCACTTCTGAAGGAAAGAATTGTTGAGTACCTAGAGGCCAGTGGGTCACAGGACCCAAGGCAGCATGGGTTCACAGTGGGAAGGTCATGTCAGACGAATCTAATTGATTTCTTTGACTGGGTGACCAAAGTAGTAGACCAGGGAGGGGCTGTGGACATGGCCTACCTAGACTTTAGCAAGGCATTTGACACAGTCTCACACAAAAGATTAATAGTCAAATTAACCAGCCTGGGAGTGGGTCCCAGGGTGGTAGCCTGGGTAAAACATTGGCTGGACAACAGGACACAGAAGGTAATTGTAAGTGGAGTCCACACTGAAGAAAGGGGGGGTTACTAGTGGGGTACTGCAGGGTTCAGTACTGGGTCCAGTCCTTTTTAATGTCTTTATAAGTGACATTGCAGAGGGACTGGAAGGCAAAGTATGCCTCTTTGCAGATGACACAAAGATCTGCAACAGGGTTGATACACAAGGAGGAGTGGAAAGGATGAGAAGGGACTTGGCAAGGTTGGAGGAATGGTCAGAAGTATGACAGCTTGGATTCAATGCAAAGAAGTGCAAAATAATGCACCTGGGAAACAAAAACCCAGGGGAAGATTACACAATGGGGGAGGTAGTAACAACAACAAAAATGGAAAGGGACCTGGGGGTAATCATATCAGATGACCTTAAGGTTAGCAAGCAACATGAGAAGGCAGTAGGGAGGACTGGTGGGATACTGGGATGTATAGGGAAAGGCATCACCAGCAGAAAACAGGAAGTTGTTATCCCTCTGTACAGACAGTTGGTGAGACCCCATCTGGAGTGCTGCGTCCAGTTCTGGAGACCCCATGTCCGCAAGGACATAGACAGGATGGAAGCAGTCCAGAGGAGGGCAACTAAAATGGTACAGGGTCTGCAAGAGAAGCCATAGGAGGAGAGACTAATGGAGCTTAATATGTATACCCTTGAGGAAAGGAGGGAGAGGGGGACATGATAGAAACTTTTAAGTACCTCAGTGGAATCAACAGAGTCCAAGAGGGTAGCATCTTTCAGAAAAAGATGTGCAAGAACAAGGGGAAACAATCTGAAATAGAGGGTGGGGCAGTTCGGCAATGTGAGAAATATTTTTCACGAGAGGTGGTGGACGATGGAACAGCCTTCCTGAGGAGGTTGTGGGATCTAAAACTGTGGGAGAATTCAAGAATACATGGGACAGACATAAGGCAATTTTTGTGGTGGGGTAGGAAGAAATAGGCTGTTGGTTAACTAGGATCTGCAGCTTATGCTGTAGGTAGGGAAATGGGCAGACTAGGTGGGCCAAGTGGTCCTTATCTGCCGTCAAAGTCTATGTTTCTATGTCACATGGGGCTCGCACTCTTGAGACTTTTTTGGACAATAACCCTTTATCATAGTTTACCCCCGAGGAAATCAAAATGTAAGATGCCCCTATCTCACACTTGAAAGTTCAAAGGCCCTTTAAATGTATGAATAAAAATAAAAGCCCCCAGGAAGGTGGCTTTCTAACAGAACTTTATCTACCCATGTTACCAGTGATCACTTCTCATATGCAAGACATGTTTAATGAACCTCTCTTCAAACATTTTTTCTTCCCTTCCTTGGAGAACGGGCCATAATTGTTATGCCCCAAAAAAGGAAAGGAAAGCTTGAAACATAAGAACTGCCATCCCATCTTTTTAATAAACACAGATACAAAGGTAGTTGTAATAATGTTAGCTTTAAGATCGGAGTAGTTACTATCAAACTTACTCCATAAATCTCAGACTGCATTTGTAGAAGGACGCAGTGATGCTAATATTGAGCTCATGCAATGCTTCCACCTTTCTAAATTAAATTCAGCCGCACTGTCAATCGACTGTGAAAAAAACTTCAATTTTGTTGAATCATCATAGCATTTCCAAGCTGTAAAGGCATTAAACATTGGCCTTACCTTCCTTTCCTGGATCTCTGTGCAACATCATAAACCTGCACCATATGTCCTGACTAATCAAAATCTTTTACCAAGTTTTTCTCTGAAATAGGGCCTGGCAAGGGTGTCTACTCTCACCCCTTCTCTTTTTATTAGCCATTGAGCCATTGCTCCATAAAATTAAATCAAATGATAGTATTTAAGGGATTCAAATTGATAATTTAGGACTTCCAGTGACGTCATGGAGTGCATAGGAGCCTAAACCTAACAGCCCTACACTCAACCAGTGATGAAGCCTCCAAAACTGATGAAAATCAACACCAAAATGTCATTTAAATCAGGAGGACAATGTACTGAACAGCACAGAAGCAGAAATCAACTCAACAACAAACCCAAAGTGATGGATGACTTAGGATTAATGGAAGAAACCCCCAGCCGGTCAGTCTCTCCATCAAGCTCCCATGCAGCCAGCTACAACATGGAGGGGGAAAGCGAGCAATCCACCAGATCCCGCTGTGAAACTCTCTTAAACAAGATTCGGGAATCACGTAGAGAAAATAAGAGTTTCAAGCTATGCAGAAACAACTCACACTTGTGGAGACCAGGATCAGGCAGATAGAGACATGGGTAACAGAGACAGAAGACACAACAACCCAGCTCTCACAGATAGTGCATTCTCTGGTCATGCAAACGGCAGACCTTCAGGCCAAATGCCTAGATCTTGAGGGCCTCTCCTGCAGAGACAATTTGCGACTCTGTGGCTTGCCAGATGGGAAAGAGATACTCCCTATGGCTCCCTTTGTTGAAAACCTTCTAAAGGACATACTAGAACTACCTCCTACCTACTCACTGCACATTGAGAGGGCCCATCGCTCATTTCAAGCTAAGCCCTCAGATCCCACAGCTCACCCGCGGTTGATTGTTTTTAAAGTAAGCTCATTCAGCACCAAAGAAGATCTATTGTGGTGAGTGTGGGCCAAAAAAGAGATTAAATGTTTAACTCACAGACTTTTCCTGGATCACGACTACCCCCAGGAGGTCCAACAACAGCATATTCGATATCTCCCAATCATCCTGATCACTGAAGGACAAATCTGTTAGATTTCACATGCCGTATCCGGCCCGCTTGAGAGTCTTTTGGGAGGAAGGTACAAAAATATATACTGCAGTGGAATAAGCACAGGTGGCACTTAAAGAAAAGCAAATCCCCATTATAGAGCCCAGTAACCAAAACAAGGGGAGGAGGGAGTCACAGTGGCAGCATGCAGCAGGACAGAAACGACCAGGAACCAAAATATTGGAACACACAGAGGCCCTCAACCGGATCCAGCATCTACTTACAAGGAAGATTGCACCAGAGGGTAAACCAGCCTGAAAAAACTCATTTCCAAACCTTGACTGAAAACCTTTTTTTCCCTGCCACTGGCCCTCAGATGTCTCCCGCAGACAGTATCCAAGTTAAGTGAATAATATTTAAGCTCTATAACGAGAAGAACTCATAATGCACGTGGTCTGTCTGGGGGGGGGAGGTACGATGATCATGGCAGGAGCTGAAAGGGCTGACCATTACAATTACCACAGCCCCCACCTGCCACGGGTCCACGTCAGTCTTAAAGGAAAATAAATTGAGAGACTACAGAAACACTTTTCATAGACACAGTTATAAACAATTCAAAAGAATCCAACATCACCTGATTGAACTTTTTTTTATGCATATATATAACAGAGTAAACAAGTGATGAGCGAATACGGGGGAAGGGGGGAAATGAAGAAACTCACTATAACTCAAAACACCCCTACCTACAACCCGAGGCACATGGGACGTAGCCTGCTATCCACTGCCCCCCTGCCCGCGAGATGCAAGGGTGGGGGGAGGGGGTTACTCATATTACATAATTAAAAAGGGGAGCATATGTTCTTTTTAACCCCTTAACTATTCTGCTTCTGTACAATACCAGCTAATATAAATGGTTGAGTTCAGGGTGTTGTGTAACTCGCGCCATGACAAGTGGTACCTTAAGATACATATCTATAGAGAGCTTTTTTTTTTACCCTACTATCTCAATAAAGCTCTAGAGGAGGTCTTTCAGAAATGGAAGTGCAAGCATACCTCCTCAGTCTTCTCTTGACAGAGAAGACACGGAGGCTAACTAAGGTTGTTAGGCTCCAGCCTTGGAAGTACAAAAAGTTTGTGATGTTACAAAAGTTTAGAACAGTTTGTGCTTTAACTGTTGCCATGTTGGCAATTTTTTCTCTATTTTACTGCTATGGGCTAAAGGAATTAGTAAGTACCTACAACATGTTCAAGCAAAGGAAAATCTTGTGCTTACAGAGAAAACTATCTGGACTTGAGGAGGGGGGCCTACAGAAGGAGATCCTATATACTTAAATAATGGCTTAAATGTACACTCTATGCACATATAATGTCCACGATATTACTAATCCAATAAAACAAAGTAAGTTACTCCAGTACTTGAAGAGAGGAGGAGTGGATGTTGCACTCTTATAGGAAACCCACCTCTCACAGATAGAACACAAGAAGTTTGAAAAATTTGGATTCTCCCACGTGGTGGCCGCCTCTTATAAGGGGGGACGTAGAAGGGGGTGGTAATGCTAATTAGAAAGGGAGTACCTTTCGAACTGAAAGACAAGATTATAGATGGAGAGGGATGTTATGTTGTCCTAAAGGGCACCCTGGCAGGTCAGGCAGTAACCTTAACCTCTACATACTTCCCACCAGCTACAGAACTACAGGTTTATAAAAACTTTTTCTTAATGTTATCACACTGGGCTGAGGGACAAATCATCTCCACAGGAGACCTTAATCTTAATATAACCCCTGGAACTAATCTACAGATTGCGAAAGGGAAAATATCTAAAACTGCAAGAGAACTGGGGAAAATACTTAAGGAACTGGGCTATGGCGATGTCTGGCCATACTTAAATGGATCAGCCCCATGGCATACATTTTATTCACAGGCTCATGGCACTTACTCCTGCATAGACTTTATTTTGGTCTCCAGGGAACACATGGGAATGTTACAAAAGGCCTGGTCCAGTGATTTTGTCTTATCTGACCATTCCCCATGGTTTCTTAGGGTGTGAACAGCAGAACCTAAAAAAACTACGTTTTGGAGACTAAATTTGTCACCCCTTAAAGAAGAGGGGAACAGAAAGGAGATAGAGGAGACCATTAAACAGACCCCCTAGATAATGATACTGAGAACACTACCCCAGCAATGCTATGGGACACTACTAAAGCTATACTTAGAAGGAAATTATTAGCACTCTCTACTCATGCAAAGAGGCAGTGGGAGACACGGAGGACCACCCTGGAGGCCAAGATTAAGGAACTGGAGGCACAGCAATGCCAGCAAGTCAGTAGGGCCAGAAATCAACAACTAGTTAAACTTAAGAAAGAACTAAATACTATTATGGATTACTACATAGAACAAAAACAAATGTACTTAAGACATAAATGTTATGACGGAGGACCTAGATACCTCAAAATAATGGCAACCCCCTCACTGGTGAGCTCAAAACGACCCATTCAGGCATATTGACAGCCTTTCTGGCTTATTACTCACAACTGTATTCCCAGGGATCTAAGGCTTCAGATCAGGCTATCTTTGACTTTCTCTCCCTCTTGCAACTCCCAACCCTTACTGATCAACAAAGGTCCTCTATAATAAAACCAATATGTAACTGAGAGGTGGAAGAGACAATAAGGACACTGAAAACAGGAAAATGCCCGGGGTCAGATGGACTACCTGGGGAATTTTACAAGACATTTCCCAAAACTATAGTACCCCTATTGGTACAGGTCTTCTCCCATATAACTACAAAAGATGGAGGGACCCCACCCCTCCTGGAAGGATGCTATAATCTCTGTTATCCCCAGACCTGGTAAGGACCCCACAATATGCCCATCCTATAGACCCAGTTCCATTTTAAACATGGACTATAAAATATTTCATCTATTTTATCCTGATGTATTATGAAGTTTATCCCCTCTTTAATTCGTTGGGATCAATGTGGGTTTATACCAGGTAGACAAGCCCAGGACGATATCAGATATACAATTTATCTAACTGAACATACTCAAAAACAAAACTCTCCCACCCTCTTATTAAGTGTGGACGCCAAAAAGGCATTTGACATTGTATTCTGGGGGTTCCTGTGGGGGGGGGTCCTTGCCTTGTTTGGTTTCCCACAGCAATTTATTGAAACAATCTTTAAATTCTACAAAGCCCCCAGAGGATACATAAGATCCAACAGACATATATCTGAAAGCTTTTCCCTCCATCTAGGTACAAGGCAGGGATGCCCCCTGTCTCCCCTTTTATTTGCCCTCTACATAGAGCCCATAGCCCAATATATACGTTCCTCCCCCGAAGTAAAGGGGATACACCTAGCAAATACTGAACATAAATTAGCATTGTTCTCAGACGATGTCCTAGTATACCTAACAGACCTGGAGACCTTCCTCCCGGCCCTATTTAAAAGGATATCTGACTTTGCAATCCTATCTGGTTATACGCTCAACACAAACAAATCAGAGACTCTTATCTTCAATTTCACACCCTCTCCCTCCCTGAGAACCACATTTGACATGAAATGGGACCAACGTGCTCTTAGATATCTGGGAATAGTAATACCTAGAGATCTACTTCAACTATTTACGCTAAACTACTCCACACTACTTTCCCAATCAAAACAAGACACGGGGAGGTGGAATATCCTTCTTGTGTCTTTTTATTCTTGCACACTCTCATTAAAAATGAATGCCCTGCCTAGACTCCTTTATCTTTTCCAGTGTGTCCTGTGTTCAGTAACATCAAAGGAAATCTTATCATGGCAAAAATAATTTTCTGCCTTTGAATGGGGTGGCAGGAAACCCAGGATTAGCCAAAACAGGCTGTTCCTACCAAAGGATTTAGGAGGTGCTGCCTTGCCTTCTCTTAACGATTACTGGATTGCGACCCAAATGCGAATTGCATTACTGTGGAGACACCACACTTACCGGGCACATTGGAAACAGATTGACTTAGACAGACCATTGTTTACACAATTACAGGCATCTCTGTTCTCCCCCTCCTCATTAAAACAAGTTATTCAGCAAGTCCCCAAAGCTATGGCCTCGGTATTAGAAGGCTGGTAGAGGAGTCTTCATAGTTGAATAGTACAGAAACACCTTTGGAAATATCAGTGGTTTATAGACCCCCCCCCAAATGCTTCCCAAAACAATATAAACCTTGGTATAAGAAGCAAGTCACCAGGGGCCTTACTGCGCCCTTGCAACTGTTGCATGGGATGGACATCACGAGGTTTGAGGAGGGTCCTACTAAATATGGATGGACGGTAGGAGACAGAACATACTACTATCAGATGAAGGCCTATATTTCTAAAATGCTTAAACAACAGGTTAGAAATCCCTTATCGCCAGACGATCCAACACCGTACATATCAGTGTGGATGTCCACACAAGGGGAGCAGGCTGTTTCTAAAATCTATAAGTTCCTGATACTGGCCTTCGAACACCACGCTGAATCTGTTAAAGCTAATTGGGAACGTGAGTTTAACCTTTCAGTAAATCAGAAAGACTGGAGGGGAGTTTGGATGGGAACCTGGTCCACCTCTTCCTGTCCTATCTGGAGAGAATTCATGTGGAAGGTCCGCAGTAGGTTTTTCCTGGTCCCCACAGTGGTTGCCCGTAGAGCCCCAGGAACTGGAGCACACTGCTGGAGGAGATGTGGGGAAGTAAAGGCCTCTCAGAAACATATCTTTCATGACTGCCCTAAACTAGGTGGGTTCTGGTCCCAATTGTCCACCCATATCTCTAAGCTACTAAATACCCTGCCTGTCCTGATGGGTGAACAGTGTATTCTGGGCATCCCTCCGGGTGGTATGGGGGGGAAGGACACCCTTTATCTATGGCATATCCTGTTGTGTGCAGCATACAAAGCAATAGCAAAGAAGTGGCTCCAAGAGGACCCACCCACACAGTCCGACTGGAAAGATATAATTCTTAAAATTCAACACAATGAACAGCTTTCCTATGCACTGCATAACAGGATGGAATCCTTTGTCACCCGCTGGACATGATGGAAACTGTATTTTGACCAGATAGACCCCTGACTGAGGGCTCTCTGACATCCCCTCCAGAAAGAACGACGTATTCTGCCAGCTAATTATTTGTCTTCTCTCTGATGGGCCCAGGAAAGGCAAAGAAGGTGCTAACTCTATAGCCTATGGAGCCTATAAAATGAAATCATGATTGTCAAAATGATTTGCTAATGAATAGATTACTCAGAATAGTAACTATGATGTAACTGCTATATCGATTCCAGATTACTAATCTTTTTTTTATTTTCTTAGCCCAAAAGTTGTCTAGTATACCTCTTTACTTTAGGACAGAAGTGTTATCAAATATGAATGTTACCATAGCATATTATCTTAATCTCTTGTATAAAATTCTAATTTGTATGTATCATATGATTTATCAATAAACTAAGTATAAAAAAACAAATTGATAATTTATTTTTAAATTGCCTTATACAGATGACTTATTGGTTACCATTGCAAACTAACAGTCCTCATTTTGCCCTCTCTTGATGTCACTTTAGTTGTTTTCTTTATGCAGAAATCAGCTATGTAAGCATCATAAATACGTGAGTTAACCTAGAAACATAGAAACCGATGGCAGATAAGGACTGCTTGGCCCAGCCAGTCTGCCCTCTTTCATTATGCGCTTTCACTGCAGACCCTTCCAGGTCTACGGCACTTTCTCTTCCACCCCCTTCCTATCCCTTATGATTCCCTTGTCCCTATCCCAGGCTTTTCTGAATGCCACCACCATGTTTTCCCCCACTACCTTCATTGGAAGACTGTTCCAGGCATCCAATGCCCTTTCTGTGAAGAAGTATTTCCTTGCATCCCTCCTGAACATCCCCCCTCCAGTTTCATATTGTAACCCCCTTGTTCTAGAGAACCCTTTCCTCTGAAAAAATACTTCCCATCTGTACCTTATTCACCCCCATGAGGTATTTAAAAGTCTTGATCATATCCCTCCTTTCCCTCCTCTCCTCCAGGGTGTACATGTTTAGTTCCTTTAGCCTCTTCTCGTAGGGATTTTCTAGATGCTGGCATAAAATGGGAAACTTCAGGGATAACATACTTAGCATACTAGGACACTAGGGAAGAATAAGGCAGAAGGAATAGAAGAAGCAAGAGGAGATCAGGAAGAAAGATGGAATGGGGTCTGCCTTAATGCTAGGAGTCTGGGAAATAAAATTAGTGAGCTCCAGGCAATGGTGACGGACATGGTGATGGACCTAGTAGCCATAACAGAAACGTAGGCCACAGAGAATAATGATTGGGACCTGATACTCCCTTGCTATACCATGTTTAGACATGATAGAGGAAAAGGTAAAGAAGGAGGCATAGCCCTATATGTCATGGAAATCATAGAAGCAGTGGAGGATGGAAACATTAACGGAGGTAATGGGGAAACGGAATCACTGTGGGTTCAACCCACAGCATCCTAAGACAAGAAACCATGAGTGGGTGTGAGCTATAGACCTCCAGGACAGGAGATAGAGAGAGAGATATGGAGCTAGTGGTAGAACTAGAAAGAGGGGCGGTAAAGGAAGAGGTGGTCATGGTGGGACATCTAAACCTGCCAGATATTGATTGAGTCATTCCAGCAGCCAGGAGCTCCAGACATCAGGCCCTACTGGATACATTGCAGGACTTTCTGCTGGTACAGTTAGTTAAGGAACCCACTAGGCTGGCTGCCATTCTCAATGTGGTGCTCACCAACTCAGAAGCAGCAGGAGGAAGAGTGAGGGTAGTGGAGTCACTAGTGTCCAGCTACCGTAAATCTATATGGTTTGACCTGGCCCTTGGGACTGTAAGCCCTCACCAAAGGCTGAAATTGTAGATTGCTGAAGAGCAGACTTCAGCCAGATGAGGGAGCTGGTCTGGGACAAGTTAGAGTGAACAGCATCAGAAATGTGTTGAAAAATGGTGGGCAATCAATGGAGCCATTCTGGAGGCAACAAAGTCTTGCATGGTAATGGTAATCAAAACAAACAAGTACAAGAAACCAATATGGTTCTCTGGAAAGGTCAGGGAAGCAGTAAGGGCCAAAAAGAAGGCCTCCAGTAGGTACAAGGAAAAATAAGGGAAGGGAGAATGGAGAGAGTACCAAATGAGACCAAGGAGATAAGGAAGTGACAATTAGTGTCAAGTACCAAAAATTCATAAACAAACGAATTACAAAACAGTGGAATCAAAAGGATGTAGAGGACATAAAAGGATTACATTACTCAAAGTGGTTTGCAAAATACAATTTTTTTGGATACAAAACGTATTTAGACATTTTAACAGATCCAAATTCCTGTAGAATATTTACACAATACAAATATGAAAGGTTTCTTGGCAATGTGTTAAATACCAAGCACAGTAAGCTCCCAGTCACCAGTGAAAACTGCTCCTGTGAAATCGGTGGTAGAGAGGACCTGGAGCATGTCCTTTGGAAATGTTCATGGTATAGACAAGAAAGTATTTATTGGCTAAAACCCTTTGTGGATCTTAGATACCCTGTTAGCTTAGATCTTCTGACGTTGATTCTGATGTCTGCTGCAGATCATGAGTCGGTGATTAGGACTGCTAAGTTTTTTTTGGCAGTTAATAAGAAAAAAAGAAACTCATAGCGACCCATATAAATCCTTGGGCTCCTGAAACACATAACCCAGATGGAGCACATGAATCCTGAATTTATGGATCATAAAACTGGATAATTAAAATGAAATTTGTCCGTTGTACTGTAAAGGAAAATTGCTCTCTGTTTTTTATATTTTATTAGTAAGTAAAGCAAAACGTTATTTATATAGTGCCTTTCAAAACCCAAGGCACTTTACAGATAAAACAAGTCATACAGTATGTAATAAAATTACAAATATGTAATTCAATTAAAACCAACAGGAAAAGTTAATTGAAATAAATATGTTTTAAAATCTGATTTAAACCTCTCTATTATGTGCAATAATGTGATATCTTTTTATATTGTATCTATTTTCCAGATGAGAGTAGGGACTGCCAATCCAAGTAGGGAAATGGGCAGACTAGGTGGGCTATATGGTCCTTATCTGCCGACAGATTCTATGTTTCTATTTTGTATTTATTGTAATTGTGTATGGCTTTTTAGCTCAACAATAAACATTTTGATGATGAAAAACAAGAAATGAGACCAAGGGAAACTAAAAGGGCGGTCAGAGACGCAAAGGCGGACACGTAGAAACATAGAATTTGACAACGGATAAAAGGTGTTCAAGAACAAGGAGACATGCTATGAAGCATTTCTTTTGATTTCCATTACCATGAAAATTTGGGAAACCTTTCAAATTTGTATTGTGTCCATCCACATGTAGATCCACCTGCTCCTCCTGCACTTATTGAACCTTTCTCCTCTTCCCTTGTATGTTCTCCAATTTGTTGTCTCTGTCGGTTTGCCCTTTCCATCATACATGCTAAATCTTCCCTTTTTCCACGTCTGTCCATGTCTGTTCTACCCTTTCCCCTACCTCCCCTTGCACTAATGACCTTTCTCTCAAATTAATCTTATTGTACAGTACACTGTACCACCGTTTTATGCAAATACCTGCTCTATCAATGCACCTTAATGTAAGTTACACTGTATAATACACCTGTCTTATGCTAATGTATGTAACTGTTGACTTCTGTAACTTGAATGTATGCATTAGTGTTCTATCCCCATTGTACCCCCTCCCCCTAGGTCGCACCAGGAGATGAGCAACTTGCTGCTCAGTGTGCCTTCCTTGTGAAACATTTCAATAAATAAATAACTAAGCTGGAGGGGATAGATTAAGGGCAGATGTAAGGATATCTGCTGGCTTCTTCATATGTTCACAGAAACAGTGGTGGATTCCTGGAACAGTTTTCCAGCTGAGATGGTGGGGGTGAAAGCAGTGTTAAGAATGCATGGGACAGGCACATGGGCATCATAGTAGAAAGGAATGGAGGAGGGAGAAAGAGCTGTAGATCAAGTATCATCTGCAGTAATAATGTAGGTGGGGAAAAATGGGTAGTCTAGGTAGGCCAAGCAATCCTTATCTGTCATCAAATTCTATGTTTCAGATAAGGACCACCTGGCCTACCCAGTCTGACCATTTTTCCCTTACTACAGTGTCACCACAGACCCTACTTGATCTCCGGCTCTTTCTCTTCCCACTTCCTTTCCATTAATTTATTTTATTTATTTGAAAAGGTTTCACCAGGAGAGACAACACGAGCTGTGAACAGCTCATTTCCAGAAGTGTCCTGGTGGGAGGGGTTACATAATGTGGGGGATCAAGCAAAAACCATAGTAAAATACAATACATACAGTGCAACACATGGCAAAATGCCATATATACAGTATAAATCAGATACAAAGAGAGAGGAACTAATACAGTGCATATCAAACCTAGACAACAGACAGTAACATGACAGATAGCACAGATACAAAGTAATGGTCAGAAACAAAGGGGGTGAGATATAGCAGGGTAAATAATACTATATGCAGATATAGCATATATAGTAGTAATCCAGGAAAAGGTGATCCATAAGGTATAGGCCAGATGGAGAGCAAGGAGTAGTAGGCTGAGTGCAGGAGTTAATAAGTGCTATTTAATTTAAAAAGGAGGTACAAAGTGCTATAAGGATTTATAGGAAAGGAAGAAAGCAACACAAGTGGTGGATGGGACGGGGGGAGGGAGTAAGGGTAGGAGGAAGGAAGGAGGGGCACACTAGGAACTATTCACCTTCAGGATGCTGAAACCCTGCAAGGGGGCTGGACCTGGCAGAAAAGGAAAGGAGAGAGAGGAGAGAGTGGAGGGGGGGGGTAGGAGGATAGGAGGGGGATTGGTGGAGCAAGCCAAGATGAAACCCCATCAGGATGCAGAGAACCCTGCAAGGGGACAGGGCATGGCAGATAAGGAGTAGAGAGAGGAGAGGGAAGCAAGGGGAGAAGGGAGAAGAGGAGGGACAAGCCAAGAACTATACACCTTCAGGATTCTGAGAACACTGCAAGGGGGCAGGACCCAGTAGAGAAGGAGAGGAGAGGGGTTTGAGCCAAGGGGGTAGAGGGGGAGAGGAGGGGTCAGCCAAGAACCATATCCTCTCAGGATGCTGAGAACCCTGCAAGGGGATAGGACCTGGCAAGGGGGTGAAGAGAGAGGGGAGGGAGGGTAGGAGGGGGAGAGGGACAAGCCAAAAACTATAAACCCTCAGGATGCTGAGAACACTGCAAGGGTCAGGATCTTGTAGAGAAGGAGAAGGAGGGAGGCAAGCCAAGGGTGGGGGTGAGAGGAGGGGCCAGCAAGAACTATACCTCTTCAGGATGCTGGGAACTCTGCAAGGGGATAGGGCCCAGCAAGGGGAAGAAGAAGAAGAGAGAGGGGGGAAGGGAGGGTAGAAGGGGTAGAGGAGGGGGAAACTAGGAGCTAGTCCCCACCGGGGGTGCCGAGAACCCAGCAAGGGGACTAAGATTCCCTTATGCCAATCCCATGCATTCTTGAACCCCACCACTGTTTTCAGCCCCACCACTGTTTTCAGCTCCACCACCTTCACTGAAAGACTGTTTCAGGCATTCACTACTCTTTCTGTGAAAAAGTACTGATTTATTTACGTTTTGTTGACCAGGTAAGGTGTGCTAGACAGTTGAATGCCTATTTTCAGACTTGACCCAGGAGGTTACATAGAGTCAGTGAACAACAAGTTACAGTGCAGCATCAGTAAGTGAACATTGTCAACAACAGGAAACAGATTACATAGCAAAGGCAGTACATAGATAAGCAAATAAGGTCAAAATTACAAGAACCAAGAGGAGCAAGTCGACGACATGTTAATGAGACATGACAAATATAAATAGTTCATCAAGCTCCTGCTTCCTCATATCTCTCCTGAATCTACCCTGTCTGGGTAACAAGCTTCCTGAATTAGTGGCCTTGATGGAGGAGGAAGATCTGGATATCGTAGCAGTCACAGAAATATGGTACACGCAGAACCATGACTGGGACGTAAACATACCAGGATACACTATCTACAGGAGGGACAGGGAGGGTAAAAGAGGAGGAGGAGTAGCTCTCTACATAAGAGAAGAAATCAAAGCAACAGAACAAAAGGGTAAACAGGGAGGAGAAGAAGCACTGTGGGTCAATTTGGAGGCAGGCAATGGCACCACAATCCGCACAGGGTTGGATACAGACCCCCTCTCAGGGGAGGAAATGGACAAGGAAATGATAGAAAGTATACTTAGAATGGCAGATAAAGGGAGATATTGCTGATGGGTGATCTGAATATGCCAGATGTTAACTGGAGTGCAGTTGCAGCAGCCACTTCTAAGAGTGGGTTATTCTAGATGCCCTACAGGGGCATGCCTTAGACAACTAGTATTGGAGCCCACTCGAGAGGGAGCAATCTTAGACCTGGTTCTCTCAAATGGAGATGAAGAGAGGATCACAGATGGAAGTGGGCAGCCATCTGGGAACTAGCCACCATCGAACAGTATGGTTCACAATAAACACAGCAATAGAGTCGTGTTTACACAAAGACAAAGGTACTGGATTTAGGAGGGCTGACTTTGCTAAATGGGTGAGTGCCTAAGGAATGCACTAGCAAATGGGCAGGAAGGAGGGTGGAAGAACAATGGGAATAATAAAACTGCCATCACAGAGGTAACAAGCCTTTGTGTAAAGCAAATAAACAAAACGAAACGAAGTTAAGAAACCACTATGGTTCTCAAAGGAAGTGGCAGTGAAGGTTCAAGAGAAAAAGAAAGCATTCAGAAAGTACAAGGAATCACAGAAGGAACAGGACAGAGAACTGTATCAGTTAAAGCAAAAGGAAGCTGGAAAGGCAGTCAGAACAGCAAAGGCCCAAACCAAGGAAAAGATAGCCAACTCAGTTAAGAAGGGGATAAACCTTTATAGGTACATCAGGAGCGAAGGAAGACCAAGGGAGGGATAGTGAGGCTTAATAAAGGGGAGGGAGGGTGGGCAGAGGGTGACTGTGAAAGGCAGAGATACTAAACAAATATTTTTGCTCAGTATTTACAAAGGAAGAGGGGAGGTACCTAAACAAACAGTAGAAACACTCTGGATACAGAAGTTGATACCAGCCCTTTACAGAAGAAAGGGTTCTGAAAGAGCTCTTAAAACTGAAGGTGGACAAAGCAATGGGGCTGATGGGATTCATCCCAGAATTCTAAAAGAACTAAGGGTAGAACTAGTGACACCACTGACTACCCTCTTTAACAAATCATGGGAAGATGGGGTGGTACCTGAGGACTGGAGGAGGGCAGATGTGATTCCCCTTCACAAAAGTGGGAGCAAGGCAGAAGCAGGAAACCACAGACCTGTTAGTTTAACCTCAGTGGTAGGGAAATGATGGACTCACTTCTGAAGGAAAGAATTGTTGCATGATCTAGAGGCCAGAGGGCACAGGACCCAAGGCAGCATGGATTCACAATGGGAAGGTCATGCCAGACAAATCTGATAGATTTCTTTGACTGGGTGACCAAAGTAGTTGATCAGGAGGGCTGTGGACATGGCCTACCTAGACTTTAGCAAGGCATTTGACACAGTCCCACACAAAAGATTAATATACAAGTTAGCCAGCCTGGGAGTGGGTCCCAAGATGACAGCCTGGGTAAAGAATTGGCTGGAGAATAGGACACAGAGAGTAATAGTAAATGGAGTCCACTCTGAAAAAGGGGGTTAGCAGGGGTACCGCAGGGTTCAGTATTAGACTGTCCTCTTCAATGTCTTTATAAGTTACATTGCAGAGGGACTGGAAGGAAAAGTATGTCTTTTGCAGATGACACAAAGATCTGCAACAGAATTGATGCACAAGGTGGTGGAAAGGATGAGAAGGACTTGGCAAGGTTAGAGGAATGGTCAAATGTATGGCAGCTTAGATTCAATGCTAAGAAGTGCAAGGTAATGCACCTGGGGAAAAAAAACCCAGGGGAAGAGTACACAATGGGGGGTGAGATACTAACAACAACAAAAATGGAAAGGGACCTGGGGGTAGTCATATCAGATGACCTAAAGGTGGGCAACCAATGTGAGAGGGCAGCAAGGAGGGCTGGGGGAATACTGGGATGCATAGGGAGAGGCATCATCAGTAGAAAACAAGAAGTTATTATCCCTCTGTACAGACAGCTGGTGAGACCACATCTGGAGTACTGCGTGCAGTTCTGGAGACCCAATCTCTGCAAAGACATAGACAGGATGGAAACTGTCCAGAGGAGGGCTACTAAAATGGTGCAGGGTCTGCACCGGAAGACATATGAAGAGAGACTTAAGGAGCTTAATATGTACAGCCTTGAGGAAAGGAGAGAGAGGGGACATGATAGAAACTTTCAAGTACCTCAAGGGAATCAACAAAGTCCAAGAGGGTAGCATCTTTCAAAAAAAGAGGTGTGCAAGAACAAGAGGGCACAATTTGAAGACAGAAGGGGGCGGCTCAGAGGTAATTTAAGGAAGTGTTTTTTCACAGAGAGGGTTGTGGATGTATGGAACAGCCTTCCAGAGGAGGTTGTGGAGTCAAAAACAGTGGTGGAATTCAAGCATGCATGGGACAGTCATAAGGCAATTCTAGGGGGTTGGGGTAGGAAGAAGTAGGCTGCTGGTTAACTAGGATCTGCAGCTTATCCATCAGGTAGGGAAATGGGCAGACTGGGTGGGCCAAGCGGTCCTTATCTGCCGTCAAATTCTATGTTTCTATGTTTCTGTTTACCCCCTCCAGCTTCATTGCATGTCCCCTTGTTCTTGAGCATCTTTTTTTCTGAAAAATACTCCCCCCATACCTTACTTACCCCTGTGTGGTATTTAAAGGTCTCTATCATATCTCCCCTCTCCCTTCTCTCTTCCAGAGTGTACATATTGAGGTCCTTTAGTCTCTCTCCTTGTAGGGCTTCTGATGCAGACCCTGCACCATTTAAGTTGCCTCTTCTCTGTCTATGTCCTTCCAGAGATGTGGTCTCCTGAACTGAACACAGTATCCTAGGTGGGGTCTCACCAGCAATCTATACAGCAGCAACACCAGCTTCTTCTTTATGCTGGTGATACTCCTCCCCATATACCCTAGCATCCCACTAGCCCTCCCAACTGCCTTGTCGCACTGTCTGGCCACCTTTAGGTCGTCAGATTTACCCCAGGTTTCTTTCCTGTTCGGTGGTCATCACTACCTCTCCACCCATTTTGTCTCTGCGCCCTAAGTGCATGCTTTTGCATTTTTTCACATTGAAACACAGCTACCATACCCTTGACCACTCCTCAAGTCCCTGCTCATTCTTTCCACCTCCCTTAGAGTGTCCACCCAATTGCAGATTTTGATGTAATTCACAAAGAGGCAGACCATTCCTTCCAGATCCTCTGCAATGTCCCTTATTTATTTTTATTTTATTTTGTCTTCAATAACTGGGTGGAAGCACTGGAAATAGAAATGTCTATTTTTAGGCACGACCTGGGAGGATACAAGTCAAACCATAATATAACAACAGTGGACAGTAGAACATGGTGGTACAAATACAGGTAAATATCTGAATATTTATTTATTTAGTTAGTTTTTGTTGACCGGGTAAGTGCACTAGACAGATTCTGCCTATTTTCAGGCATGTCCCAGGAGAGGGGGATATACAGATGATGCCAACTGACCTTGAACCAGATTAAGCTGTTGGTGGTATTTTTAGTGAATGGGGGGGGAAATTAAGCCAGGGCACTGGAGAAATTCCCCTACTCTTTTCGAGAAGTGCCATGGGATCTTTAACATCCACCTGAACTACCACCAGAACAGGCAGATGGGACCTTGGTTTAACGTCTCATCCAAAAGACATTCGTAAATAACAAGAAAAATACAATATATCAACACATTTATGCATAAGAGCATTAGTTAGAGGCAGATAGAAAACAATAAAAGACACTTGAATAGGAAGATTATCAGTACAAATAGGAATATAAAAAATGCTATTAAGTTATATTACGCAAAGAATCAAATTTATTTATTTAGATTTTGATAACCGGGTAAACCCACTGAGACCAGAGGTCCCTTTTTCAGGGGTGACCTGGAATTAGTTACAGAAAAGACATTTAGAAACAATGATTTTTTTACAGTAGTTACATATGTTGCACAAATAGACATTAGCGACAGTATAAAGGGGTAAAGTAAGGATTCACAGTACAGTCTCAAGTATTATTTACAATAGTTACAATTTGATACACAAGTGTAGAGTAGAAACAATATACATGATTCGCAGACAGGCTCTTATGACATCGAGTTTCATCTCCAATTAGTAGGGGAAGGAGATAACAACAGTAAATTGACATAAAAGCTTAGGAGATACTTCCAGGAATGAGGGGAGGTTCAAGGCAGTGCAGAGGAGAAGAGACCTGGGCTAGGGAGCTAACGGTTACAGCCACAGAGACTGAGATTTAGAAGATATAGTTTGAGCCCAGACTTGAATTGGGTAAGGATGGATGAGTCAGCTAGGCTGGGTGGAAGAGAGTTTCATAGGTGGGAGGCAGCAAATTTGAAAGAGCGTTTGCCTTGGTTGGAGTGAATTCTAGGGATGTTGAGGGGATGATTTGCTGATGATCGCAGGGTTCGGATTTGTTCTTTGGAGGAGAGTAGTCCTTAAGGTGGGGAGGGGACCGAGGGTAGAACTTGAAACGCAAGGCAAGCGACAGGTAAGCTAGCTTTGTGCCGAAGTAAATAAGTTTAGATCCTTATGCCTCACAATGATGCTCTCCTAGAGAGGAGTTTGTGGCAAAATGAGCTACATGGTTATAGAGTATGGAAAGTTTGATAAATTCCATCTCTCGAGGAACTGCAGTAGAGGGGCTCTGATAGGATGGAGGGAAGGAGATTGCAGCAGCACCGTCTGGCTTTTGCAACTGAGGATAGGAAATTCCCCAGACGGTAAGGAGGCCAAGTTTCGGTGGGTGGACCTGTTATGAGTCGACGGGGTCGGGTAGGTCATTTCTTGGTCAAGATGGTTCCCAAGGTATTTGAAGCTGGCCAAGACCTTGACTCTTTTTCCTTGGTTTGTGCAGATCTGGAGCAGCTGACTCCTGTTGGGGCCCAATCACCTTGAGCCAACCAGTACGGCTTTAGTTTTTTCCTCATTGAGTTTAAGGGAGTTTGCGGAGAACCAGGCCTCAAGTAATGAGAGACTATTCTGCAGTTTCGTGGCTATGACACTAGGTTGGGGATCACTGCAGTAAATGACGGTGTCATCTGCATACAAAATGAGTTTGCTGAGTGGGCAGTTCCCCTCAATGTTATTGAGGAAGCGTGAAAAAAGCAGAGGGCCCAGGATTGAGCCCTGGGGCATCCCTGCAGTAACTGGTCTAGGGACAGACTGGGTCCCCTTTCAGCGGACTTTCTTGTTACAGTCACTCAGATAGCTCTCAAACCAGGAGAGAGAGTGGTGATCCAGTCCTAAGTGCAAGAGTTTTGATAGAAGGAGGTTATGACTGACCAAGTCAAAGGCCTTGGACAGGTCAATGAAGAGGGCACCCATTGGGGAGCCTTGGTCCATAGAGGCAAGGATGTCCACAGTGAGCCGTATGAGGGCAGTATCGGTACCATGGCCCTTTCTAAAACCATGTTGCACCTCAGCCATGAGAAGGTGCTGCTCCAGGTAGTCCTGAAGCTGGTTAGAGACTAGTCTTTCCTGGATTTTCCCAAGAGGACTAAGTAGGGAGATTGGTCTATAGTTTCCCAGTTTGTCTCGGGACCCACTTTTGTAGACAGGGACAACTGTCGCTACTTTCCAAATTTTTGGGACAACACCTTCCTGAAGTGATCTATTTATGAGTAGGGTGACTGGATGGGCGATTGCCGGGGCGGAAGCCCTCAGTAGGTGAGGTTCAAGCTGGTCATGTCCTACCGAGGAGGAGGGGTTTATTTTGTGTAGGAGAGGTAGTACCTCTGACTGATTGACCAGCTTTAAATGGAATTGAGGCCAAGGGTACACCCAAGTATCTCCATGAGATGGGTAGGCCTGGAGGGGTCAAGTGGAGAAGGACCACTTGTGTTGGTGAAGTGGGCACCGAAAGCCTCCGCAACTACTGGTGGGGTATTGGTCAGTGAGTCCCCTACCAGGATGGAGTCCATTTGACTATTTGAGGAGCCTTTGAGGAGTATGTTTATGTGTCTCCAGAATTTTTGGGGGTCACGTAGGTGCTTAGTTTGGAGGTCATTTAAGTATTGTGACTTAGCCTGTTTTGAGGCTTTTTTTACACTGGTTTCTCAGCTCTCTGTACTTTTCCCAGTCAGATTGATTGCCAGTGTATTTGTAGTTGCCCCATGCTCTGTTCCGGAGGAGCATGGAATGTTTGAGGAACGGGTTCAACCATTTATGGCATTTTCCCTGTACCCTGAGCTTTTTTATAGGAGCGTGCTTATTTGATGCCAACAAGAAGGCTTGAATGAAATATTCAAGAGCCTCATCAAGTGTGGGGAGAGACATAATAGGGGACCAGTCGATGCTCCACAAATCAGAACAGAAGATGGCTGGTGCGAACCTACTGTAATTCCTCACTTCAATGACCTTAGAGGTAATTTTTGGAGGCTTGTTGGACCAGACGCAGAAGATAGGCGAGTGATCACTCAGGGCGTCAGCCATAATCCCTGCCGACAGAATCCGGCCTGGGCAGGAGATGAGGATCCAGTCAATGAGAGAGTGGTTTCCAGTCTTGGGATTATGTTGTGTAGAGATGTCGATGACCCGTGTATATGGAGAGCCAAGTAGAGGGTTTTTAGCAGGAGATGAGAGCAGGGAAGGCCAGTGGAGGTTGAAATCCCCAAGGAGTATGGTCTCTCCCAAGGCGTGGTCCTCAAGGAGGCTTGTTAGGGATTCCAGTGAGGAGGCAGCAGCTAAAGGCAAAGTGGAAAAAGACACAGAAATAAATAAGTATATAACATTTCTTGACCCCAGGTGAGAAGAGGGAGTATTGGTAGTGTAACAGAGTAGTAGGGCATGCAGAGAGCAAGCAGCTAGAGCAGAAAAGAGGAGGGAAGAAAGATTAAAGTAAAAGGGAGAGATGAAAATTTAGAGAAGGGTGGAGAGGGGGCAAAAGAGAACCAGTCCCAGTACTGATCCCTGAGACATCCCACTGTTCACTGTACCTTCTCTGGAGTGAACTCCATTTATCACCACCCTCTGTCACCTATCTCCTAATCACTTTCTTACCCAGTTTGCCACCTTTGGACCCACCCCTAAGCTGCCTAGCTTCCTTATGAGTCTCCTATGTGGAACAGTGTTGAAAGCTAGGTAGGCCACATCCACTGCACCACCCTGATCTAATTTGCTGGTCACCCAGTCAAATTAATCTATCAGATTTATTTGACATGACCTCCCCCCACTCACCCTATGAATCCATGCTGCCTCAGGTCCTGTAACCCACTGGATTCAAAATATTTCACAATCCTTTCCTTAAGCAGTGATTCCCATGAACTTTCTCACCTCCGAAGTCCTATAATTGCCAGCCTCTTCCCTGCTACCACTTTTGTGAAGTGGGACTACATCTGCCCTCCTCCAGTTGTCCTGGACCACTGCTGTTTCCATGAGTTCTCGCAATACTCTTGGATGCATCCCATCTGGCTCCATTGCTTTGTCCACTTTCAGATTCGTGAGTCCCTGCAGGACTCTGTCCTCAGAAAAAGGACTAGTGTCTACCTCCCTGCAGAGGCGTTGCAAGCATGAGCTATTATTCAGGACCCGGGCTACAATCAAGAGGCTGGGGGTCTGGGGCTGCCTAGGCCCCCTGAAGCTGTCAAAATTTTGGTGCTGTCTCGTGCAAAATAACACATTTTCTGCTACTTTAGGTTTGTTTTCCCCCCACTCCTGTTTCACTATTTTGTGTCCTTTTTTTGACTGGATTGTCAGTTGACAAGTAAAAACTTCATGTTGTGGATTAAAAGTCATAGAATCGATAGCGTACTTGTTAAATATCAGTAGATTTGGGCTAAATCTGTTGATATTTAAGAAGTACGCTGGGCATGGAGAAGGGCTGGGCATCCAGTGCCAGCAGGTGGCCTCCCTGAGTGTGACCCTTGTGAAATTATTGTCCACACACTCAGACAGGTCCATCTCGGAGCAAGATATGATACTTGATGCACTAAGGGAAGTACAGGAAAATGGAATTTAAAAAAGTAAAGAACCACTGACACCTTGATTGAGAATAATAAAAAAAAAAACAATATTTGGTCACAAAGCAGCTATACATTTATTAGTTCTATATTTCTTATCCTCATTGTTTATCTTGAGGTCATATGCATGAAAACAGAATAGCTGCTGCTCCCTGAGGGTTCATGAGCTCCTATTGCTTCTTCCCAACTTGATGTCATAATACTGTGCTTATGACATTACAGTTATTCTCAATGCAATAGAACGTGATGTCACAACTGAGCATATGGATATCAAGTAGGGAATAAGCTATAGAGGCAGATGAGCACAAACGGATATAAATATTATGTTTTTGGGGAATTTATTCAGTAATAAATAATGTAGAGAAGAAATCTTTAGAAGATATATGAAAAAAAATTCAAGATGAATGGTGTCCAACTTTAATGTTTTTCAAAGTGTTCCCAAAGGTGTCATTTGCTCTTTAATGTGTATATACGTATGCAGCAACAGTGTGTGTCTATCCCACCTATGTCACCAAAATGCGGCGCTAACCAAAATTGGAAAATGTGAAGCACAGGCATATAAAGGTGACATATTTTATACTCACAGTACGAAGGCCCTTTATTAAAATATTTTATTTTATATTTTCTGCACAGACTAGCAAGTCCACATTAAAAAAAAACAGATGTGAAGTACACAATAACAACAAAGAACATCAAATTATACTGCGTAATCATTTTTATTTTTGTGCATTCTCTTGTTCTCCTTGCTGTTCTCTCTCTTTCTCTGGTAATAACAACTGATGCCTTCTGTTGCTTTTCTTGGCAAACTGTGTAATTACCTGATCTGATGACAACACAGAAAACATTTCCTTCTCAATTATTAGAATCGCAAGATCATTTAATCTGTTTTGAGTCATGGTGCCTCTGAGCCAAGTATGTACCCCTCGCAGTGCACTAAAGGACCGATCACAGCTACAGCTTTTCACTGGAATAGTTAGTGCTGCCTGGACCTACTGCTTGAGTATTGGAAACAGAGACATAAAAGGGTCTAGTAGCCTATAAACATCATTTATATTAATTTGTTTTTCTTCCATTTTTTGTTTCAGGTCATTTTTTGCAACAGACAATTCCTCCTTTGGCAATACAATCCCATAGTGATGAGCTAGAGGGGCCAGAGATTCAGAGAAAAGGAATGCTGCAGATGATAGGTTGCATGCACAAATGCCATTTATCATCTCAGCTGCAACACTGGAGAAGCCTTACTTTAGTTCAACAGGCATTCTATCAAGGCACAGATAATAACGCTTGTTTTAAAAGTCCACTTGAGAAGAAGTTTGGTCCTGCACTCCCACTAAAGCCTCAATAATAAAATCATCTGTCTGTTTCTGTTTTTTCTTCTGTTTCTGTCACTTATTTCCACATTATTCTTGGTACAAAATTCCATAGCTTCCTTAAACAATTCATTGTTACTGTCCTCACTCCACATCTCTTCAAGAGTGTGAGGAACCGAGTCCACAAAATCTTCTGCAGTGGATGCCTTCTGTTACCTTTAGAAGGGAATGGAAAATGACTAGACAGTAAATTGTAGTTGACTTTTGCAAGGCTGCGAACAGTCCAATGGCTTTTGGAGTGTGAATATTAGAAAGACACTGAAGTACAGCTGCATAGCAGCTCATCAAGGCCTTGATCGATCAGATCTGGCACGACTAATGAGTACCTGATAACTGGACCAATACGGGCTCAAGCCTAACTGACACTGTATATTGACAAACTCATGATGATGAGCAACAGAAGTGCTAAAAAAATTCATACACAGTTTCCATAGTGCAGAAAAATTATTTTGCTTCAGTAATACATTTGCGTGTATGGCAAAGTACAAGATTCAGCTCATGTGCATAGCAGTGCACATACACAGCCTCTGGATGATGCTGGCGGAACGTAGCTTGAACCCTCCGTACTGCCCCACTCATAACAGAGGCACCATCATATGCCTGTGCCACATCTTTTGCACCTGTAATTCCACTGTCTTTGAGACATTTCAGCAGTGATTCCACAATGGAGTCAGCATTAAAAGATTTCCATTCTGTGAATCCTATAAAATGTTCTGTAATGCTTCCAGTTCCAGGTACAGTATACCTTATGCAAACTGCCAGCAGCTCTTTATGTTCGTCTTTTGCTTCATCTGCCGTAACAGCAAACATTCCTGAGCTGCTAAGTTCACTGCCTATCTTTGAAATGACCTCTTATGTGCAACATGCAGTCACCTCATTTTGAGTTTGTGGAGAAATATAAGTGGCATTTGAAGGTGCCTTATATATTTGTAGAAAATAATCAAATTGTTTTAATACGTCCAAGCATTCCAGAAAATGTCCTTTGTTTAAACTACCATCTGTTTCATCGTGACCCCTGAAAGAAAGTCCTTGCTTACCCAGAAATAATGTGACAGCAATGATGCGCTCTACTACTACTACTGATATTTATTGTACAATACCTTGTGTTCCAATTATTGCATAATCTTACAATAATTACTGGTCAACAATTTTTAACACTGGATTTTGCAGATGATATTTCCCGTAACAACCAACTGATTGTTATGAGATTCACATGCTGCAATTGTCTTAGTGATGCTGCAATCATTCTTAGAATGTACAGATAAGCCCAGTGACAGCAAGTGAAAAAAATGGCATCAGAATTTGAAATAAAATCCGCTCTTACTTGCCGAGTGCTGCGCGTCTGTTCTGGGTCTTGTTGGCTCATGGAATAGTTAAATAAAGTGTTCCTCCCATAAGTTCACCACAGTAAAATCTGTAAAAGTAATGAAAAAGCATAAAAAAGTGTTTAGCCATGATTGTTTACTAAAAGGTAAAGTAGTAATTTGGACACAGTCCCTTTCTTTCCACATTAACCCCATGACCATGTGGGCATGTTACCTAGACAACCAACCGGCGAACAACCAAGAAGACCGTGTGATGTTTTTAGCATTTCAAGGACTGTAAAATCTATTTTTTTAATAGACAGTTGTAGTTGTTTTACTGTTTTTTTCCCCTCTGTACTCAATTTTCTATTCCTGTAAATGTTTTCCCAACCACGCTGAATCCCGTTCTTTGCTTGCTGTTGTGGACTTGTAGAGAAGGTCAGAAATGTTTGTTTTAAGGTTTCCTGATATACTGTATCTTGTCTTTTACAGTGGAGCTTGCATTTACATTGTATGTGATCTCCACTGCATAAAAAAATTGTTGCCAAGCAATTGTACAAAATAAATCATGAGGAGGTGGTTTTAACTTTAATTGAACGCAAACCCTCGTTGAGTGCTTCACAACCCTATGTAACTCCCTCCCCCCAGGTTGCACCGTGAGACAAGCAACTTGTTGTTCAGTGTGCCCTCCTGGTGAAACATGTCAATAAATAAATAAAGATAACATCGCCTGTCATTTACTTCTTTGATGTTTGCTGCTTGTAATTTGTGGACAGTATCAGCAGCATTCTTTGTCTCTTTAAATCCAGTCCATAAGGCATTTGCGTTTGCGTGATATGAAGTCTTTTCATGCTCTCTAAATGAGTCACGTGCCCTTTTCCAATTAACAGAACCTGTGCTTAACAAAGAATGTTTATTAGGGCAAGTGGCTCCACATTTCAGTCCAAAGCATCTACAAGGAGAGCAAAAGCCACCAAGAATTAGGCACTCCTGGGAATCATCCACATAGAGTGGTGCTCACATAAGTACACACTAGAACAGAGAGCTAAAACATGAAGCACCCACTTTGAATGGGGCTTAAAAAGTTCTTGTTACAGCTTGAAAAAAACTTATTTTAAATCAATTAAACTGTTCACTAAATTATGTAAAAAAAGTCATTTATTTCCACAGACCATACAGAAACATAATTTAGAACTTTAAAATTCATTACTAGGTGTCACATATCAGTGCATAGTTATGGCAAGACAATTTTAGCAACATAAACAGTGTAAACAGCATAGTTAAAGCTGAAAAATAGAGACAAGGCATGAAGGGACAGCAGTTCGCATTGCAACTGCTTAGCCCCTAAGGGCAAAAACTTTACGTTTCGCTACGACTGGGCAGAGTTTCTTCAGAGGTTAAGGAGCCATCCAGCTACTCCTTATTTATAGTACAATCAAATATACAACAATTAAACAATTCAAAAGTGCAGCTCACTCTCGTGCTAATTTTAATGCATCTGCTTTCATTTGATTAAACATGATGGGACCCAATAACAAATGCTACCCTCTTATCCAAATACCCTCAGTTAAACATGATACTTAAACAATGTTTCAAAACAAACAGATCAGAAATGTTCACATATTCCAAATTACCCCTATGTCAAAGGCAGAACAAATAAATATCTACCCATTTACAATTACATTTTTCTAAAGGTAAGGATACATTAAGAACATTGTATGGACATTGTACTTGTATGTAAATGACCATCAAAAAGTCATATATACAGAAATGAAGCAGTCCCAAGTTATATCAACAATCCAACATAGATGAATATTCATTCCAAATCTCATCTCCTTTTAATTTCTTTTTTCTTCCTTTCTTGTTTTTCCTCTGGTCTATTCACCTTTAAATTCCCTTGCAGCAGCACATCAAAGAGGTGATGTTTACAAATATGCTAACAGAAAGAGAGGGACTGTAGTTATTAATACTATTACTTTAAAAGGCTTGTATCATACGATGTCCTCACAATTACAGTGTAAAGCTCAATAACAAATCCCACCCCCCCCAACAATTTTTAGCTTTCACCTTTAATAACTAAACTCTATCTCTATTGACTCGTGTAACAACATAACTATAAATAATACACAGGTTCAACAGAGTTATTTCGTCCTGGTGAATAGCAAGCCCAGGTTTTAAAAATCCATTTGGTTTCTGTCTGGCTTACCAACGTTTCACAATCTCCCCCACAAGGGTTTTTCTGTATCTTTTGAATTCCAAAAAACTAATTTTATGTTCACTCCTGTTTTTCCCTAATAAATGTCTACCTATGGCATATTTAATATTGTTCTCCCTCCAAGCTCTATCATGTTCCACTATACTTACTTTAAAGTGATGAATAGTTCTACTAATATAAAAAGCTTTATACTGGCATAACATTATATAACCTACCGCCTCTGTATTGCAATTAATAAATGCATTACAATAAATCTCATCTTGTCCCCTAGGGTGTGCTATTGAGTTTCCTTGGATCACATAGCTGCAATAAGTACAATGTCCACATCTCTTATTCTTATTAGGCACCATCCACTGTACTGTTTGTTGTTGTAACTCAGGATTATATAGAGCCAATGACTTTATTACCAATATTATTTACTCTCCTAAACACAAATTCGGGCTTCTTCTGAGACACATATGTCAATCTCTGACCTGTGGAAAGAACAGGCCAATGTTTCATCACAATATCTTGTAATTTCTGTATCCTGGCCATATAAGTAGTGATAAATTTTTCACTGTCTGACCCTAATTGCTGTTTGTCTTTTACTTTGGGCATCAATAGGGAAGTTCGATTCAACTTTCCAACTGATTCCACTGCCAGTGCCATAATTTCCTTCATATAGCCTCTTTCTTTAAACCTCTCTATTCATTCCCTCTCTCTCTTATGTTATATACCTCCAGATTGGTACAGTTTTGTTTTACACAAATCAATTGTCCTTTAGGGATTGCTTTAGTAACATGCTTTGGATGGAAACTCGAGGCATGAAGTAAAGTATTTCAATCTGTGTTCTTGGAAACTAAGATAGTATATTCCCATCACCATCCCTATACAAAGTAACACCCAGAAAATCAATTCGATGCTTCCTCATCGACAAAACAAATTTCAGTGCTGAATCACTATTGTTAAGAAATTCAACAAATTCCAAAAGTTCATTCTCATCTCCCTTCCAAATGATCAGAATGTCATCAATAAAATGCCTCCACAAATCCAACCTAAAAAGGAATGGAAGCGAAGAGACGTTTCTGATCACTCCAAACTCCCATCTTGCTAGAAACAAATTTGCATAGCTTGGTGCGAATGATGCCCCCATGGCAGTCCCCCTTACCTGCAAATAATATTTACATTTAAACAGAAACATGTTAAATTTAAGAATGAACCTGGACAAATCTAACAATAACAGAGTAGGAGGACTATTATTTTCTCTTTGATCTAAAAAATACCAAAGTGCTTCCAATCCCTCATTGTGTGGAATACATGTATATAAAGACTGTACATCCAGAGTAGCAAAGTTAGAATCATTACTCATTTCAATGTCATTTACCACATTCAATAAGTCTGCTGTATCTCTAAGATATGATGGTATTTGTTGTATGGATATTGGCTCAGTTAACCACCCGATTCCCAATATAATTGGACATCCTGGTGGTTTGTCCAAACTTTTATGTATTTTTGGGAGAATATAAATGGTTGGTACTACAGTTTTTTCTACTATCAAAATACTTCTTTCATTTTTATTTAACCACCCCATCTCAGCTGCCCAAGCTAAATACTCGTTGACAGATTGTTTGAACATCCCTGTAAGATTCCCTGTTAATTTTTGATAGAAGGTAGCATCAACCAGTTGGTTTATAATTTCCCCTTCATAAGCACAACTATTCATAATTACTACCACTCCCCCTTATCAGCAGGCTTAATGACAATTGATATATCATTCTGTAATGAATTCAATGTTTTACTCTCAGATAAAGTAAGATTATGATATTCTTTCCTATTGTTAGTTGTAACCAGATCCAACTTCATGAGATCATTCTCACACTTTTTCAGGAAGGTAGAGACCACTGCTCCATGTTGTGGGCAAAAAGCAGACTTTGCTCTAAATTCAGATTCGATCAGTTCAACTTTTTTCATCTGATCAGTGGAACGAGTGTCTTTCTGAAAAATAGCCTTTGAAGTCAATTTCCTGGCAAACAGGTGAAGATCTGTCAAGGCTTGACTCACATCAAACATTTTAGTTGGTATAAAGGACAATTCTTTATTTAGAACTTTATTTCCCTCACTAGTCAATGTTCTAGACTAAATATTGATAACATTGTCTTGAGAAATTCCAGCATTTTCCCTCTATTGTTTATTTAACGACCTCCTCCACCTCTGTCCCTCTGTCCTCTGTTTTTTTGAGGGAATCTAAAATGCTTTTGCCGTTTGCTCTGACGGGGATTCAAATTGCCCTGATCAAAATAATTGTTGTGGGGTTGCGGGTGTTGGTGGTTCCAATCTTGTTTGTCCTGTCACTTTGAAAAAAAAAACAGAACTGTTACTAGATGTATCCGAATCAGGACCTGACGTATAGTCTAAAACTGTGGCATCATTACTTAATGTATTTTTCTTCAAAATCGATCTCAATTGGCCACTTTCTTTTTTATTGCTCCAACTAAATGCAGTTCCATTTTTGTAATTATTCGCATCTCGCAAATGTTTTTTCGCCTTTGCTTGTTTTAATCTAATATCATATCATTTGATTTTTTCATCTAATTCTTGTTGTAGTTTATTTAATTCTTCAGATGTAGTATTATTAGCCAATAAACCTTCCAAGGCTTCAATCTCTTCATATATCTTCTGTCTAGTTGGTGCTGCATTCCTTAAAATTAACTCCATACGTTCTAAACATGCCTCATGGCCGACTGCATGCCAATCGGCTAAGAAATCAGCCGAATCTGTTCCAAATGCTGGTAATTGTATAATTCTAAGTCCACGACTTGTTTCAAAGCAATATATGCTTCCATTGAAGTTTTATGCCAATACATTCTCCTGGCTTTTTTTACTTTTTTCTCTAATTGAAAATAAGTAGTTTGAATATCATATTGTCCCATAGCTTGAGGACTTTCAGGGCTTTCATTATCATTAAGTAATGGATTATTGGGTCCCTCATGTAAAAAAACTTGCTGTGCATGGTGGAACTGCCTGTTGGTTTGAGTCTCTTCAGCACTTCTGTTTGTAGCGGTGTTTGAGTTGTTACTTGCACTATTAGATGCCATCTTAACTCAGGAGCATTTTCTAAAATTAACTCTAGCTCCTCATAACACAGTAAACACATTAGATAAAATTGTCTCACACTGATAATACTGCTAAGTCTATGCCAAATATTATATTAGCAAAAGGCAGCATCCAGAGTAACAGAATATTCTAACCAGTTGTAATTTTGAAACCAGTGAAATTGGAATGATCTTTTTTCCTTCCAAATATACATTGTGGGTAATGAGGTAACTTACTCTGAACAGACCCTGTCTCAAGTGTTTCCAAAACTGTTATATTGTGAACATTTACAAGTTCACTATTCGTTTTATTCATACTTTTTGTGTCAGCATCCATACAACTGCAACTGTTCTGGCCGCTCGTGCTTGGTACTGGTGCAATGGTCTGCATCTGTCCGGGAAAGGAACCAAGATCCTAGATGATAGGTTTAAATGCTTCATTGGCAAGTATTTAAACTAGCCAAGGGGGGAGGCACTGAAAAGGAACAGGGAAATCCCAGCCTCCCTGCTAAAACAGGGTAGTTAGTGAAGTAAACACCAAGGTAGAGAAGTCAATAGGGAGCAGAACAGGGGTAAATGGAGAAAAAGGCAAAGGCAGTAAGAACAGGGATGGGGTTAAAAAGGATAAGGCCATCAAAAAATGGAGGGTGGTGAGTACCAGTGCCCGTAGTCTGGGTAACAAGCTCCATGAACTAGTGGCCTTGATGGAAGAGACATGCCTGGATATCGTGGCAGTCACAGAAATATGGTACACAGTGCCGGTCTGGTGGCGCTGAGGGTTAAGTCACTGCATGCCACATCTCACACCACACCCGCGACCTGGGTTTGGGAACGAGCCTGGGCCATTGGGGATCGGTGGGGGGGAGAGGCTTGAGCATCAGGAGGACTGCTCTCCTCTGTCAGGGAAGGGTCCCACGTTGTCCTGCTTGCTGATTGCCCTCTAGTGGTGACTGGAAGGCATTATGTGTCGTGAGGCACGCTGCGACATAGTAATGTCAGTAGGGAGGGGGATGGGAGAAACAGGAAGGAAAAAGGAGCCTAGCAGGGCTCCATGATGGTCCATCATGTCGAGGGCCAACCCCAGCTTCTGGACTGGGTCTCCAGGGAGGGTGTGCCACCTCCCTGGCCCCACCATGGGGGCAAGCTGTGGGGGAATTTTCAGGGTTGGTGGAGTGATGTGGGGACCTGAGAGAGTGTCCTCCGAGGGGCCAAAGCTCTGCCAGGGCTCGGGGAACATAAATACCTGAATAAAAAAAAAAGAAACATGATACGCAGAGAACCATGAATGGGATGTCAACATAGCAGGGTACACAATCTACAGGAAGGACATGGAGGGTAAAAGAGGAGGAGGAGAAGCTCTCTGTGTAAGGGAAGGGATCAAAGCAACGGAACTAAAGGGTAAACAGGGAGGAGAGGAGGCACTGTGAGTCACCCTGGAGACAGGAAATGGCACCACAATCTGCATGGGGGTTGTATACAGACCCCCATCTCAGAGGGAGGCAGTGGACAAGGAAATGATAGAAGGCATCCTTAGAATGGCAGAAAAAGGGAGCTATTGTTGATGGGGGACCTGAATATGCTAGATGTTAACTGGAGCACCTTTGCTGCAGCTAGTGTTGGAACCCACTTGGGAGGGAGCAGTCATAGACCTGGTATTCTCAAATGGGGATGGAGAGAGGATCTTGGATTTAGAAGTGGGTAGCCATCTGGGAACAAGAGACCACCCAACAGTGTGGTTCATGATAAACACAGCTGTAGAGTTAAGCCATACAAAAGCAAGAGTATTGGACTTTAGGAGGGCTGATTTTTGGAAAATGCCTCAGAAAAGCACTAGCAAATGGGCAAGAAGGAAGGGTGGAGGAACAATGGGGAAAAATCAAAACAGCCATCACAGAGGCAACAAGCCTTTGTGTGAAGCAAATCAACAAAACAAAGGGGAAAAAAAACACTGTGGTTCTCAAATGAGGTGGCAGGCAACATTAGTGAGAAAAAGGTAGCATTCAGAAGTATAAAGAAACACAGAAGGAGCAGGACAGAGAACTGAACCAGTTAAAGCAGAAGGACGTGGGGGAAGGCAGTCAGAATAGCAAAGGCCCAAACTGAGGAAAAGAAAGCCAACTCAGTTAAGAAAGGGGATAAAACCTTTTATAGGTACATTAGGGAGCGAAGAAGGACCAAGGGATAGTGAGGCTGAATAAAGAGAAGGAGGTGGGCAGAGGGTGACAGTGAGAAAGCAGGGATACTGAACGAATACTTCTGTGCAATATTCACAAAAGAAGAGGAGGGGGCAGTACCTAAACCAAAGAACAGAAGCACTCTGGATAGGGGGGTCGATACCAATCCATTCACAGAAGAAAGGGTCCCAAAAAAACTCCTGAATCTGAAGGTAGACAAAGCAATGGGGCCTGATGGGATTCACCCTAGAATTCTAAAAGAACTAAGGTGAGAACTAGTGACACTACTGACTACCCTTTTTAACAAATCATGGGAGGATAGAGTGGTACCTGAGGACTGGAGGAGGGCAGATTTATTTATTAATTTTTTTATTTATGACTTTGTTAACCAGGTAGTTGCACTGATCCCAAGGACCGTTTTCAGGCACGACCCGGGCCACATAAGGTGGCTCAGAGAAGAAACATCAAAATAACAAGAACATAGCAAGAGCAGGTAATACATAGTGAAAGGTTAGTTTTTACATTTGGCAATACATGGTGGCAGTAGTTGAGGGACAACAAATAAAGCAAAGTAAGGCTCATTGTGGTACAGTTTCAGTAAATAAGAGAACCTATTTGGCCCTACCCCTGGAACCTATGGGGGGGTGCTAGTCCTTAAAGCAGTGGCAGGTGGATGCCAACAGGAGCCAGTCTTTGAGGCGAGTCTTGAAGTGGCGGTGAGTGCTTATGGTGAGCGGTTCAGTGGGAAGCTTGTTCGATAGTGTGGGAACTGCTACAGACAGGGCTCTAGTGCCCATGTTCTTGGCTATCCTGGGGATTTTCAGGGAGGGGATACTGGAGGAGCGTAGGTGGCGGTGTGAGGTTTGGATGGTGAGAAGGGGAGCAAGAGGGGACTTCTTGCCAATACGGATGGCAGAATCAATAAAACTGTACAGTGCAAGGTCAAAGCGGACTTGTAGTGGGAGCCACCCCAGTGTAGTGTGCAGTGGTGCGTGGAGAAAGGTGCCAACAGGGAGAAGCAGCAGGCACTGTTGTATGCTACTGATAGTTTTGCCATGGTGGATGTGGAGGTCCTGGAGTAGATGGGAGAGCAGTAGTCCAGGATAGGTAGCAGGTTTCCCTGGAAGATGGCATGGTGGGCCTCAGGGGTGAGGTATTACCGGTATCTGTAGGAAGTGGGAGCAAGACAGAGGCAGGAAACTACAGACCTGTTAGTTTGACCTCAGTGGTAGGGAAAATGATGGAATCACTTCTGAAGGAAATAATTCTTGAGTACCTAGAGGCCAGTGGGGCACAGGACCCAAGGCAGTATGAATTCACAGCGGGAAGGTTATGTCAGATGAATCTAATCAATTTCTTTGACTGGGTGACCAAAGCAGCAGACCAGGGAGGGGCTGTAGACCTGACCTACCTAGTCTTTGGCAAGGCATTTGACAAAGTCCCACACAAAAAATTATTAAACAAGTTAGCCAGCCTTGGAGTGGGTCCCAGGGTTGTAGCCTGGGTAAAACATTTGCTGGACAACAGGATGCAGAGGGTAATAGTAAATGGAGTCCACACTGAAGAAAGAGGGGTTACCAGTGGGGTGCCGCAGGGTTCAGTACTGGGACTGGTCCTTTTTAATGTCTTTATAGGTGACATTGCAGAGGGACTGGAAGGAAAAGTATGCCTCTTTGCAGATGATACAAAGATCTGCAACAGGGTTGATACACAAGGGGGGGTGGAAAGGATGAGAAGGGACTTGGCAAGGGTGGAGGAATGGTCAAAAGTATGGCAGCTTAGACTTGAATGCAAAGAAGTGCAAAGTAATGCACCTGGGAAACAAAAACTCAGGGGAAGAGTACACAATGTGGGGGAAGGTGCTAACAACAACAAAAATGGAAAGGGACCTGGGGGTAGTTATATCAGATGAGTTAAAGTTTGGCAAGCAATGTAAGAAGGCAGTAAGGAGGGCTGGGGGGATACTGGGATGCATGGAGAGAGGCATCACCAGTAGAAAACAGAAAGCTGTTATCCCTCTGTGCAGACAGTTGATGAGACCCTATCTGGAATACTGCGTGAAGTTCTGGAGAACTCATCTCTGCAAGAACATAGGCAGGATGGAGGCAGTCCAGAAGAGGGCAACTAAAATAGTGCAGGGTCTGCACCAGAAGCCATACGAAGAGAAGCTAAAGGAGCTTAATATGTATACCCTCGAGGAAAGGAGATGGGGGACATGATAGAAACATTTAAGTGCACCCAGGGAATCAACAAAGTCCAAGAGGGGTAGCATCTTTCAGAAAAGAGATGTGCAAGAACAAGGGGCACAATTTGAAGATAGGGAGGGGACGGCTCAGGGGCAATGTGAGGAAGTATTTTTTTATGGAGAGGGTGGTGGATGCATGGACTGGCCTTCCTGAGGAGGTTGTGGGGTCAAAAACAGTGGGGGAATTCAAGAATGCATGGGACAGACATAAAGCAATTCTAGTGGGGGGTAGGGGGAAGTAGGCTGTTGGTTAACTAGGATCTGCAGCTAGGGTTAGTGTCCCACACATGGGTTGGGAGTGGGGCCTCCTGGAGGGCTGGCCCGACATCCTTTTTCCCCCTAGACTACTAGGGTAGTCGGCTGGGGGGTTGATTTAACTCAGAGTCGAGGTAGTTGGCCACTAGTATAGCATGGGGTAATTACCTCTCGAATTTCTGGAAGGAACCTGCGGCCTGGTGGATGGTTTTTCTGGGACCCAGACTGGAATTCTGAGACTGGAAGTTTGGGAATTGTTTGGCCTACTGGATATTTGTGATGATACTGGGGCCGGTACTTTGGAGTCTCTGCAACTTGAATGTGTGAAAAGGTCACCTGTCTGCTGGGTCTACAGTTGGGCTGGACTTCCTCTGACCGCAAGTTCTTTGTGATCTTATGTGAACTTTTTGGGAAATTTTGTCAGCAGTGAGAGCGCTTCGTAACAGCTGAGAATCTACTTATTTCAGATACAGTATATGTGAGAGATAATGTCTGGAGCGTGGTTTCTCTACAATATTTCCTCAAATCCCCCTCTTAAGTTTATTTTCTAAGTTTATTATTTTTAATGTATTTATTGTTTTGTAATAAGCAATGAGAGTGCTTAGACTAAGTAGTGCACCAGGTAGTGAGAAGACCTGTGTGCAAAATAAATGTTTTATGGCTGTATTTAGTTGAATTGGTTAGTTTAGGTTTTGTAAGGCCCCAGGTAGTGGGAGGACCTGTGGGCTAAATAAATGTTTTAAGGAATGTTTATGTATTTAGGTGGTTAAATTAATTATTTTAGTTGTTTGTTATTTTAAGTTTTGAGTGGGAATTGATGATTAATTTGTGTTATTTTCTTTAGATTTTTTATTTTTTGTGGGGAAAGTGAGTGGGAAATTTTAGGAAAGGGGCAAGATTTGTGGGATTTTATACTATTTATGTTTATATAAATTTGTGTCTGTAAGTTAGATCTGAATTGTATTGGTTCTCCCTGTGCCATGTCTTGGACCTGGGATATATGTCATTGTTCCACCCCCCCAGGTCATGCGCTATTCAGCCTCCGCTCTTCATGCCCTCTGCTCCTTTTCTCCCCCACCATTGCTTTTTTTCACCTATCTACGCTGTCGGGCTCGCAGGAGTTAGGGGTGGGGGGGTGTGAACAACGGAGGGTGGAAGAGCGAGGCGCTCACATTGGGGTTGTTAAGCCCAGAAGATGCCGTGGGGCAAAATGGAGTCTAGAACGTGGGCTATCTTGTCTAGTATCCATACCCAAGGTCACCACCATTGGTGGTGGGCAGGAAGTCGGGGCAGCCCAAGAGTTTTGTCCATCTCGGGTGGTGTTATGCAACACCAGATCTGTTAAGAACAAGACTGCAATTATTGCAGATCTTGTCGGGACAACAGATCCGGCGTGCATCACCGAAACCTGACTGGATGGTAATTCAGGACCCATACTTGAGGCTGCAATTCCAGCTGGGTATTCGGTGATACACCGCCCGAGATTGGACCGCAGTGGAGGGGGGGTTGCGGTCTGTTTTAAGACCAGATTGGATCTCACAAGTGTACCAGTTGAGGAGGCCAGATCATTTGAATGTGTCGTAGTAGCAGGTGTGGGTTATAGGATGGCTCTCATCTACCGTCCACACATGGATGGGATGCTATTCCTTAAGGAAGTGGTGGACTTCGTGGTCAACCTGGCGTTTGAGTCACCCAGGCTGATGGTCCTGGGTGACTTCAGTGCCTGGATTGATGATGAACTCTTGCAATTTGGACAACACTTCCTCCAGTTGATGAATTCACTGGGCCTCACACAGGTGGTTACCTCTGCTACCCATAAACATGGCCACTCTCTTGACCTGGTTTTCCTCCTGGGGATTGAGGCCTCTGACGTGGGGGTGGAACACGTTGGATGGTCCAACCACTACACTGTGCCATTCAATTTTTGCATCCGTACTTGTAGGCCAACCCCTGTGGAGATGGTCAAGTACTGCCCTTTACGGGATGTGACTCCTGATGGTCTAGCTGAGGTGCTTGATCTATCAGAATTGCCTGTGGCAAGCATGGATCTGGAGGTTTTGTTTTTGGCCTATAATAAGGCCATTGCCTGAGCAATAGATTCCATTGCTCCAGTCCGTATGCATCCTCTCTCCCTTCACCCTCGGTCTTTGTGGTTTGATGGGGACATGAGGGAGTTGAGGCGACTAGGACGAAGGTTAGAGCAGTGCTGGTGGAAATCCAGCTTAGATGCTGACCATCTTAGACTGCTACAGCATTACCGACTCTGTCAGTCAGAAATCTCCCATAAGAAGGTAGAGTTCCTGTCTGGGGAAATTGCTGCCCAGAACCGACCAGCTCAGCTCTTTCGAACTGTGGACAGGCTGTGCAACCCAGCCTGTCTGCAAGTTTGAAGAGCGTTTTCACAATTGCAGTGTGAAGAGCTTGCTCGGTTCTTTGCTGATAAGATGGCCAACATCAGGTTGGAGACCCATGCTGCACACTGTAAGGGAGTTGTTGATGATCGATGCTTGGCCACTATCCCTCCTTTTTCCTGGAGTTCCTTCGACTGGCCGGATATCATGGATGTTATGCAGATTGTCCAGGGTATGCACCCTACATGCTGTAGTTTAGATCCAGGTCCTACATCCCTGATAATGGGCTGTGGTGATGCTATCAGCCTGGTTCTGGCACAGATAGTCTGGTGATCTCTTGACTCTGGTGAGTGCTCCTGCTGCCTGAAGGAGGCAGTGGCGACACCTTTGTTGAAGAAGGCTTCATTGGGCCCAGACTCTCTCGCAAACTACAGGCCTATCTCTAACCTTCCCTTTGTGGGGAAGGTGATTGAGAAAGTAGTGGCTGCACAGTTGGAGAACCATTTGACCATCCATAGCATCTACGAACCTCTCCAATCCGGTTTCTAAAAGAGGTACAGTACTGAGATTGCACTGGTTCGGGTGCTCAATGATCTCCTGAAGGTGAGAGACCAGAAAAAATGGTTCATTTTGGTACTTCTTGATCTGTCATCAGCTTTTGACACTGTTGACCATGGAGTGCTGCTTGAGCACCTGAGATTCATCTGTGGGCTTTCTGGCTTGGTCCACAGATGGTTTACATCATTTCTCACTGGTAGAACCCAGAGGGTGGTGTCGTTTTTTTTTTTCCTCTTACCCTATCTCTCTGTGTTGTGGGGTTCCTCAGGGCTCAGTGCTGTCCCCCATGTTGTTTGCGGTGCACATGCTTCCCCTTGGAGACACTGAAAGATGGTATGGGCTGAGGTTTCATTGCTATGCCGATGATACCCAGCTCTACCTGTCTTTGCACAAGACCAAGATGGAGCACTCTCAGTATTTAATGACTGCCGCGCTGAAATCCAGGATTGGATGAAGTCCAGCTGGTTGAAGTTGAACCCAGGGAAGACGGAGGTGATGGTTGTGGATCCAGGTTGCCGGATGGGGGGGTTGGGGGCAGGTCAACTCATAGGTTTATTCCTTGTGGAGTCTGAGCTTCCTACCTCTGAAGAGGTGTGAGACCTAGGGGTGATACTTGACGATGGGTTTACACTTACATCGCAAGTGTCGGCTGTCATTAAGTTATCCTTTTATCATCTGAGGAACATCACTAGGATCAAGCACCTTGTTCCGTCCAGTGACCTTCCTACATTGATCCATGCCTTTGTGACCTCGCATCTAGATTATTGCAACTCCCTTTACTTTGGGCTGCTGGGGCTTGATATCCGCCACCTGCAGCTGGTGCAGAATTCCGCAGCCCGGTTGTTGATGGGGATTCCTCGATCTTTCCATATCACACCAGTGCTGCGGGAACTGCACTGGCTGCCAGTTCAGTGGTGGATCACCTTCAAAGTCAGATTGCTGACATATAAAGCCCTACACTGACAGGGCCCTGACTACCTGAAAGAGCTTCTGGTTCCTTACCACCCTGAACGACCGCTCTGCTCGGCCGACGAGGGGTTGCTGGAGATTCCGAGGGTGTCTTTAAAATCTTCCAGGGTCTGGGCATTTATGTTCATGGCCCCAACCCTCTGGAATTCTCTGCCCCATCGGATTAGGGAGTGCATGACTGTGGGGGGATTTAAAGATCATGTGCAACAGTTTTTACATGTTTTTAATAAAAGCTTAAAACATTGCAGTTCAAGTCCTTGTATCATGATTAGTGTTTCCTGAAAATTTCATGCTGTTTTGTTTTGTGGTTTTCTTTAAATCAGCATTTGTTAACTTGATCTGTAGTGACTGAAAACATTGGAGTTATTTCTGTCCTCTCAGTCAAGCTTAGAGTGCAATGACATCATTTTGGAGTAACTTGCTGTTTCAGATTCCCAATCAGAGCAGCACTCTGTAGAGTTTATGGTTTGCTGAACTCTCCAGGTTTCTTACTAACCCAGTCTCTGGCTTGTGTTTAGATAGATCAGCTTAAAATATATCATTCTCTTCCTTTAAAAAGCTGATCATTTCAGTTTCAATGCTGATTTGAAGTAGTGGAAATCTTTTTCTGTGAGAAATTGGCTTTTCTGCATCACAGCTCTGTTCTTTCTACTCAAACCTCAATTTTTTTCTAACTATATAACACGGGGCTGTTTAATGAATATAAAATAATTCTAAATTTTGTTCATTCACAGAAAGTTTTTTTTGATGTAGCCTTCATAAATGCAATCATGTAAGAACATTTTTTTTTTCATGTCAGATTAACAAACAGGTGCTTGTCACACTCTGCTACAGTATTTCAAGCACATGTACTGTCAGAACTCACAAATGTCAGTTCTTTGGAGGTTTCTGTGTGAAAATACATCATGTATGTGTATAACTAAAAACACTAGGTGGCATCCCAATGCACCATGTCTCTGCCCTACAGCTGAGGCAGCTGCAGTCTACTGCCACCAGTCCCCTGCCTTCTGCTCCACATTCGAGGCTGCTGCACCCTGCTGCCCACTGTCTTCTCCCACACAGTCAGAGATTGTGCACTCTGCTGCCTCCATCCCCTACCTAAAGAATCAGGACTACTGCACCCTGCCGCCCCTGCCCAAACAGGAGTTGCTGCACCCTGCTGCCCTCTCTCCCCTATCCTCACAGTTAGGGATGCTGCACCTGTTGCCCCATTCCTGTCTCCACAGTCAGTGCTGCTGTGCTCTGCTAAGCCCTAGAGTGCCAGGTTCTCTGCCTCCACAGCTGGGGCTGCTGCACCATGCTGCCCTAGCCACCAGAGGTGGGGCTTTTGCTGCACCCTGCTATTCACTTCCATTGCCCCAAATGGTCAGGGCTGCTGCACCACGTGTACCCCATCTCACAGTCAGGGCAGCTGCACCACGTGTACCCCATCTCACAGTCAGGGCTGCTGCACCACGTGTACCCCATCTCACAGTCAGGGCTGCTGCACCACATGTACCCCATCTCACAGTCAGGACTGCTGTACCACATGTACCCCATCTCACAGTCGGGGCTGCTGTACCACATGTACCCCATCTCACAGTCAGGGCTGCTGTACCCTGATGCTCCATGTGTCCTACCCCACAGTTGAGGCTTCTGCACCGTGCTGTTCTCTATCCCCTGTCACCACAGACAAGGCTGCTGCACACTGTTCCTTTCTACACAGTTAGGGTTGCTGTGGCCTGCTGTGCCCTAGAGCCCCATGCCTCTGCAGTTAGGGCTACTGCACCATGCTGCCACTTGCCACAAGATTCAGGGTATTTGCTGTATCCTGTTGCATCCCTCCACTGTTGAGGCAGTTGCACCCGCTGCCTCCTTGCCACCAGAGTCAGATCCTTTGCTACACCCTGCTGAGACAGGAACATGGGATAATATGCAGTGTCCCTGACTGTGAGGGTGAGAGAGAGAGGGTAGCAGGGTGCAGCAACCCCAGTTGTTCAGGAAGAGTGCAGCACAATAGTATGGGCATTTGCTGCACCCTTTCCCCTGCCTGTGGAGGCAAGGGGCTCTGTGGTGCAGCAGGGCACAATGGTGGCAGGGAACAAAGGACAGCATGGTGCAGAAGCCTTGACTGTGGGGCAGGACACAGGTTGGCATCAGGGTACAGCAGCCCTAACAATAGCACAGGGTACACATTGTGCAGCAGCCCAGACCATTTGGGGATAATGGAAGTGCGTAGCAGGGTTCAGCAGCCCCAACAGTGGATACAGGCAGCATCAGACTCTAGGGTATAGCGCAGCAGCCCTGACTGTGGAGATAGGAACAGGGGGCAACAGTGTGCCATGGCCCTGATTGTGGGTGTGAGGACAGAGGGCAGCAGGGTGCAGCAGGCCCGAATGTACAGGCAGGAGATACGGGTGGCAAAAGGATACAGCAGCCCAAACTGGGGGACAGGGTGCAGCAGCCATGCCTGTTTGGGACAAGGAATGTGGGAAGCAGGGTATAGCAAAGGATCTTACTCTGGTGGCAGGGGGACAGCAGGGTGCAACTGTTTCAATTGTGGAGGCATGCAACAGGGTGCAGCAAATGCCCTGAATCTTGTGGCAAGTGGCAGCATGGTGCAGCAGCCCTAACTGCAGAGGCATGGGGCTGTAGCACACAGCAGGCCATAGCAACCCCAACTGTGTAGAAAGGAGCAGGGTGCAGCAGCCCTGTCTCTGGTGACAGGGGATAGAGAACAGCACGGTGCAGAAGCCTCGACTATGGTGCAGAACACATGGAGCATCAGGGTACAGCAGCCCTGACTGTGAGATGGGGTACACGTGGTGCAGCAGCCCTGACCATTTGGGCAATGGAAGTGGGTAGCAGAGTGCAGCAAAAACCCCACCTCTGGTGGCTAGGGAAGTATGGTACAGCAGCCCCAGCTGTGGAGGCAGTGAACCTGGCACTCTAGGGCTTAGCACAGCACAGCAGCCCTGACTGTGGAGACAGTAACAAGGGGCAACAGGTTCCTCTTCCCTAACTGTGAGGGTGGGGGAGAGAGGGCACCAGGATGCAGCAACCCCAATTGTTTGGGCAGGGGGAGGCACGGTACCGGAGCCCTGATTCTTTAGGCAGGGGATGGAGGCAGCAGGGTGCACAATCCTTGACTGTGTGGGAGAAGATGGTGGGAAGCAGGATGCAGCAGCCTCAAATGTGAAGCAGAAGGAAGGGGGCTTGTGGGGCAGGGACAGGTGGCAGTAGATTGCAGCTGTGAGGCAGACACATGGTACATCATGATGCCACATAGTGTTTCTAGTTATACCTAACATAATGTATTTTCACACAGAAACCACCAAAGAACTGAAATTTGTGAGTTCTGACAGGTGCCAGTCACACTCTGCTACAGTATTTCAAGCACATGTACTGTTTGTCAATCTGAATAAAAAAATGTTCTTACATGACATCTATTTATGGAGGCTACATAAAAGACAAACTGTTTCTGTGAATGAACAAAATGTAGATTTATTTTATATTCATTCAATAGCCCTGTGTTATCTATTGTAGTTAGAAAAACAATCTGAGTTTTGACTAGAAAAAAATGAGAGCTGTGATAGACAAGCTAATTTCTCACAGGAAAAGATTTCCACTACTTCAATTCAGCATTGAAATTAAAATGATCAGCTTTTTATGAGAAGATCATGTTATATTTTAAGCTGATCTATCTAAACACAAGCCAGAGACTGGGTTTGTAAGAAACTTGGAGAGCTCAGCAAACCATTAACTCTACAAACTACTGCTCTGATTGGGAATCTGAAACAGCAAGCTACTCCAAAATGATGTGATTGCACTGTAAGTTTGACTGAGAGGACAGAAATAACTCCGCTGTTTTCAGCCACCGTAGAGCAAGTTAACAAATGCTGATTTAAAGAAAACCACAAAACCAAACAGCATGACATTTTCAGGAAACACTAATCATGACACATGGACTTGAATTTCAGCTTTTCAAGCTTTTATAAAAATATGTAAAACCATTGCACATGATCTTTAAACAGGAATTAAAGAAGCATTTATGGAACAGGGCATTTGGTGTTGAGGATGACAGAGTCTAACTGTACTGTATATTTTTATTGTGATTACAGCATTGGTTTTAAACTTTTTCATTTGTACTGCACCTCGACATTTGAAAGGCATTAAAAATAAAGCTTATTATTATTATTATTATCCAATAGGGAGAGAAATTGGCAGACTGGGTGAGTCAAGCGGTCCTTATCTGCTGTCAAACTCTGTTTCTATGGTTCACCGTCCTCGTGCACAGTGGTACATAATGCACTAGAATGATGCTTGAAAGCTTTCTCCAGGATTGGCTGTTTCCTTTCTATGTTTTATCCCAGACTGGCTCCTGATGCTGTGGCCAGACTACATCTTCCAGCACTATCTTTTGCTTGAGCTAGTTTCTGTCATTATTATTACTGTACAAATGAGTTCTAAACTGCTTAGCTGATTGTACTGTGCTTAGATAATTTTACTGTTGTGCTTAGTTGGTTACTGTCCATAATGAATTTATTAATTTATTAATGTGCCAAGTTAATAATTAACAATTTAAATCCTCCTGTCTGTGTTCTTACATGTTCTGTAATAACACCCCCCCCCCGAACCTGGCACTGATCAGCACTATGCTTTGTCTCTACATAGCCCTTCTTTGTAAATTCTCAGAAATTAATAATTTACCTTTTTAATTTAGCTGTCCTGTCTCTGTTCTCTCACTCTCTCTAAACTCCCTTACAGGCCTGACATTGCCCTACCACATCCCACACCCTGTTTTTCTTATGATTCTACTCTTCCTCTGGTGTTAATTCCTGCCCTCTGACCAAACTGTTTTTCACTGCCTCCTCTGGCATCCTACTGTACCTCTGTCTTCTCCACTGGCTAAGAGCCCCCCCCAACCCGTCTTTGATATATCTGTTGCTAAACCTCTTTTCCCTACAGATCAGAGACCCTCTGACAAAGGGTGCTCTGCTTCCAGGGGTTGCAGCAATTTCACCAGCTCACTGCTGCCCACCTCACCCTGTCCAACTATCACCGCTGCCAGCATAGCTTTTTTTGTGTGTCCATTTGCCCATTAGCATTGACAACATAATTTGAACGGCCACTCCCACCTCGCTTGCCCTCCCCCTGAAACATGTCTCCCCAGTCTACCACCTCAGGTCCTGCACGTCCCAGACCTGCCAGGTCCCCAAGACCCGCACTCTCACAAGGGATCGGACATTTACCACCCACACACCCAAGCTGTGGAGCTCTCTTTCTTCACAAATTTGTGCTTCCCCCTCCCATTCCACCTTCAAAACCTCCCTCTGGAGCTTCCTGAAATCTGCTGCGACCTGCATGTGTGTCGCCTAACGCCAAGCCCTACAGCCCACCCACCTGCTATGGTACCCCAACTAGGCTCTGTCCCCCTCACCACCTTGGTGATGCACTTTTACTAGTAGTTATGTTATGTATTTACTAGTGCTTATGTTATATATTGTTTCTATCTCAACCTAGGGGAGGTCCTATACCACCATGTTGCCTCTGGGCCTGTTTGTATTATAACTGTCCAGTGTGTTTGCTGATTTGTAATTCCTTGGCTATGTTACCCCTTAAATACCCTTGCTGTTTTACCCCACTGTCGGAGCATGCTGCTCCCGGTTTGTAATGTCGACGATGTATTTCTTCTATGTATGCCTTGTAATCCTCCGGTCGCACCTGACATAGGCACTGGCTGCCTAGTGTGCTTACTCCAGTTACCAAAAGCAAATAAATAAATACTATACTGCCACTAGAGGGACACAATCTTTATCTAAAGCAGGGTTTCTCAAATGAGAGGCCAGCCTCCTGGGAGGCTCCAACCTGTTCCAGGGGAGGCTCAAGCAAGTCTGAAAAATACTGTCTTTAAATTTTGAGTTTTAGGTGTTTTGTGTAAAGGGATGAGGAAAACTGAAAGGGAATAATAGTAAGTGAATTTATTTATTTATTTACAAGTCAATGACCATGAAAGGCACACTGAGCCACAGCTCATTTCAAGTGTACACAGGAAAAGGTAGAAGATGAATACAGTTCAAAAGGTAACTGTGCAAAACAGTCAAGCAATACAAAATTAACAGTAGTGCAAACAAATAGGAAGAATGGTTAAGCAGTGAAGTACTTGGAGCAAGAGCCAAAGGGAGCAAAATTATCCCTAAGATATTGCTTAAGAGCAGGGTAAAATGGGGAAAGGGAAAGATGGGTAGGAAGGTTGTTCCAGACAGGAGAAAACAGACAGAGAAAGCAGTTTGACTCATGAAGGTATTGCAACAAAGAGAAACAATGGTTTTATAGTCAAAATAACATAGTGAGCAGGCTGGCCTGGGGAAGGGGTTACAGAGAGAGGGGAGAACAATAAGCTGAATAAAATTATAATTTCAGCCATGTTCTTAAAGGAATTTCATGTTATTCCTGGTGTATTGTGCAAAGTGTGATATTTTTATTGGGAGGCCCAAGATTACTTCCGTATGTGGGGAGGCTCAAGACTTCTTCCATGTCTTTGGGGAGGCTCACTATAACAATGTCTGAGAACCAATGATCTAAAGCAATCTCTGCCTGTTGTTCATATAGATACTGTCCTAAACTGCAACTCAATCAATCAATCAATTAATCAATCAATCAAAATCTTTATTTAGCCAGGCAAACACGTTGAGCAATGCTAATTTTCGAGGTGGACCTGGATTTGTAGTGAGAACAACACAATACAACAAAATATAGTACATACAATAAATACAGCATAGAACAATGACAGTAAGATATGGAAGGGTCAGATGATACAGTAAAATTTCACCATAAACAAAGATAAGGTATATAGTATTATACAGTGATCCAAAGTAAAAATCAAGAACACATGGATATATTAGTCGAAACTGTTTTTGTTAAAGTTGGCAGCAAGAGAAGGTTAGGGGTATAGAAGGCAGGTGATAGAGGCAGGAAGACAAATTTTGTGGGACAGCCACAGAGGGAGAGGAGACAGATGATAGATATCTCAAATTGTAGAGAAGAGTTTGAGCTGGAAAGCAAAGTCGTAACCGGGGTTGGGGGAGGAGGGGGAAAAGGGAAGGGACAATTATCCAAAGTGACCAAGCCCTAGATAGCAGTGGCTCAGAGAGCACTAGGACCTTATTTGAGGGTCATAAGTCAGGAGAAACAGGCACAAGATTCCTTAATTTGACATAGGAATAGTGATTTAAATCATGTTAAGCTGACAGGGTAAGTTAGTTTCAGCGTTTTTTGCAGCTTGTTCTATAATTGAGGTAGCACGTAGCTTATAGCTGATGTGCCAATATGTGACTTTGTCTTGTATACATATAAGGAAATATAGGAGGTACTTCTCAGGGCATACTTTCCAGGAATGCAAAAAGGTAGACAGACAGAGATATAATGGGGCAGTTTATTTAAGATAGCTTTGTAGGTCCAAACCGAAGCATTTCTCTGTCATCTGTACCTGAGGGATGACCATCCCACTGCAGTGTACAGGGCACAATAATGGGTAGAATATGGGAGACCTGTGATGAATCTTAAAGCTCTTTGGTAGAGTGTGTCCAGTTTGGCTAAGGCACCGGCGAGACCCTGACTATAAAGAAAGTCTGCATAATCTACTAAGGAAAGAAAGGTCGTTTGGACCAATTTCAGTTTGGCGTCTCTTGTAAGGAGATTAATGATCCTAAAGAACAGGCCAAGTCTTTTTCTGGTTTCTTAGCCAGCTCATCTATGTGGTCAGTGAAGGAAAGACTATGGTCTAGCCAGACCCCCAGGTACTTGAACTTGGCAACATATTCCAACTGTTCATCATCTAGGATAGTGGTGATCTGTGGGAGCATCCCAGCAATGGCAGGATTTGTTGCATGAGGAAGGGGCAAGAGGAACATTGCTTTGGTCTTTTTTGCATTAAGAAGTAGCTTCTGTCTTAGTAGTTGAAGCTGCAGCTGATTAAAATCACTTTGAAGTGCTTTTTGGGCAGCATCAGGGGTGGGGCTACTAGCGTACAGCATTGTGTCATCTGCAAAGAGGTGTATTTGTGCTTGTTTAATGGAGGCATCTATGCTGTTGATATAGATAGCAAGAGCAAAGGGGCCTAGAATGGAGCCTTGAGGTACACCCCTCAACAGGGTTTTAGTGGAGAAGCTTCCCCTTCCACCTTTACTGCTGGAGTTGGCCAGAAAGGTCATTAGCAAACTATCTTAGGGATAGGGGTACAACAGGCCAATATTCCGGAGGATAAAAGCAGCAGACTGTGGTCAACAGTGTCAAACGCCTTGCTTAGGTCCAAAAATACAGTGCAGACAAAGTTTTTATTGTCCAACTCACATTGCCAGCCATTGGTAACCTTGGCTATGGCTGGGATTGTACTGTGTTGTGCCCTAAAGCCTGATTGTAGTGGATTGAGCAATTTTTCAGATTCCAGATAGTTCCGGAGCTGAGAGTTCACAATTTTCTCCAGCATTTTAGACAGTATAGGAAGTAAGGAGATTGGCCTGTAATTATTGAGGTCACTAGGATCCCCTGACTTAAATAAAGTGACCACAATTGCAGTTTTCCAGATGAGAGGAAGATCACCTTGGGACAGGGATAGATTAAAAAGGTATGTGATTGGGACTGCAAGGACATGGTGGCCAACCTTTAAGAAGTGAGGGTCGATGAGGTTGGTGCCAGTGCTTTTCCTAGTGTCTAACTGTAAGAGAAGATCTTCGACTTCTTTCAGGGATGCAGGCTGCAGGGAGAAAGGTGTGACAGAGATAGGCTTTTCTTGTGTGACTTCTCCAAGTTGTTGGCGGAGAGTATTGACAGGCGAGGAGTCGAAGGCTAACCCTGTGGTAGCAAAGTGATTATTTAGGGAGTTGAGAATAGATGGTCCATCCAAGATGACAGTGTTGCCAATCAATATTTTAGTAGGTAAGGAATTACCCGTAGTATGGCCTTCAATATCTTTTATTGTTCTCCAAAATCTGGTAGGACATGTTAAGGAGTGCTCCAGCTGTGAGCGGTAGAATTTAGTTTTTGTTTCTCTGACCATTTTGGTGCAGAGGTTTTCTCGCCTCCTAAATGCATTCCAGTCATTTGTGAGATTAGTTTTTCTGGCATGTTCTCCAGAGCACATCCTTACTCCACAGAGCATCTTCCAGGCCTTCTGTAAACCACTGACAGGGTTTATTTCTGATACTGCCCTCCATCTGACCAGTCCCTCCCAAGCTCCCTGCTTACAAATTCCTCCTGTTTCTAAATCAGTTGTTCACCAATTTTCTGCCTTCATGAACAATGCATTCCCATCTCTTCTCTCCCCCTTTTTCTGCTCATATCCCTCTCTTTACCACCTCCACTTGCTCACTACTCGTCTATTCCTAATAACTCTCCCACCCCCATCGGTTACTATCTCCTATCCCCTACCCACATCCATGCTATCACTCCCTCCCCCATTTGAGATATGGTCTCACTCCTACCACTATTCCTCATGTGGCTTTGATAACGTGTTCTACTTCACTGCACCTTCTTCTTCCTCACTCATTCACTCCCTTCTCCTCACATCTCTCAACCTCCTCTCCAGCCCCTTCAAACTCCCCTAAGCTCCACTTTCTCATACTCACTCTCCTCTTGCTCTCTGCTAGGGATATCCAGCCCAACCCAGGCCCTATTGCCCCTAGCTCCTCTGGTGCATCCTTTCTACTACCTCCCCCGCTCTCCTCTCAGCCCTCCCAAAGGGCTTAAAGATCCTGCATCTAAACACCTGCAACTTGTTGTAAAAAACAGACAGGATTCAGACCATGGTGTGCACTCTAAAACCAGACATTCTAATTATCTCAGAAAGTTGACTAAAGAGCAGTATCCCTGACCACTTGATCTCCATTCCTGGCTACTCACTGCTAAGGCAAGACCGTGCTGGCAGAGGTGGTGGTGTGGCCATTTATGTCCTAGCCTCCATCCAATATTCCATCATCTACTCATCCTCCTATCCTGAGACCCATGATGCCCTAGCTATACATGTGACCCTCCCTTTCACTCTCCCAATCTTCGTAGCCGGCATTTACTGCCTAGATGTCCATCCTTTGGTCAGCATTTTAGACCTCCTAACCGCCATCACTTCCCTTGCTGCTCGCTCTGGAATTAGTCATCTAGGTGACTTCAATATAATTGGTTGTCACCTAAACTACCAAAACTAAAAAATGAAATTGGAGCCCTAAACCTCTCCCCAACTGATCTCCAACCCACCCGCCCAAACCACAAAACACAACAACACTCCCTACTCGACGTGGCCCTTTCCTCCCACCCACATCGCATCATCAGCTCTGGCGTCCTCCCGATGCTCTCAGTGACCATAACCCAATATTCATAGTTAGAAAATCCACAGAATCCACAGAACTAAATCAGCACACAAAACCATACAACTACGCCTTTTCAAGTCTCTTGACCTTGAACCTCCTGAGTAACCTTGCCACTTCTGACTGGTTTCCCCTCTAACTTCCTTCCCCTCGGTTGATAAGACCCTTGCCTACTTCAAAGACATCTTTCTTATAAACTGGAACTCCTTTGCCTCACTCAAACAAACCAGAGTCAGAGGTAACCACTTACCTTGGATAACCCCTGAACTTCTGGCCTGCCTCAGGGGCTAGAGATTGAGCCAGTAAGCACTGGCAAAGCTTACCCAGCATCCTAGTGACCTCGTGAACTACCACATGCTCCAAAATGCTTGCACCAGGGCTGCAAGGTTAGCCAAGTCCCAGTATTTCAAATCTGCCTTCATCACCAACATAAATTCCCTTCAAAGTTCTGGAAGGTGGTCCACACATCTATTTACCCCTCATCTCGCGACCCCCAAGTACTTAAAAGTAAATAGCTTGTTAGTGTCTGACCCACCAGCTGTAGCGTGAATTTAACTCCTACTGTACCTCCTGAGCCTCTGAGCTACTGAAAACTCTCCAGTCCTACCCCTCACCCTCCCACCTCTACCAGTGTGCCCCTCCACCACCTTCTACCTCTCCTTCTGTTTTGCTACTGTAACCCCAAACAATGCCTTAAGTGCCTCCTCACCATCAACCCCTCAAAAGGTGCCTCCCCTGATGGCCCCAACCCAGAACTCCTCTCCCTCTCCCTCTCCATTTCAACCATTGCCTACCCCCTCTCAATAATCCTAACTCTCTCATTCTCTACAGCCTCATTACCCTCTTCATGGAAACATGCAGTGGTCCTCCCTTTACCCAAAGGGGGTGACCCCTTATCCCCTGGAAACTATTGCCCCATTTATCTCCTCCCTACTCTTGCCAAGCTTCAAGAACACATTGTCCTCTCCCAACTCACCTCTTTTCTATCTGACACCTCCTTTTTCACCCCTTTCCAGTCTGGTTTCAGGAAAAAAAACTCAACCACCACCTCTCTCTTATGGCTCACAGACTCCGTCCTAACCGGTATGGACAATGGCCAAATTACCTCTGCCATTTTTGTTGACCTGGCCAAGGCCTTGACACTGTCCTCACTCCTTCTCCTTGACTCATCTCCAGGCAGCTGGCCTATCTCCCTCTGCCACAACTGGTCTCAAGGCCTACCTTATTGGCAGAACCCAATCATCAGACAAGATCCGGATGCCACTTCCCTCCCCTCCAGATTAGCACTGGCATCTAGGGCCCGTATTAGGGCCCCTTCCTATTCTCCATCTTCTTAAATGACCATCCCTCTGTTTGCTCCCCATCTCTCTGCTATACATATGTATGCTGATGATATAGTCCTATATACATCTGATTCTGTCCTGTTGAGGTTACAACCAGCTAACAGTAAGACTTCGGCAGTGTTCAGCTCTGGTTTGCTAACCATCAACTTTTTCTCAATGCCAAGAAGACTGTCTCCATGACCTTGGCACTAGGCAGAGATTCTCTAGCTTCCTCCCTACCCACTCTTCCACACCCTTGATGGGACTTTACTTGAGGACACATCCTCCTTCAGGTACTTAGGTGTTTGGTCGGATCAACACCTAAACATCTCTTGGACATATTGACGCCTATCCAGAAAAATTGCACCCCATGCTTGGTGTCTGTTCAGGAACCATAGTTACATCCCTCCTATGGTTAGGCGTGAACTTGTTCAGAAGATGATACTGCCCATTTCGACTTACTGTGACGTAGTCTATGGTGCTGCCTCCTGTCCTTCTCACCAGACTGACACCCGCTCAATTCTTTCACTTTGTCCTGATGCCTCTATACCCACCACTGCATCTTATCGTGCTTGTTTTTTTTCCTTCTCTTACAATAGGCGAGTCCCACTGTAAATTTCCTTAAGATTTGTTGGGTGGTTCCTTCCTCTACCTCACCGCCTTCCTTTATAACAACCCCCATCCTCCCATTCTCTTAGATCAACTGACTCGCATCCTGGTAGTCCCCTGAGATCCACCCCACTGGCCAATCCAGTTACTTTCACCACCTCCCAAAAATTTTGAATTCCTCTCCTCAAATCCAGCACTCATCCACTGCCTACTTCATCAGCCTCTGCCCTCAGTAATTACATAGAAACATAGAAACATAGACTTTGACGGCAGATAAGCACCACTTGGCCCACCCAGTCTGCCCATTTCCCTACCTACTGGATAAGCTGCAGATTCTAGTTAACCAACAGCCTACTTCCTGCCACCCCCCATTACAATTGCCTTGTGTCTGTCCCATGCATGTTTGAATTCCCCCACTGTTTTAGCCCCAACAATCTCCCCAGGAAGGCAGCTCCACGCATCCACCACTCTCTCCATGAAAAAAGATTTCCTCACATTACCCCTGAGCCCCCCCCTCTATCTTCAAATTGTGCCCTTGTTCTTGTACATCTCTTTTTCTGAAAGATGCTACCCTCCTGGACTTTGTTGATTCCCTTGAGGTACTTGAACATTTCTATCATGTCCCCCAGTCTCTCCTTTCATCAGGGGTATACATATTAAGCCTCTCAGTCTCTCTTCATATGATTTCTGATGCAGACCTGCACCATTTTAATTGCCCTCCTCTGGACTGCTTCCATCCTGTCTATGTCCTTGCGTAGATGAGGTCTCCAAAACTGCACACAGTACTCCAGATGGGGTCTCACCTACTGTCTGTACAGAGGGATAACCACTTCCCTTTTTCTACTCGTGATGCCCCTTCCTATGCATCCCAGTATCCCTCTGGCTCTCCTTACTGACTTCTCACATTGCTTACCAACCTTTAGATCCTCTGATATGACTACCCCCAAGTCCCGTTCCATTTTTGTTGTTGTTAGTACCTCCCCTGCTATTGTATACTCTTCTCCTGGGTTTTTGTTTCCCAGGTGCATTACTTTGCACTTCTTTGCATTGAATCTAAGTTGCCATATGTCTAACCATTCCTCCAACCTTGCCAAGTCCCTTCTCATCCTTTCTACCCCCTTGTGTATCAACTCTGTTACAGATCTTTGTATCATCTGCAAAGAGGCATTCCTTTCCCTCCAGACCCTCTGCAATGCCACCTATAAAGATGTTAGAGGACTGGACCCAGTACTGAGCCCTGAGGTACTCCACTAGTGACCCCCCTTCTTCGGAATGTGTTCCACTCACTATTACCTTCTGTGTCCTGTTGTGCAGCCAGTTTGCAACCCAGGCTACCACCCTGGGACCCACTCCCAGGCTGGCTAGCTTGATTATTAATCTTTTGTGCGGGACTGTGTCAAATGCCTTGCTAAAGTCTAGGTAGGCCCTATCCACAGCCCCTCCCTGGTCTATTACTTTGGTCACCCAGTCAAAGAAATCTATTAGATTCGTCTGACATGACCTTCCTGCTGTAAATCCATGCTGCTTTGGGTCCTGTGCCCCGCTGGTCTCTAGGTACTCAACAGTTCTTTCTTTCGGAAGTGATTCCATCATTTTCCCTACCACTGAGGTCAAACTTACAGGTCTGTAGTTTCCTGCTTCTGCCTTGCTCCCACTTTTGTGAAGGGGAATCACATCTTCCCTCCTCCAGTCCTCAGGTACCACCCCATCCTCCCATGATTTGTTAAAAAGCGTTGTCAGTGGTGTCACTAGGTCCTCCCTTAGTTCTTTTAGGATTCTGGGGTGAATCCCATCAGGCCCCATTGCTTTGTCCACCTTGAGTTTTAGGAGTTCTTTCAGGACTCTTTCTTCTGTAAATGGACTGGTGTCAACCCTCCTACTCAGAGTGCTTCTATTGTCTGGTTTAGGTAACTCCTCCTCATCTTCTTTTGTGAATACTGAGCAAAAGTATTCATTCAATATCTTTGCCTTTTCACTGACTCCCTCTGCCCACCTCCCCTCTCCCTTATTAATCTTCACTATTCCTCCCTTAACCTTTCTATGCTCCTTAATGTACCTATAAAAGGTTTTATCCCCCTTCTTAACTGAATTAGCTATTTTTCCTCAGTTTGTGCTTTTGCTATTCTGACTGCCTTCCCCACTTCTTGCTACTTTAATTGATACAGTTCCCTGTCGTGCTCCTTCTGTGATGCCTTATACTTTTTGAATGCAGCCTTTTTCTCCTTAACCTTCCCTGACACCTCTTTTGAGAACCATAGTGGTTTTTTACTCTGCTTTGTTTTCTTTATCTGTTTCACACAAAGGCTTGTTGCCTCTAGGATGGCAGTTTTGATTTTTCTCCATTGTTCTTCCACCCCTCCTTTTTGGCCATTTGCTAGTGTATTCCTCAGGTATTCACCCATTTTGCCAAAGACAGCCCTTCTAAAGTCCAGTATGCTTATTTTTGTATGACTTGTCTCCATGGTTGTGCTTATTATGAAGCACACTGTGCAGTGGTCGCTTGTTCCCAGATGTCTACTGACTTCTAAATTTGTGATCCTCTCTCCATTTGAGAGTACCAGGTCTAGTATTGCTCCCTCCCGAGTGGGTTCCAGCACTAGCTGTCTAGGGTCTGCCCCTGCAGGACATCAGAATGACCCCTGCTCTTGGATGTGGCTGCAGTACATGTCATCCAGTTAACATCTGGCATATTCAGGTCCCCCATCGACAGTATCTCCCGTTTTTCAGCCACTTTGAGAATGTCCTCTATCATTTTCTTGTCCATTTCCTCCCCTTGAGATGGGGGTCTGTATACAACCCCTGTGCGGATTGTGATGCCATTCTCTGTCTCCAAGGTGACCCAGAGTGCCTCTTGTCCTCCCCCTTTACTTTTTAGTTCTGTAGCTTTGATCCCTTCCCTTATGTATAGAGCTACTCCAACTTCTTTTCCCTCCCTGTCCCTTCTGTAGATTGTGTACTCGTATGTTGACATCCCAGTCATGGTTCCCCATATACCATGTTTCTGTGACTGCCACAATATCCAATTTTTCATCTTCCATGAAGGCTACTAGCTCAGGAAGCTTGTTTCCCAGACTACAGGCATTGGTACTCATTGCCCTCCATTTAATGTTGGCTTTATCCCCCCCATGCCTGCTCTTTTTGCCCTTGTCTATTTTTCCATTTACCCCTGTCCTGCCCTCTGTTGAGCACTGTACCTCAGTGTTTACCTTACTACCCTTACCTTGCACCTAGCTGCTCCTGACATGTCCTTCCCTAATTCCCTCCTCTGAGCCCTGGATAACCCCTACCCCTCTACCGTCACCTTCATTTTACCATGTGCACCCACCCCTCCAAATTTCTAGCTCTCCTCCCTTTCCCCCAAATTGCTCCCACTTACTGGCCTCCCATGATCTCTCACAGAATGTAAGGGGACCCCGAATGCTCCTCATGGGTCCATGCATCCTGATTGACTATTGATTTGGCTCCATCCCCTCCAAAGGTGCGAATTTCCTGCCCCTCAAGGGTTCAATTCTCACTCGCTCCCTCTCTTATCACTCTTTTAATCCCCATCTACTGACCTTCCACAACCATCTGACATGGTACCCCGTATCCTGAAGGGTCCTCTCTTGGGTTAGGTCCTATTCCCCCTCCTAGCATTTAAGTTGCACCTCTTCCTTCTCTTTCTCCTCCCTCTTTAATCCCTACAGCCTTATCCCCCTTTCTGTCTAGCCCCATAGCCCCCTTGCAGGTTCTTCACATCCTGAAGGGGTCTCTCTGGGACACTGCCTATCCCCTTCTCTCTGGTCCCCCCAGTCCCCTTGCAGGGTCCCTCACATCCTGAAGGGGTCTCCAGGGACATGACTTTGCCCTCCCCCACCTCACCCTTTCCTCTCTTTTTTCCCCCTTCTCTTTCAGGTAAGCACTTGTTTACTTATTAACCCGACACTTATTGTGTCCCTCTTTCTACATATTATGTTTAGCAGCTGTTTTAGCACTGTTTGACACCTGCCTTACAACTGTATGTCAATATTGATCTTGTAACTTGAATGTAACTTGAATTAGACTCTTCCACTCCCCTCACCCTTCCTCTCCTTTCTCCCCTTTTCTTTCACGTAAGCACTTGTTTACGTATTAACCCGGCACTTATTATTCTCCACTCTTCTACCTATTATGCACAACACTGTTGTAACACTGCTCGTAACACCTGCCTTACAACTGTATGTTAATGTTGATCTTGTAACTTGATTGTATAATGTCTCACTCCAATTGTACTCCTTCTCCCCAGCTTGCACCAGGAGACAAGACTTGTCGGTCAGTGTACCTTCCTGGTGAAACATTTCAATAAATAAATAAATGAGGAGTGCAACATTATCATTACTTTCTGAATTGGCAATTACTCCACTTCTACATGTGTATTCTTGTCTTTGGACGTAAAGAAATGTCGGATATCCATTTTTATCAAATAGTGGAAGCCAGCAAGTTCTGGTATGATAATTTACTCAAATACAACTACTGAGCCACACAGTGTCCCCTCACAGCAAGGCAATGGCACTGACACACTGGGGTGTACTGCGTCACTCACTGCTGTAGACTGCAGCACTAGAGAGACACAATCTAAATAATTACTTCCTTTTTGTGTGTGTGAATACACTGAGCTGCATGCTGCCCGCCTCATGCAAGGAACTGGCTGGCACTACAGTGGCAAATAAGGTTCAGTGCATTGCCAATGTGAATCACAATCTGGCCTACAAAACTTCAACTACCACTGTAATGTTTTCAAAAGAATTCTGAGATGCACACTGCCAGTACTGTCACCCTCAAAGCAAGCCAGGCACTGGCAAGAAGAACTATAGTCTGAGGTACTCTGGGTCACTGATGGAGTGGATCAGAGGCTGCTGTGATTTAAACTTCAACAACTACAATTTTTCTTTTTAGTAGAGTTCGGCGACACACACTGCCCTCAGCCTTCCCACAACAAGCTTGGTACTGGCAAAAAAATCTCAGGTACTCTGGGTCATTGATGGAGTGGATCAGAGGCTGCTGTGATTTAAACTGCAACAATAACTACAATTTTTTTTTAATAGAATTCAGTGACACACGCTGTGGTCCTCAGCCTTCCCACAACAAACCCGGTAGTGGTACTAGTGATAAAAACAAAATCTTGGTACTCTGGGTCACTGATGATGCAATGGAATGCATCACATCACAATCACAAAATGTCCTCCCTCCCAGACTGTGTAGGGATTTGGTGACTGTACTGGTGAGGCTCACTCAGTTCTCAGTCTGTCACACAAGCTACAGACTACAGGTTGTGTTTCTCTGTGGCCTTCTGGCCTAGTAGGCTTACTAAATGAAACTGACCTTTCTACTCTTAATATAAGTGGCAAAAAGGCAAGAATGCCAAGAAGTTAGCAGCAATTGCTGAAAACCAAAAAACAACAGTTTTTAAGCCAAAAAGTCAAAATATAAAAGTAGTATTAACACTCATTTTTTTCAAATTCCACTCAGCACAGTGACAAACTGTACACTGACTAAACTGCAGTGCTTTTGTTTTCACTCTCATTTCAGTCTCTGTCTCTCAGACTGAAAAAGCCACCTCTACATCCCTACTCACATGTTACTCACTGGCCACTCACGAAGCTCTGTGTGCTAATGACGACACTCTGTAGTCCATGCTGCTTAATAGTCATGTGACTATTAAATATCATAAACTACAAAGTAAGTATCCCACAATGTACATGGCACATGTGAGTAACTGTTATGTGACAACTAGCATAATGATGATAGGCTATAACCTGATATGATAGTATGAATGTTAAAAGCACAGCTGTATAGTTTGTCATTAAAATATGTGTTTGAGTCTGTGACTGGGACAGGCTCTGTCACTATCTGATGTCTGTTTGCTTGTGCCACCACTGCACTGCCACCAACTCAGTGCAGCAGCCCACATAGGTGACCAGTCAGTGCACACAGTTTCCCAACCGGCCACTTCTCTTCCTTGCAAGTTAACTAACTTCAACCATTCTTGCTCCAGTCCACTACACCACCAGTCCAGTCCACTGCACTCTGAGAGACCAAGTAGTGACACAGTGAAAGAGTTACTCGAGTTGGCAGCACCACCTTCCATGAGTGATTGACTGAGACTGGACAGGGACCTCTCTCCTCTTCTTCTCCCAGTCTCATTCCTGTTCTTTCCCTCCCTGAGTTCCCAACTTCCCACTCAGGCACTTACTCCCTTATGCAGCTTGGATGCTGCTTGTTACTCCTCCTCTCCTCTCCTGACTTACTAACTGTCTGGCGTCACTCTCTCAGTCTCACTCCCCATGTCGTCACCCGCGACTGTCATGACATGTCACCACAACAAACCAGCATGTTGTTGGTTTATTTATTTATTTTTTCTTAAGGTGAAGGTCCACTCTGACTCCATACTCTGTCTCCTCTCCCCGGCCCCTTCCATCCAGATACGTTGCTCCACTCACTCACTGCCACCTGAGTCAGCCATTGCCAAGACAATGCTCATTGCTTGGCAACCAGAACTCCTCAACCAACCCAGTGACTCAGAGCTTGACTGGTTGCCACTGTGATGCCTGATGCGATGGCTATGGATGAGCTACAGAGCAGTGGATGGCAGTCAGGGGCACTAGTAGGACAGGATTGAGTAGTTGAGTCAGAGAATCAGTACAAGCCCAGTCCAGACAAGATGGACGGAGTCGGAGGATTTAGAGACAGAGCGGGACTGCCCAGTGAGCGGGCCACCTGGCGCCGTGGCTTGGAGAGAATAGCAGGAATCCACCAAAGGGGGTGGTGGGGGGCAGACACTGAGGAAAAGGGCACCTGTTTACTGGCAGCAAAAACTGGATGGGAGAAAAAAGGCAAGACAAGTAAAGAACTGGGACAGCGGGGAACAGGGGGTTGGAGAGAAACAGAAATGAGCAGTGCAAAAAAGGGGGCAGCAGAAAAAATGGACAGCACAGCATGGGAACGGTTCGGGGCCCCAGACAAAATGTTCGGGGGCTCTGGCCCGGAGACCCAGCCCCAACAATGCCCCTGCCTTCCTCCCTCCAGAGCTCCTGCTACTTTTTTTGTGGCCCTGCCTCATCTCCTTTCTCTGTGAACACTGAACAGAGGTATTTGTCCAGGATATCTGCCATTTCCTGGTCCTCCTCTGCACAGCCCCCATTGCTTCTTAACCTTATAATACCTCCCTGGTCTTCCTCTTTCACTTACATACCTCAAAATGTCTTGTTTCCTTTCATTACATCCTTGGCCATTTTATCCTCAGCTTACACTTTATGCTCCTTACTGTTCTCACTGCTTCCTTCCATTTTCCCTGATACATCTCCCTCTCCTCCTCCTCCCCCTCCTCCCCCTGCATCTCCTTATACCTTCTGAATGCTACCCCTTTGGCCTTTACATTTTCAGCCACCTCTTTTGAGAATCATAGTGGTTTCTTGTTCCTCTTGCTTTTGCTCACTTACTTGGCGCACAGGTGTGTTTCCTTCACTAGGCCCTCCTGTACCTTCACCCACTGTTCCTCCACCCCACCCAGGTCATCCCTCACCAGGTCATCCCTGAGGCATTCACCCATCTTTTAAAAATCTTCCCTCCTGAAGTTCAGGACCCCAGCCCTTGTGTGGCTCGATTCCGTAGCCATCCTTATGTTGAACCACACTGTACAGTGATCACTGGTCCCCAAGTAACCTCCCACCTTGATGTCTGCAACACTGTCCCTGTTAGTGAGTACCAGGTCCAGTATTGCCCCATCATGAGTGGGCTGCCTGAGGAATTCCCCCTGTGGGGGGGCCAGGATGTCCCTGCTTCTAGCTGAAGCTGGGAAGCTCCAGTCTACATCAGGTGATTGAAGTCCACCACCAGCATCACCTCCCCCTTTTTTGTCATCTTGCCAGTGGCCTCCACCAGTACTTTATCTAACTCCTCCTCCCCCTGTGCTGGAGGTCTGTAAATCATGCCAGTGTGAATGGTGGCTCCCTTTCCCATCTCCAGGGTGATCCACAGTACTTCCACCCTCCCACATTCCCTGTATCCCTGTCACTTTTATGCCTTCCTCTCCTTTTTCTTTCCAGTCTGTCCTTCCTGAACTGAGTATAGCCCACTATGGCCATGCCCCAGTCATGGTTTTCAGTACATCATGACTCAGTAATGGCCAAAATATCCAGATCAACCTCTTCCATGGTGGCCTCTTGGTCCAAAATCTCTTTTCCTAGACTTCTAGCATTCACACACATGGCCTTCCAGATTTGTTAGCACTCTGCTTGCTAACCCCCTTTTTTTCTTTTTCCCCTCCCTGCCTCCCTCCTTCCCCCCCTCTTTTTAATGTTATTGTTCCCATCCCCCATCATTTCTATCACCCTGCTTCTTTTATTAATTTGTACCCTGAGGAATTCATCTCCCATTGGGTCCTCCCTAATCTACTTCAGTCAGTGGTGAGGCAGTTTATGCTTCCCTGATTCCTTCTGCCACCCACCTCGGCTAGATCAAATGTTCATCAAACTAACATTTAAGCCATCCACTGAGGACTGCGGTTCCCCTCCCAGATGCAGAACATCACCTCTGTATAGGCCCTTATTCCTCCAGGTAGGTCCCCAGTCCCCAATCTAGCTGAACCCCTCCTCTATGCACCATTCCTTCAACCACGAGTTGAAACTCATGGTGTGAAGAAACCATTCTTCCCCTGTTGTAGACAGGGATATAGAGGTCAAAGAAAGGGGGAGAAATAGGGGAGGGGAAAAAAGAGAAAACAGGGGAGGGGGGAAAATAGTTATTTTGCTCTATTAGGGAAAAAGAAAGATAGAAATGTAGAAACATAGAAACCTGTTGGCAGAAAAGGACCACTTGACCCATTTAGCCTATCCTTGCCCTCCCCATGGCTCTTTTGCCAACTTGAACTTATGCCCTTCCTTCTTTCACACCCTTGCCTCTCATGTTCATAGGATCATAGGGAGTATATGAATTCAGTAGGCAGGATTGCCTTTCATGAACTTGCCACCATTATTAATGCAGGAAATCAAATTTTTTGTCACCCATGTATGTGTCCAATCGCTTCTTAAAAATATTCATTGTTTCACTTTCCACTACGGCCTTTGGTAAAGCATTCCATGTCATTATAATTCTTTGGGAGTACCATTGGCATCTTTTATTGGTTTTATTATGGCCTCCATCCAATGTGAGGAAGCATTTTTTGACAGAGAGGGTGGTAGACACATGGAACAGCCTTCCTGAGGAGGTTGTGGGGTCTAAAACTGTGGGAGAATTCATGAATACATGGGACAGACATAAAGCAATTTTTGTGGGGGGTAGGAAGAAATAGGCTGTTGGTTAACTAGGATCTGCAGCTTATCCTGTAGGTAGGGAAATGGGCAGACTAGGTGGGCCAAGCAGTCTTTATCTGCTGTCAATGCCTATGTTTCTATGTATGAGGGAGGCCTTAGATGACAGCCAGCCTGGGTTTACAGGGGAAGATCATGCCAAACAAACCTGATCGAGTTCTTTGATGAGGTGACAAAGGTCTGTGATCAGGAAGGGGCGGTTGATGTGGCCTATTTGGATTTCAGTAAGGCCTTTGACACTGTCCCTCACAGGAGGCTAATACACAAACTGGGCAGCCTAGGGATAAGAAGAAAATTAACAAACTGGGTGGAAAACTGTCTGGAGGGCAGAACTCAAAGGGTGGTTGTCAGTGGTGCTCCCTCCAGGGAGGAGAATGTGACAAGTGGGGTGCCCCAGGGGTCAGTATTGGGTCCAGTACTGTTCAACATCTATATTAGGGACATTACAGAGGGTCTGCATGGGAAGGTGTGTCTGTTTTTTTAAAAATTATTTAGTTGTTTAACCAGGAGTAGCACACTAAGCTGAAAGCTTTTTTAAAGGTGGGACCTGGGAGCACAGGGAAGTTAAGTAACTTGCTCAGGGTCACACAGTATGCAAGTGGAAGCTGTGGGATTCAAACCCAAGTCTGGTCTGCTTCATGTCACCAGATTTGCAGCCTCAGAGCCTTAAACCACCGCACTATACTGCCTTCCACGGTGTGTCTATTTGCAGATGACACAAAGATCTGTAATAGGGCGGATACACCAGGGGGGACCTTCCAGATGTGGATCCAGCAACCCCCATGCACAGCACTCTGCAGTGTTGTGAATGCACAGAGTGCTGGCTCGCCCCCCCCCTCCGTACCACCCCCAGGCCCACCCCCATGCAGAGCTCCGCAATCAATCGGGGGATCGGGTATGTAGGGGGGGCATTGGTGTTGTGCATACGGTGGAGGGGGTGTAGTGAGCGCAGGCAGTTGCATGGTGGCTACGCGCCTAAGTTACATGGCGCATAGCCACAATTTTCTTTTGTGAATAGGGCCCATAGGGTGCAAAAATTCAAAGGTAAGCTACAGGCTGAGAGGAGAGGAAATTCAAACAACAAAGCAGAAAAGAGATCTGGGATCATCATTTCAGATAACTTGAAGGTGGCAAACCAGTGAACAAGGCGATGCAGAAGGCAAACACAATGCTACCATGCGTAGGGAGGGGTATCACGAGCAGGAGGGAGGGAAGGAGGTGATCCCGCTGCTGTACAGGTCCATGGTTAGGCCACACCTGCAGTATGGGGTATAGCTCTGGACAGCGCACCTATAAGGGGACAAAGATGGAGTGGAGCAAGTCCAGAGAAGGCTATCAAAATGGTGTAGGGCCTACACAAGAGATCATATGAGGAACAGCTGGAGGAGCTTGGCCTGTACACACCGGAAATGAGAAGGGAGAGGAGAGACATGATAGAAGCTTTTAAATATTTGAAGGGAATAAACACGGTGAGGAAAGGGAGCATTTTCAAAATGAGTGATAACACGGCAACGAGGGGGCACCGCTTAAAACTAGAGGGAGGCAGTTTCAGAGGAAATGTGAGAGGACAATACTTCACTGAGAGGGTGGCGGTCCCGGAATAGCTACCGGAGGGTGGTGGAAGTGTAATCGGTGGGAGAATTCAAGAGGGCATGGGACACCAATAAGGGACTGAACATTCTAAATTTATTCTTTACAAACTGGGAGCAAGAAATAAATAAGGTAGATGCTATACATCCTCTTTCTAATAGTGACCATAACATGGTCTATATTGAAATAAATATTAATCAAAAGTTTGGTACTCATGGCCAAACTCAAATTAAAGATTTCTTCAAAGATGATCATAGGAAAATGAATGCATTCCTCAACAACTGGGACTGGAATACCAATCTATCAGATTGTACCTTAAATGAGATGTGGCAGAAAATAAGCAAAATGAATGTAATATATAAATCTTTGGGTACCCACCAGAACTAAATATAACAATAATAGGAGAGTGCCAGCATGGTGGAACAATGTATTAAACGTAACTCAAACAAGAAACAGAAATTGTGTAAAAATATAAAAACAACCATCAGCAATTAATTGGGCAAACTATAAAAAATCTGTGAACAAAAAAAAAGCCTCATTAACATGCCTCTTGAGACACTGGGAGATGGTATGGGCTGAGGTTTCATTATGCCGATGATACCTAGCTCTACTTTGTCTTGCACGTACGATGAGCACTCAGTATTTAATGACTGCGGCTGAAATCCAGATTGATGAAGTCCAGCTGGTTGAAGTTGAACCAGGAAGATTGATGTGATGGTTGTGGATCCAGGTTGCTGGATGGGGGTTGGGGCAGGTCAACTCATAGGTTTATTCTTGTGAGTCTGAGCTTCCTACCTCTGAAGAGGTGTGAGACCTAGGGGTGATATTTGACGATGGGTTTATACTTATATCGCAAGTGTCGGCTGTCATTAAGTTATCCTCTTTTTATCATCTGAGGAACATCGGGATCAAGCATTTGTCTGGCCCAGTGACCTTCCTACATTGATCCATGCCTTGTGACCTCGTCTATTATTGCAACTCCTTTACTTTGGGCTGCTGGGGCTGATATCCGGTTACCCAGTTGGTGCAGACCCGTAGCCCGTTGTTGATGGGGACTGGATCTTTCCATATCACACTAGTGCTGTGGAATTGCACTGCCAGTTCAGTGGTGATCACCTTCAAAGTCAGATTGTTGACATAAAGCCCTACACGACAGGGCCCTGACTACCCAGAGCTTCTGGTTCCTACTACTTGAACGACCGCCTGCCGCCGACGAGGGTTGCTGAGATCCGAGGGTGTCTTTAAAATCTTCCAGGTTCTGGCATTTATGTTATGGGCCCTAACCTCTGGAATTCTCTGCCCCATCGGATTAGGGAGTGCATGACTGGGATGAAGATCAGGCAATTTTATATGTTTTTATAAAAGTTAAAATATTGCAGTTCGTCTGTATTGATTATGTTTCTTGAAATTTATGCTGTTTTGTTTGTGGTTTTTTAAATCGCATTTGTTAACTTGATCTGTAGTGACTGTTCATTGGTATTTCGTCCCTCTGTCGCTTTGAGTGCATGACATTTTGGTAATTGTTTCAGATCCCAACGTGTAGCACTCTGAGTTTATGTTTGCTGACCCAGGTTTTTATTAACTGTCTCTGTTTTAGATAGATCAGCTTAAAATATATCATTCTCTTCCTTTAAAAGCTGATCATTTCAGTTTCAATGCTGATTTGAAGTAGTGAAATCTTTTTTGTGAGAAATTGGCTTTCTGCATCACAGCTCTGTTCTTTCTACTCAAACCTCAATTTTTTTCTAACTATATAACACGGGCTGTTTAATGAATATAAAATAATTCTAAATTTTGTCATTCTTCACAGAAAGTTTTTTGATGTAGCCTTCATAAATGCAATCATGTAAGAACATTTTTTTTTGTTGTCAGATTAACAAACAGGTGCTTGTCACACTCTGCTAGTATTTCAATCATGTACTGTCAGAACTCACAAATGTCAGTTCTTTGGAGTTTCTGTGTGAAAATACATCATGTATGTGTATAACTAAAAACACTAGGTGGCATCCCAATGCACCATGTCTCTGCCCTCACAGCTGAGGCAGCTGCAGTCTACTGCCACCAGTCCCCTGCCACAGTCCCTGCCTTCTGCTCCACATTGAGGCTGCTGCACCCTGCTGCCCACTGTCTTCTCCCACACAGTCAGGGATTGTGCACCCTGCTGCCTCCATCCCCTGCCTAAAGAATCAGACTACTGCACCCTGCCGCCCCTGCCCAAACAGGAGTTGCTGCACCCTTGCCGCCCTCTCTCCCCATCCTCACAGTTAGGGATGCTGCACCTGTTGCCCCATTCCTGTCTCCACAGTCAGTGCTGCTGTGCTCTGCTAAGCCCTAGAGTGCCAGGTTCTCTGCCTCCACAGCTGGGGCTGCTGCACCATGCTGCCTAGCCACCAGAGGTGGGGCTCTGCTACACCCTGCTATTCACTTCCATTGCCCCAAATGGTCAGGGGCTGCTGCCAGCGTGTACCCCATCTCACAGTCAGGGCAGCTGCACCACGTGTACCCCATCTCACAGTCAGGGCTGCTGCACCACGTGTACCCCATCTCACAGTCAGGGCTGCTGCACCACATGTACCCCATCTCACAGTCAGGACTGCTGTACCACATGTACCCCATCTCACAGTCGGGGCTGCTGTACCACATGTACCCCATCTCACAGTCAGGGCTGCTGTACCCTGATGCTCCATGTGTCCTACCCCACAGTTGAGGCTTCTGCACCGTGCTGTTCTCTATCCCCTGTCACCACAGACAAGGCTGCTGCACACTGTTCCTTTCTACACAGTTAGGGTTGCTGTGGCCTGCTGTGCCCTAGAGCCCCATGCCTCTGCAGTTAGGGCTACTGCACCATGCTGCCACTTGCCACAAGATTCAGGGTATTTGCTGTATCCTGTTGCATCCCTCCACTGTTGAGGCAGTTGCACCCCGCTGCCTCCTTGCCACCAGAGTCAGATCCTTTGCTACACCCTGCTGAGACAGGAACATGGGATAACATGTGCAGTGTCCCTGACTGTGAGGGTGAGAGAGAGAGGGTAGCAGGGTGCAGCAACCCCAGTTGTTCAGGAAGAGTGCAGCACAATAGTATGGGCATTTGCTGCACCCTTTCCCCTGCCTGTGGAGGCAAGGGGCTCTGTGGTGCAGCAGGGCACAATGGTGGCAGGGAACAAAGGACAGCATGGTGCAGAAGCCTTGACTGTGGGGCAGGACACAGGTTGGCATCAGGGTACAGCAGCCCTAACAATAGCACAGGGTACACATTGTGCAGCAGCCCAGACCATTTGGGATAATGGAAGTGGAGGCAGGGTTCAGCAGCCCCAACAGTGGATACAGGCAGCATCAGACTCTAGGGGTATGCGCAGCAGCCCTGACTGTGGAGATAGGAACAGGGGCAACAGTGTGCCATGGCCCTGATTGTGGGTGTGAGGACAGAGGGCAGCAGGGTGCAGCAGGCCCTGAATGTACAGGGGAGATACGGGTGGCAAAGGATACAGCAGCCCAAACTGGGGACAGGGTGCAGCCATGCCTGTTTGGGACAAGGAATGTGGGAGCAGGGTATAGCAAAGGATCTTACTCTGGTGGCAGGGGACAGCAGGGTGCAACTGTTTCAATTGTGGAGGCATGCAACAGGGTGCAGCAAATGCCCTGAATCTTGTGGCAAGTGGCAGCATGGTGCAGCAGCCCTAACTGCAGAGGCATGGGGCTGTAGCACACAGCAGGCCATAGCAACCCCAACTGTGTAGAAAGGAGCAGGGTGCAGCAGCCCTGTCTCTGGTGACAGGGGATAGAGAACAGCACGGTGCAGAAGCCTCGACTATGGTGCAGAACACATGGAGCATCAGGGTACAGCAGCCCTGACTGTGAGATGGGGTACACGTGGTGCAGCAGCCCTGACCATTTGGGCAATGGAAGTGGGTAGCAGAGTGCAGCAAAAACCCCACCTCTGGTGGCTAGGGAAGTATGGTACAGCAGCCCCAGCTGTGGAGGCAGTGAACCTGGCACTCTAGGGCTTAGCACAGCACAGCAGCCCTGACTGTGGAGACAACAAGGGCAACAGGTTCCTTCCCTAACTGTGAGGGTGGGGGAGAGAGGCACCAGGATGCAGCAACCCCAATTGTTTGGGCAGGGGGAGGCACGGTACCGCAGCCCTGATTCTTTAGGCAGGGGATGGAGGCAGCAGGGTGCACAATCCTTGACTGTGTGGGAGAAGATGGTGGGAAGCAGGATGCAGCAGCCTCAAATGTGAAGCAGAAGGAAGGGGGCTTGTGGGGCAGGGACAGGTGGCAGTAGATTGCAGCTGTGAGGCAGACACATGGTACATCATGATGCCACATAGTGTTTCTAGTTATACCTAACATAATGTATTTTCACACAGAAACCACCAAAGAACTGAAATTTGTGAGTTCTGACAGGTGCCAGTCACACTCTGCTACAGTATTTCAAGCACATGTACTGTTTGTCAATCTGACATAAAAAAAATGTTCTTACATGACATCTATTTATGGAGGCTACATAAAAGACAAACTGTTTCTGTGAATGAACAAAATGTAGATTTATTTTATATTCATTCAATAGCCCTGTGTTATCTATTGTAGTTAGAAAAACAATCTGAGTTTTGACTAGAAAAAAATGAGAGCTGTGATAGACAAGCTAATTTCTCACAGGAAAAGATTTCCACTACTTCAATTCAGCATTGAAATTAAAATGATCAGCTTTTATGAGAGATCATGTTATATTTTAAGCTGATCTATCTAAACACAAGCCAGAGACTGGGTTTGTAAGAAACTTGGAGAGCTCAGCAAACCATTAACTCTACAAACTACTGCTCTGATTGGGAATCTGAAACAGCAAGCTACTCCAAAATGATGTGATTGCACTGTAAGTTTGACTGAGAGGACAGAAATAACTCCGCTGTTTTCAGCCACCGTAGAGCAAGTTAACAAATGCTGATTTAAAGAAAACCACAAAACCAAACAGCATGACATTTTCAGGAAACACTAATCATGACACATGGACTTGAATTTCAGCTTTTCAAGCTTTTATAAAAAATATGTAAAAACCATTGCACATGATCTTTAAACAGGAATTAAAGAAGCATTTATGGAACAGGGCATTTGGTGTTGAGGATGACAGAGTCTAACTGTACTGTATATTTTTTATTGTGATTACAGCATTGGTTTTAAACTTTTTTCATTTGTACTGCACCTCGACATTTGAAAGGCGCATTAAAAATAAAGCTTATTATTATTATTATTATCCAATAGGGAGAGAAATTGGCAGACTGGGTGAGTCAAGCGGTCCTTATCTGCTGTCAAACTCTGTTTCTATGGTTCACCGTCCTCGTGCACAGTGGTACATAATGCACTAGAATGATGCTTGAAAGCTTTCTCCAGGATTGGCTGTTTCCTTTCTATGTTTTATCCCAGACTGGCTCCTGATGCTGTGGCCAGACTACATCTTCCAGCACTATCTTTTGCTTGAGCTAGTTTCTGTCATTATTATTACTGTACAAATGAGTTCTAAACTGCTTAGCTGATTGTACTGTGCTTAGATAATTTTACTGTGTGCTAGTTGGTTACTGTCCATAATGAATTTATTAATTTATTAATGTGCCAAAGTTAATAATTAACAATTTAAATCCTCCTGTCTGTGTTCTTACATGTTCTGTAATACACCCCCGAACCTGGCACTGATCAGCACTATGCTTTGTCTCTACATAGCCCTTCTTTGTAAATTCTCAGAAATTAATAATTTACCTTTTAATTTAGCTGTCCTGTCTCTGTTCTCTCACTCTCTCTAAACTCCCTTACAGGCCTGACATTGCCCTACCACATCCCACCCCCTGTTTTTCTTATGATTCTACTCTTCCTCTGGTGTTAATTCCTGCCCTCTGACCAAACTGTTTTTCACTGCCTCCTCTGGCATCCTACTGTACCTCTGTCTTCTCCACTGGCTAAGAGCCCCCCCAACCCCGTCTTTGATATATCTGTTGCTAAACCTCTCTTTTCCCCTACAGATCAGAGACCCTCTGACAAAGGGTGCTCTGCTTCCAGGGGTTGCAGCAATTTCACCAGCTCACTGCTGCCCACCTCACCCTGTCCAACTATCACCGCTGCCAGCATAGCTTTTTTTTTGTGTGTCCATTTGCCCATTAGCATTGACAACATAATTTGAACGGCCACTCCCACCTCGCTTGCCCTCCCCCTGAAACATGTCTCCCCAGTCTACCACCTCAGGTCCTGCACGTCCCAGACCTGCCAGGTCCCCAAGACCCGCACTCTCACAAGGGATCGGACATTTACCACCCACACACCCAAGCTGTGGAGCTCTCTTTCTTCACAAATTTGTGCCTCCCTCCCATTCCACCTTCAAAACCTCCCTCTGGAGCTTCCTGAAATCTGCTGCGACCTGCATGTGTGCGCCAACGCCAAGCCCTACAGCCCACCCACCTGCTATGGTACCCCAACTAGGCTCTGTCCCCTCACCACCTTGGTGATGCACTTTTACTAGTAGTTATGTTATGTATTTACTAGTGCTTATGTTATATATTGTTTCTATCTCAACCTAGGGAGGTCCTATACCACCATGTTGCCTCTGGGCCTGTTTGTATTATAACTGTCCAGTGTGTTTGCTGATTTGTAATTCCTTGGCTATGTTACCCCTTAAATACCCTTGCTGTTTTACCCCACTGTCGGAGCATGCTGCTCCCGGTTTGTAATGTCGACGATGTATTTCTTCTATGTATGCCTTGTAATTCTCCCGGGTCGCACCTGACAATAGGCACTGGCTGTCTAGTGTGCTTACCCGGTTACCAAAAGCAAATAAATAAATACTATACTGCCACTAGAGGGACACAATCTTTATCTAAAGCAGGGTTTCTCAAATGGTGAGGCCAGCCTCCCTGGGGAGGCTCCAACCTGTTCCAGGGGAGGCTCAAGCAAGTCTGAAAAATACTGTCTTTAAATTTTGAGTTTTAGGTGTTTTGTGTAAAGGGATGAGGAAAACTGAAAGGGAATAATAGTAAGTGAATTTATTTATTTATTTACAAGTCAATGACCATGAAAGGCACACTGAGCCACAGCTCATTTCAAGTGTACACAGGAAAAGGTAGAAGATGAATACAGTTCAAAGGTAACTGTACCAAACAGTCAACAATACAAAATTAACAGTAGTGCAAACAAATAGGAAGAATGGTTAAGCAGTGAAGTACTTGGAGCAAGAGCCAAAGGAGCAAAATTATCCCTAAGATATTGCTTAAGAGCAGGGTAAAATGGGGAAAGGAAAGATGGGTAGGAAGGTTGTTCCAGACAGGAGAAAACAGACAGAGAAAGCAGTTTGACTCATGAAGGTATTGCAACAAAGAGAAACAATGGTTTTATAGTCAAAATAACATAGTGAGCAGGCTGGCCTGGGAAGGGGGTTACAGAGAGAGGGGAGAACAATAAGCTGAATAAAATTATAATTTCAGCCATGTTCTTAAAGGAATTTCATGTTATTCCTGGTGTATTGTGCAAAGTGTGATATTTTTTATTGGGAGGCCCAAGATTACTTCCGTATGTGGGGGAGGCTCAAGACTTCTTCCATGTCTTTGGGGAGGCTCACTATAACAATGTCTGAGAACCAATGATCTAAAGCAATCTCTGCCTGTTGTTCATATAGATACTGTCCTAAACTGCAACTCAATCAATCAATCAATTAATCAATCAATCAAAATCTTTATTTAGCCAGGCAAACACGTTGAGCAATGCTAATTTTCGAGGTGGACCTGGATTTGTAGTGAGCAACACAATACAACAAAATATAGTACATACAATAAATACAGCATAGAACAATGACAGTAAGATATGGAAGGGTCAGATGATACAGTAAAATTTCACCATAAACAAAGATAAGGTATATAGTATTATACAGTGATCCAAAGTAAAAATCAAGAACACATGGATATATTAGTCGAAACTGTTTTTGTTAAAAGTTGGCAGCAAGAGAAGGTTAGGGTATAGAAGGCAGGTGATAGAGGCAGGAAGACAAATTTTGTGGGACAGCCACAGAGGAGAGGAGACAGATGATAGATATCTCAAATTGTAGAGAAGAGTTTGAGCTGGAAAGCAAAGTCGTAACCGGGGTTGGGGAGGAGGGAAAGGGAAGGACAATTATCCAAAGTGACCAAGCCCTAGATAGCAGTGGCTCAGAGCACTAGGACCTTATTTGAGGTCATAAGTCAGGAGAAACAGGCACAAGATTCCTTAATTTGACATAGGAATAGTGATTTAAATCATGTTAAAGCTGACAGGGTAAGTTAGTTTCAGCGCTTTTTGCAGCTTGTTCTATAATTGAGGTAGCACGTAGCTTATAGCTGATGTGCCAATATGTGACTTTTGTCTTGTATACATATAAGGAAATATAGGAGGTACTTCTCAGGGCATACTTTCCAGGAATGCAAAAAGGTAGACAGACAGAGATATAATGGGGCAGTTTATTTAAGATAGCTTTGTAGGTCCAAACCTCAGCATTTCTCTGTCATCTGTACCTGAGGGATGACCATCCCACTGCAGTGTACAGGGCACAATAATGGGTAGAATATGGGAGACCTGTGATGAATCTTAAAGCTCTTTGGTAGAGTGTGTCCAGTTTGGCTAAGGCACCGGCGAGACCCTGACTATAAAGAAAGTCTGCATAATCTACTAAGGAAAGAAAGGTCGTTTGGACCAATTTCAGTTTGGCGTCTCTTGTAAGGAGATTAATGATCCTAAAGAACAGGCCAAGTCTTTTTCTGGTTTCTTAGCCAGCTCATCTATGTGGTCAGTGAAGGAAAGACTATGGTCTAGCCAGACCCCCAGGTACTTGAACTTGGCAACATATTCCAACTGTTCATCATCTAGGATAGTGGTGATCTGTGGAACATCCACAATGGCAGGATTTGTTGCATGAGGAAGGGGCAAGAGGAACATTGCTTTGGTCTTTTTTGCATTAAGAAGTAGCTTCTGTCTTAGTAGTTGAAGCTGCAGCTGATTAAAATCACTTTGAAGTGCTTTTTGGGCAGCATCAGGGGTGGGGCTACTAGCGTACAGCATTGTGTCATCTGCAAAGAGGTGTATTTGTGCTTGTTTAATGGAGGCATCTATGCTGTTGATATAGATAGCAAAGAGCAAGGGGCCTAGAATGGAGCCTTGAGGTACACCCCCTCAACAGGGGTTTTAGTGGAGAAGCTTCCCCTTCCACCTTTACTGCTGGAGTTGGCCAGAAAGGTCATTAGCAAACTATCTTAGGGATAGGGGGTACAGGCCAATATTCCGGAGGGATAAAAGCAGCAGACTGTGGTCAACAGTGTCAAACGCCTTGCTTAGGTCCAAAAATACAGTGCAGACAAAGTTTTTATTGTCCAACTCACATTGCCAGCCATTGGTAACCTTGGCTATGGCTGGGATTGTACTGTGTTGTGCCCTAAAGCCTGATTGTAGTGGATTGAGCAATTTTTCAGATTCCAGATAGTTCCGGAGCTGAGAGTTCACAATTTTCTCCAGCATTTTAGACAGTATAGGAAGTAAGGAGATTGGCCTGTAATTATTGAGGTCACTAGGATCCCCTGACTTAAATAAAGTGACCACAATTGCAGTTTTCCAGATGAGAGGAAGATCACCTTGGGACAGGGATAGATTAAAAAGGTATGTGATTGGGACTGCAAGGACATGGTGGCCAACCTTTAAGAAGTGAGGGTCGATGAGGTTGGTGCCAGTGCTTTTCCTAGTGTCTAACTGTAAGAGAAGATCTTCGACTTCTTTCAGGGATGCAGGCTGCAGGGAGAAAGGTGTGCCAGAGATAGGCTTTTCTTGTGTGACTTCTCCAAGTTGTTGGCGGAGAGTATTGACAGGCGAGGAGTCGAAGGCTAACCCTGTGGTAGCAAAGTGATTATTTAGGGAGTTGAGAATAGATGGTCCATCCAAGATGACAGTGTTGCCAATCAATATTTTAGTAGGTAAGGAATTACCCGTAGTATGGCCTTCAATATCTTTTATTGTTCTCCAAAATCTGGTAGGACATGTTAAGGAGTGCTCCAGCTGTGAGCGGTAGAATTTAGCTTTTGTTTCTCTGACCATTTTGGTGCAGAGGTTTCTTGCCCTCCTAAATGCATTCCAGTCATTTGTGAGATTAGTTTTTCTGGCGGTTCTCCAGAGCACATCCTTACTCCACAGAGCATCTTCCAGGCCTTCTGTAAACCACTGACAGGGTTTATTTCTGATACTGCCCCCTCCATCTGACCAGTCCCTTCCCCAAGCTCCCTGCTTACAAATTCCTCCTGTTTCTAAATCAGTTGTTCACCAATTTTTCTGCCTTCATGAACAATGCATTCCCATCTCTTCTCTCCCCCTTTTTCTGCTCATATCCCTCTCTTTACCACCTCCACTTGCTCACTACTCGTCTATTCCTAATAACTCTCCCACCCCCATCGGTTACTATCTCCTATCCCCTACCCACATCCATGCTATCACTCCCTCCCCCCCATTTGAGATATGGTCTCACTCTACCACTATTCCTCATGTGGCTTTGATAACGGTGTCTACTTTCACTGCACCTTCTTCTTCCTCACTCATTCACTCCCTTCTCCTCACATCTCTCAACCTCCTCTCCAGCCCCTTCAAACTCCCCTAAGCTCCACTTTCTCATACTCACTCTCCTCTTGCTCTCTGCTAGGGATATCCAGCCTAACCCAGGCCCTATTGCCCCTAGCTCCTCTGGTGCATCCTTCTCTACTACCTCCCCCCGCTCTCTCCTCTCAGCCCTCCCAAAGGGCTTAAAGATCCTGCATCTAAACACCTGCAACTTGTTGTAAAAAACAGACAGGATTCAGACCATGGTGTGCACTCTAAAACCAGACATTCTAATTATCTCAGAAAGTTGACTAAAGAGCAGTATCCCTGACCACTTGATCTCCATTCCTGGCTACTCACTGCTAAGGCAAGACCGTGCTGGCAGAGGTGGTGGTGTGGCATTTATGTCCCTACCTCCATCCAATATTCCATCATCTACTCATCCTCCTATCCTGAGACCCATGATGCCCTAGCTATACATGTGACCCTCCCTTTCACTCTCCCAATCTTCGTAGCCGGCATTTACTGCCGCCCAGATGTCCATCCTTTGGTCGCACTAGACCTCCTAACCGCCATCACTTCCCTTGCTCGCTTGAGAATTAGTCATCCTAGGTGACTTCAATATAAATTGGTTGTCACCTAAAACTACCAAAACTAAAAATGAAATTGGAGCCCTAAACCTCTCCCAACTGATCTCCGAACCCACCCGCCCAAACCACAAAACACAACAACACTCCCTACTCGACGTGGCCCTTACCTCCCACCCACATCGCATCATCAGCTCTGGCGTCCTCCCCGATGCTCTCAGTGACCATAACCCAATATTCATAGTTAGGAAAATCCACAGAAATCCACAGAACTAAATCAGCACACAAAACCATACAACTACGCTCTTTCAAGTCTCTTGACCTTGAACCTCTCCTGAGTAACCTTGCCACTTCTGACTGGTTTCCCCTCTAACTTCCTTCCCCTCGGTTGATAAGACCCTTGCCTACTTCAAAGACATCTTTCTTATAAACTGGAACTCCTTTGCCTCACTCAAACAAACCAGAGTCAGAGGTAACCACTTACCTTGGATAACCCCTGAACTTCTGGCCTGCCTCAGGGCTAGAGATTGAGCCAGTAAGCATCATAAAGCTACCCAGCATCCTAGTGACCTCGTGAACTACCACATGCTCCAAAATGCTTGCACCAGGGCTACAAGGTTAGCCAAGTCCGAGTATTTCAAATCTGCCTTCATCACCAACATAAATTCCCCTTCAAAGTTCTGGAAGGTGGTCCACACCCTATTTACCCCCTCATCTCGCACCCCCCAAGTACTTAAAGTAAATAGCTTGCTAGTGTCTGACCCACCAGCTGTAGCTGCGGAATTTAACTCCTACTGTACCTCCTGAGCCTCTGAGCTACTGAAATCCCTCCAGTCCTACCCCTCACCCTCCCCACCCTCTACCAGTGTGCCCCCTCCACCACCCTCTCACCTCCCCTTCTGTTTTGCTACTGTAACCCCAAACAATGCCTTAAGTGCCCTCCTCACCATCAACCCCTCAAAAGGTGCCTCCCCTGATGGCCCCAACCCAGAACTCCTCTCCCTCTCCCTCTCCATTTCAACCATTGCCTACCCCCTCTCAATAATCCTAACTCTCTCATTCTCTACAGCCTCATTACCCTCTTCATGGAAACATGCAGTGGTCCTCCCTTTACCCAAAGGGGTTGACCCTATCCCTGGAAACTATTGCCCCATTTATCTCCTCCTACTCTTGCCAAGCTTCAAGAACACATTGTCCTCTCCCAACTCACCTCTTTTCTATCTGACACCTCCTTTTTCACCCCTTTCCAGTCTGGTTTCAGGAAAAAAAACTCAACCACCACCTCTCTCTTATGGCTCACAGACTCCGTCCTAACCGGTATGGACAATGGCCAAATTACCTCTGCCATTTTTGTTGACCTGGCCAAGGCCTTTGACACTGTCCCTCACTCCCTTCTCCTTGACTCACTCCAGGCAGCTGGCCTATCTCCCTCTGCCACAAACTGGTTCAAGGCCTACCTTATTGGCAGAACCCAATCAGATAAGATCTTGGATGCCACTTCCCCTCCCCTCCAGATTAGCACTGGCATTCCCTAGGGCTCCGTATTAGGGCCCTTCCTATTCTCCATCTTCTTAAATGACCATCCCTCTGTTTGCTCCCCATCCTCTGCTATACATATGTATGCTGATGATATAGTCCTATATACATCTGATTCCTGTCCTGTTGAGGTTACAACCAGCTAACAGTAAGACTTCGACAAGGTTCAGCTCTGGTTTGCTAACCATCAACTTTTTCTCAATGCCAAGAAGACTGTCTCCATGACCTTTGGCACTAGGCAGAGATTCTCTAGGCTTCCCTCCCTACCCACTTTCCACACCCTTGATGGGACTTTACTTGAGGACACATCCTCCTTCAGGTACTTAGGTGTTTGGTCGGATCAACACCTAAACATCTCTGGACATATTGACGCCATCCAGAAAAAACTGCACCCCATGCTTGGTGCCCTGTTCAGGAACCATAGTTACATCCCTCCTATGGCTAGGCGTGAACTTGTTCAGAAGATGATACTGCCCATTTCGATTACTGTGACGTAGTCTATGGTGCTGCCCCTAAGTCCTTCCTCACCAGACTGGACACCCGCTTCAATTCCTTCTGCCACTTTGCCCTGGATGCCCCCCCCCCACACCCACCACTGCGATCTTTATCGTGCCCTGTTTTTTCCCTCTCTTACAAATAGGCGACTCTCCCACTGTGCTAAATTCTCCTCTAAACACTGGTTGGGTGAGCTCCCTTCCTACCTCACCGCCTCCTTTATAACAACCCCCCATCCTCCCATTCTCTTAGATCAACTGACTTCCGCACCCTGGTAGTCCCCCGCAGATCCACCCTAATTGGCCAATCCAGTTACTTTCACCACCTCCCAAAAATTTTGAATTCCCTCTCCCCTCAAATCCAGCACTCATCCACTGCCTACTTCATCAGCTCTGCCCTCAGTAATTACATAGAAACATAGAAACATAGACTTTGACGGCAGATAAGCACCACTTGGCCCACCCAGTCTGCCCATTTCCCTACCTACTGGATAAGCTGCAGATTCTAGTTAACCAACAGCCTACTTCCTGCCACCCCCCATTACAATTGCCTTGTGTCTGTCCCATGCATGTTTGAATTCCCCCACTGTTTTAGCCCCAACAATCTCCCCAGGAAGGCAGCTCCACGCATCCACCACTCTCTCCATGAAAAAAGATTTCCTCACATTACCCCTGAGCCGTCCCCCCTCTATCTTCAAATTGTGCCCTTGTTCTTGTACATCTCTTTTTCTGAAAGATGCTACCCTCCTGGACTTTGTTGATTCCCTTGAGGTACTTGAACATTTCTATCATGTCCCCCAGTCTCTCCTTTCATCAAGGGTATACATATTAAGCTCTCTCAGTCTCTCTTCATATGATTTCTGATGCAGACCCTGCACCATTTTAATTGCCCTCCTCTGGACTGCTTCCATCCTGTCTATGTCCTTGCGTAGATGGGGTCTCCAAAACTGCACACAGTACTCCAGATGGGGTCTCACCTACTGTCTGTACAGAGGATAACCACTTCCCTTTTTCTACTCGTGATGCCCCTTCCTATGCATCCCAGTATCCCTCTGGCTCTCCTTACTGACTTCTCACATTGCTTACCAACCTTTAGATCCTCTGATATGACTACCCCCAAGTCCCGTTCCATTTTTGTTGTTGTTAGTACCTCCCCTGCTATTGTATACTCTTCTCCTGGGTTTTTGTTTCCCAGGTGCATTACTTTGCACTTCTTTGCATTGAATCTAAGTTGCCATATGTCTAACCATTCCTCCAACCTTGCCAAGTCCCTTCTCATCCTTTCTACCCCCTTGTGTGTCAACTCTGTTACAGATCTTTGTATCATCTGCAAAGAGGCATTCCTTTCCTCCAGACCCTCTGCAATGCCACCTATAAAGATGTTAAGAGGACTGGACCCAGTACTGAGCCCTGAGGTCTCCACTAGTGACCCCTTTCTTGAATGTGTTCCACTCACTATTACCTTCTGTGTCCTGTTGTGCAGCCAGTTTGCAACCCAGGCTACCACCCTGGGACCCACTCCAGGCTGGCTAGCTTGATTATTAATCTTTTGTGCTGGGACTGTGTCAAATGCCTTGCTAAAGTCTAGGTAGGCCCTATCCACAGCCCCTCCCGGTCTATTACTTTGGTCACCCAGTCAAAGAAATCTATTAGATTCGTCTGACATGACCTTCCTGCTGTAAATCCATGCTGCTTTGGGTCCTGTGCTCCGCTGGTCTCTAGGTACTCAACAGTTCTTTCTTTCGGAAGTGATTCCATCATTTTCCCTACCACTGAGGTCAAACTTACAGGTCTGTAGTTTCCTGCTTCTGCCTTGCTCCCACTTTTGTGAAGGGGAATCACATCTGCCCTCCTCCAGTCCTCAGGTACCACCCCATCCTCCCATGATTTGTTAAAAAGCGTGGTCAGTGGTGTCACTAGGTCCTCCCTTAGTTCTTTTAGGATTCTGGGGTGAATCCCATCAGGCCCCATTGCTTTGTCCACCTTGAGTTTTAGGAGTTCTTTCAGGACTCTTTCTTCTGTAAATGGACTGGTGTCAACCCTCCTACTCAGAGTGCTTCTATTGTCTGGTTTAGGTAACTCCTCCTCATCTTCTTTTGTGAATACTGAGCAAAAGTATTCATTCAATATCTTTGCCTTTTCACTGACTCCCTCTGCCCACCTCCCCTCTCCCTTATTAATCTTCACTATTCCTCCCTTAACCTTTCTATGCTCCTTAATGTACCTATAAAAGGTTTTATCCCCCTTCTTAACTGAATTAGCTATTTTTTCCTCAGTTTGTGCTTTTGCTATTCTGACTGCCTTCCCCACTTCTTGCTACTTTAATTGATACAGTTCCCTGTCGTGCTCCTTCTGTGATGCCTTATACTTTTTGAATGCAGCCTTTTTCTCCTTAACCTTCCCTGACACCTCTTTTGAGAACCATAGTGGTTTTTTACTCTGCTTTGTTTTCTTTATCTGTTTCACACAAAGGCTTGTTGCCTCTAGGATGGCAGTTTTGATTTTTCTCCATTGTTCTTCCACCCCTCCTTTTTGGCCATTTGCTAGTGTATTCCTCAGGTATTCACCCATTTTGCCAAAGACAGCCCTTCTAAAGTCCAGTATGCTTATTTTTGTATGACTTGTCTCCATGGTTGTGCTTATTATGAAGCACACTGTGCAGTGGTCGCTTGTTCCCAGATGTCTACTGACTTCTAAATTTGTGATCCTCTCCATTTGAGAGTACCAGGTCTAGTATTGCTCCCTCCCGAGTGGGTTCCAACACTAGCTGTCTAGGGTCTGCCCCCTGCAGGGCATCGAGAATGACCCTGCTCTTGGATGTGGCTGCAGTACATGTCATCCAGTTAACATCTGGCATATTCAGGTCCCCCATCGACAGTATCTCCCGTTTTTCAGCCACTTTGAGAATGTCCTCTATCATTTTCTTGTCCATTTCCTCCCCTTGAGATGGGGGTCTGTATACAACCCCTGTGCGGATTGTGATGCCATTCTCTGTCTCCAAGGTGACCCAGAGTGCCTCTTGTCCTCCCCCTTTACTTTTTAGTTCTGTAGCTTTGATCCCTTCCCTTATGTATAGAGCTACTCCACCTCCTCTTTTCCCCTCCCTGTCCCTTCTGTAGATTGTGTACTCGGTATGTTGACATCCCAGTCATGGTTCCCCATATACCATGTTTCTGTGACTGCCACAATATCCAATTTTCATCTTCCATGAAGGCTACTAGCTCAGGAAGCTTGTTTCCCAGACTACAGGCATTGGTACTCATTGCCCTCCATTTAATGTTGGCTTTATCCCCCCCATGCCTGCTCTTTTTGCCCTTGTCTATTTTTCCATTTACCCCTGTCCTGCCCTCTGTTGAGCACTGTACCTCAGTGTTTACCTTACTACCCTTACCTTGCACCTAGCTGCTCCTGACATGTCCTTCCCTAATTCCCTCCTCTGAGCCCTGGATAACCCCTACCCCTCTACCGTCACCTTCATTTTACCATGTGCACCCACCCCTCCAAATTTCTAGCTCTCCTCCCTTTCCCCAAATTGCTCCCCTTACTGGCCTCCCATGATCTCTCACAGAATGTAAGGGGACAGATGCTCCTCATGGGTCCATGCATCCTGATTGACTATTGATTTGGCTCCATCCCTCCAAAGGTGCGAATTTCCTGCCCCTCAAGGTTCAATTCTCACTCGCTCCCTCTCTTATCACTCTTTTAATCCCCATCTACTGACCTTCCACAACCATCTGACATGGTACCCCGTATCCTGAGGGGTCCTCTCTTGGGTTGGGTCCTATTCCCCTCCCTAGCATTTAAGTTGCACCTCTTCCTTCTCTTTCTCCTCCCTCTTTAATCCCTACAGCCTTATCCCCTTTCTGTCTGGCCCATGGCCCTCTTGAGGTTCTTCACATCCTGAAGGGGTCTCTCTGGGACACTGCCTATCCCCTTCTCTCTGGTCCCCCCAGTCCCCTTGCAGGGTCCCTCACATCCTGAAGGGGTCTCCAGGGACATGACTTTGCCCTCCCCCACCTCACCCTTTCCTCTCTTTTTTCCCCCTTCTCTTTCAGGTAAGCACTTGTTTACTTATTAACCCGACACTTATTATTGTCCACTCTTTCTACATATTATGTGCAACGCTGTTTTAACACTGTTTGTAACACCTGCCTTACAACTGTATGTCAATATTGATCTTGTAACTTGAATGTAACTTGAATTCGACTCTTCCACTCCCCCACTCACCCCTTCCTCTCCTTTCTCCCCTTTTCTTTCACGTAAGCACTTGTTTACGTATTAACCCGGCACTTATTATTCTCCACTCTTCTACCTATTATGCACAACACTGTTGTAACACTGCTCGTAACACCTGCCTTACAACTGTATGTTAATGTTGATCTTGTAACTTGATTGTATAATGTCTCACTCCAATTGTACTCCTTCTCCCCCAGCTTGCACCAGGAGACAAGTGACTTGTCGGTCAGTGTACCTTCCTGGTGAAACATTTCAATAAATAAATAAATGAGGGAGTGCAACATTATCATTACTTTCTGAATTGGCAATTACTCCCACTTCTACATGTGTATTCTTGTCTTTGGACGTAAAGAAATGTCGGATATCCATTTTTATCAAATAGTGGAAGCCAGCAAGTTCTGGTATGATAATTTACTCAAATACAACTACTGAGCCACACAGTGTCCCCTCACAGCAAGGCAATGGCACTGACACACTGAGGTGTACTGCGTCACTCACTGCTGTAGACTGCAGCACTAGAGAGACACAATCTAAATAATTACTTCCTCTTTTTGTGTGTGTGAATACTAATTGAGCTGCATGCTGCCCGCCTCATGCAAGGAACTGGCTGGCACTACAGTGGCAAATAAGGTTCAGTGCATTGCCAATGTGAATCACAATCTGGCCTACAAAACTTCAACTACCACTGTAATGTTTTCAAAAGAATTCTGAGATGCACACTGCCAGTACTGTCACCCTCAAAGCAAGCCAGGCACTGGCAAGAAGAACTATAGTCTGAGGTACTCTGGGTCACTGATGGAGTGGATCAGAGGCTGCTGTGATTTAAACTTCAACAACTACAATTTTTCTTTTTAGTAGAGTTCGGACACCACTGCCCTCAGCCTTCCACAACAAGCTTGGTACTGGCAAAAAATCTCAGGTACTCTGGGTCATTGATGGAGTGGATCAGAGGCTGCTGTGATTTAAACTGCAACAATAACTACAATTTTTTTAATAGAATTCAGTGACACACGCTGTGGTCCTCAGCCTTCCCACAACAAACCCGTAGTGGTACTAGTGATAAAACAAAATCTTGGTACTCTGGGTCACTGATGATGCAATGGAATGCATCACATCACAATCACAAAATGTCCTCCCTCCCAGACTGTGTAGGGATTTGGTGACTGTACTGGTGAGGCTCACTCAGTTCTCAGTCTGTCACACAAGCTACAGACTACAGGTTGTGTTTCTCTGTGGCCTTCTGGCCTAGTAGGCTTACAATGAAAAACTGACCTTTCTACTCTTAATATAAGTGGCAAAAAAAGGCAAGAATGCCAAGAAGTTAGCAGCAATTGCTGAAAACCAAAAAACAACAGTTTTTAAGCCAAAAAGTCAAAATATAAAAGTAGTATTAACACTCATTTTTTTCAAATTCCACTCAGCACAGTGACAAACTGTACACTGACTAAACTGCAGTGCTTTTGTTTTCACTCTCATTTCAGTCTCTGTCTCTCAGACTGAAAAGCCCACCTCTACATCCCTACTCACATGTTACTCACTGGCCACTCCACGAGCTCTGTGTGCTAATGCGACACTCTGTAGTCCATGCTGCTTAATAGTCATGTGACTATTAAATATCATAAACTACAAAGTAAGTATCCCACAATGTACATGGCACATGTGAGTAACTGTTATGTGACAACTAGCATAATGATGATAGGCTATAACCTGATATGATAGTATGAATGTTAAAAGCACAGCTGTATAGTTTGTCATTAAAATATGTGTTTGAGTCTGTGACTGGGACAGGCTCTGTCACTATCTGATGTCTGTTTGCTTGTGCCACCACTGCACTGCCACCAACTCAGTGCAGCAGCCCCACATGGGTGACCAGTCAGTGCACACAGTTTCCCAACCGCTCACTTCTCTTCCTTGCAAGTTAACTAACTTCAACCATTCTTGCTCCGAGTCCACTACACCACCAGTCCAGTCCACTGCACTCCTGAGAGACCAAGTAGTGACACAGTGAAAGAGTTACTCGGAGTTGGCAGCACCACCTTCCATGAGTGATTGACTGAGACTGGACAGGGACTCTCTCCCGTCTTCTTCTCCCAGTCTCATTCCTGTTCTTTCCCTCCCTGAGTTCCCAACTTCCCACTCAGGCACTTACTCCCTTATGCAGCTTGGATGCTGCTTGTTACTCCTCCTCTCCTCTCCTGACTTACTAACTGTCTGGCGTCACTCTCTCAGTCTCACTCCCCATGTCGTCACCCGCGACTGTCATGACATGTCACCACAACAAACCAGCATGTTGTTGGTTTATTATTTATTTTTCTTAAGGTGAAGGTCCACTCTGACTCCATACTCTGTCTCCTCTCCCCGCCCCTTCCATCCAGATACGTTGCTCCACTCACCACTGCCACCTGAGTCAGCCATTGCCAAGACAATGCTCATTGTTTGGCAACCAGAACTCCTCAACCAACCCAGTGACTCAGAGCTTGACTGGTTGCCACTGTGATGCCTGATGCGATGGCTATGGATGAGCTACAGAGCAGTGGATGGCAGTCAGGGGCACTAGTAGGACAGGATTGAGTAGTTGAGTCAGAGAATCAGTACAAGCCCAGTCCAGACAAGATGGGCCAGTCGGAGGATTTAGAGACAGGCGGGACTGCCCAGTGAGGCGGGCCACCTGGCGCCGTGGCTTGGAGAGAATAGCAGGAATCCACCAAAGGGGTGGTGGGGCAGACACTGAGGAAAGGGCACCTGTTTACTGGCAGCAAAAACTGGATGGGAGAAAAAAGGCAAGACAAGTAAAGAACTGGGACAGCGGGGAACAGGGGGTTGGAGAGAAACAGAAATGAGCAGTGCAAAAAAGGGGGCAGCAGAAAAAATGGACAGCACAGCATGGGAACGTTCGGGGCCCCAGACAAAATGTTCGGGGCTCTAGCCCCGGAGGCCCAGCCCTAACAATGCCCCTGCCTTCCTCCCTCCAGAGCTCCTGCTACTTTTTTTGTGGCCCTGCCTCATCTCCTTTCTCTGTGAACACTGAACAGAGGTATTTGTCCAGGATATCTGCCATTTCCTGGTCCTCCTCTGCACAGCCCCCCATTGCTTCTTAACCTTATAATACCTCCCCTGGTCTTCCTCTTTTCACTTACATACCTCAAAAATGTCTTGTTTCCTTTCATTACATCCTTGGCCATTTTATCCTCAGCTTACACTTTATGCTCCTTACTGTTCTCACTGCTTCCTTCCATTTTCCCTGATACATCTCCCTCTCCTCCTCCTCCCCCTCCTCCCCCTGCATCTCCTTATACCTTCTGAATGCTACCCCTTTGGCCTTTACATTTTCAGCCACCTCTTTTGAGAATCATAGTGGTTTCTTGTTCCTCTTGCTTTTGCTCACTTACTTGGCGCACAGGTGTGTTTCCTTCACTAGGCCCTCCTGTACCTTCACCCACTGTTCCTCCACCCCACCCAGGTCATCCCCTCACCAGGTCATCCCTGAGGCATTCACCCATCTTTTTAAAAATCTTCCCTCCTGAAGTTCAGGACCCCAGCCCTTGTGTGGCTCGATTCCGTAGCCATCCTTATGTTGAACCACACTGTACAGTGATCACTGGTCCCCAAGTAACCTCCCACCTTGATGTCTGCAACACTGTCCCTGTTAGTGAGTACCAGGTCCAGTATTGCCCCATCATGAGTGGGCTGCCTGAGGAATTCCCCCTGTGGGGGCCAGGATGTCCTGCTTCTAGCTGAAGCTGGGAAGCTCCAGTCTACATCAGGTGATTGAAGTCCACCACCAGCATCACCTCCCCCTTTTTTGTCATCTTGCCAGTGGCCTCCACCAGTACTTTATCTAACTCCTCCTCCCCCTGTGCTGGAGGTCTGTAAATCATGCCAGTGTGAATGGTGGCTCCCTTTCCCATCTCCAGGGTGATCCACAGTACTTCCACCCTCCCACATTCCCTGTATCCCTGTCACTTTTATGCCTTCCTCTCCTTTTTCTTTCCAGTCTGTCCTTCCTGAACTGAGTATAGCCCACTATGGCCATGCCCCAGTCATGGTTTTCAGTACATCATGACTCAGTAATGGCCAAAATATCCAGATCAACCTCTTCCATGGTGGCCTCTTGGTCCAAAATCTCTTTTCCTAGACTTCTAGCATTCACACATAGCCTTCCAGATTTGTTAGCACTCTGCTGCTTAACCCCTTTTTCTTTTTCCCTCCCGCCTCCCTCCTTCCCCTCTTTTTAATGTTATTGTTCCATCCCCATCATTTCTATCACCCTGCTTCTTTTATTAATTTGTACCCTGAGGAATTCATCTCCCATTGGGTCCTCCTAATCTACTTCAGTCAGTGGTGAGGCAGTTTATGCTTCCCTGATTCCTTCTGCCACCCACCTCGGCTAGATCAAATGTTCATCAAACTAACATTTAAGCCATCCACTGAGGACTGCGGTTCCCCTCCCAGATGCAGAACATCACCTCTGTATAGGCCCTTATTCCTCCAGGTAGGTCCCAGTCCCCAATCTAGCTGAACCCCTCCTCTATGCACCATTCCTTCAACCACGAGTTGAAACTCATGGTGTGAAGAAACCATTCTTCCCCTGTTGTAGACAGGGATATATAGAGGTCAAAGAAAGGGGGAGAAATAGGAGGGGAAAAAGAGAAAACAGGGAGGGGGAAAATAGTTATTTTGCTCTATTAGGAAAAGAAAGATAGAAATGTAGAAACATAGAAACCTGTTGGCAGAAAAGGACCACTTGACCCATTTAGCCTATCCTTGCCCTCCCCATGGCTCTTTTGCCAACTTGAACTTATGCCCTTCCTTCTTTCACACCCTTGCCTCTCATGTTCATAGGATCATAGGGAGTATACGAATTCAGTAGGCAGGATTGCCTTTCATGAACTTGCCACCATTATTAATGGCGGAAATCAAATTTTTTGTCACCCATGTATGTGTCCAATCGCTTCTTAAAAATATTCATTGTTTCACTTTCCACTACGGCCTTTGGTAAAGCATTCCATGTCATTATAATTCTTTGGGAGTACCATTGGCATCTTTTATTGGTTTTATTATGGCCTCCATCCAATGTGAGGAAGCATTTTTGACAGAGAGGTGGTAGACACATGGAACAGCCTTCCTGAGGAGGTTGTGGGGTCTAAAACTGTGGGAGAATTCATGAATACATGGGACAGACATAAAGCAATTTTTGTGGGGGGTAGGAAGAAATAGGCTGTTGGTTAACTAGGATCTGCAGCTTATCCTGTAGGTAGGGAAATGGGCAGACTAGGTGGGCCAAGCAGTCTTTATCTGCTGTCAATGCCTATGTTTCTATGTATGAGGGAGGGCCTTAGATGACAGCCAGCCTGGGTTTACAGGGGGAAGATCATGCCAAACAAACCTGATCGAGTTCTTTGATGAGGTGACAAAGGTCTGTGATCAGGAAGGGGCGGTTGATGTGGCCTATTTGGATTTCAGTAAGGCCTTTGACACTGTCCCTCACAGGAGGCTAATACACAAACTGGGCAGCCTAGGGATAAGAAGAAAATTAACAAACTGGGTGGAAAACTGTCTGGAGGGCAGAACTCAAAGGGTGGTTGTCAGTGCTCCCTCCAGGGAGGAGAATGTGACAAGTGGGTGCCCCAGGGTCAGTATTGGGTCCAGTACTGTTCAACATCTATATTAGGGACATTACAGAGGGTCTGCATGGGAAGGTGTGTCTGTTTTTTAAAAATTATTTAGTTGTTTAACCAGGAGTAGCACACTAAGCTGAAAGCTTTTTTAAAGGTGGGACCTGGGAGCACAGGGAAGTTAAGTAACTTGCTCAGGGTCACACAGTATGCAAGTGGAAGCTGTGGGATTCAAACCCAAGTCTGGTCTGCTTCATGTCACCAGATTTGCAGCCTCAGAGCCTTAAACCACCGCACTATACTGCCTTCCACGGTGTGTCTATTTGCAGATGACACAAAGATCTGTAATAGGGCGGATACACCAGGGGGGACCTTCCAGATGTGGATCCAGCAACCCCCATGCACAGCACTCTGCAGTGTTGTGAATGCACAGAGTGCTGGCTCGCCCCCCTCCACGTACCACCCCAGGCCCACCCCATGCAGAGCTCCGCAATCAATCGGGGGATCGGGTATGTAGGGGGCATTGGTGTTGTGCATACGGTGGAGGGGTGTAGGAGCAGCAGTTAGTATGGTGCTACGCTCTAAGTTACATGGCCAGACAGCCACAATTTTCTTTTGTGAATAGGGCCCATAGGGTGCAAAAATTCAAAGGTAAGCTACAGGCTGAGAGGAGAGAAATTCAAACAACAAAGCAGAAAAGAGATCTGGGATCATCATTTCAGATAACTTGAAGGTGGCAAACCAGTGAACAAGGCGATGCAGAAGGCAAACACAATGCTACCATGCGTAGGGAGGGGTATCACGAGCAGGAGGGAGGAAGGGAGGTGATCACGCTGCTGTACAGGTCCATGGTTAGGCCACACCTGCAGTATGGGGTATAGCTCTGGACAGCGCACCTATAAGGGGACAAAGATGGAGTGGAGCAAGTCCAGAGAAGGCTATCAAAATGGTGTAGGGCCTACACAAGAGAATCATATGAGGAACAGCTGGAGGAGCTTGGCCTGTACACACCGGAAATGAGAAGGGAGAGGAGAGACATGATAGAAGCTTTTAAATATTTGAAGGGAATAAACACGGTGAGGAAAGGGAGCATTTTCAAAATGAGTGATAACACGGCAACGAGGGGGCACCGCTTAAAACTAGAGGGAGGCAGTTTCAGAGGAAATGTGAGAGGACAATACTTCACTGAGAGGGTGGCGGGTCCCTGGAATAGGCTACCGGAGTGGGTGGTGGAAGTGTAATCGGTGGGAGAATTCAAGAGGGCATGGGACACCAATAAGGGACTGAACATTCTAAATTTATTCTTTACAAACTGGGAGCAAGAAATAAATAAGGTAGATGCTATACATCCTCTTTCTAATAGTGACCATAACATGGTCTATATTGAAATAAATATTAATCAAAAGTTTGGTACTCATGGCCAAACTCAAATTAAAGATTTCTTCAAAGATGATCATAGGAAAATGAATGCATTCCTCAACAACTGGGACTGGAATACCAATCTATCAGATTGTACCTTAAATGAGATGTGGCAGAAAATAAACGAAAAATGAATGTAATATATAAATCTTTGGGTACCCACCAGAACTAAATATAACAATAATAGGAGAGTGCCAGCATGGTGGAACGAATGTATTAAACGTAACCTAAACAAGAAACAGAAATTGTGTAAAAAATATAAAAAACAACCATCAGCAATTAATTGGGCAAACTATAAAAAAATCTGTGAACAAAAACAAAAGCCTCATTAGAAAATTGAAAAAACAATTAGAAGTAAAGCTTACGACTTCTGTTAAAGATAGCAAAAAGACATTTTTTAACTATATTGGAGCTATAAAAAAGAGCAATCTGACAATTATCCCCCTGCAAACCACAAATTGATTGATACTTGATGAAATAGAAATGGCCACTGAATTAAATAGATTAGGGTTCACAGCGGGAAGGTCATGTCAGACGAATCTAATAGATTTCTTTGACTGGGTGACCAAAGTAGTAGACCAGGGACGGGCTGTGGACATGGCCTACCTTGACTTTAGCAAGGCATTTGACACAGTCCCACACAAAAGATTAATATACACGTTAGCCAGCCTGGGAGTGGGTCCCAGGGTGGTAGCCTGGGTAAAACATTGGCTGGACAACAGGACACAGAAGGTAATTGTAAATGGAGTCCACTCTGAAGAAAGAGGGGTTACTAGTGGGGTACCGCAAGGTTCAGTACTGGGTCCAGTCCTTTTTAATGTCTTTATAAGTGACATTGCAGAGGGACTGGAAGAAAAAGTATGTCTCTTTGCAGGTGACACAGAGATCTGCAACAGGGTTGATGCACAAGGTAGGGTGAAAAGGATGAGAAGGGACTTGGCAAGATTGGAGGAATGGTCAAATGTATGGCAGCTTAGATTCAATGTTAAGAATTGCAAAGTAATGCACCTGAGAAACAAAAACCCAGGGGAAGATTACACAATGGGGGGTGAGATACTAACCAACAAAAATGGAAAGGGACCTGGGGGTAGTCATATCAGATGACCTAAAGGTGGGCAAGCAATGTGAGAGAGCAGTAAGGAGGGCTGGGGGGATACTGGGATGTATAAGGAGAGGCATCACCAGTAGAAAACAGGAAATTGTTACCCCTCTGTACAGACAGCTGGTGAGACCCCATCTGGAGTACTGCATGCAGTTCTGGAGACCCAATCTCAGCAAGGTCATAGACAGGATGGAGGCAGTCCAGAGGAGGGCAACTAAAATGGTGCAGGGTCTGCACCAGAAGACATATGAAAAGAGACTTAAGGAGCTTAGTATGTGTACCCTCGAGGAAAGGAAGGACAGGGGGGACATGATAGAAACTTTCAAGTACCTCAGTGGAATCAATAAAGTCCAAGAGGGTAGCATCTTTCAGAAAAAGAGGTGTGCAAGAACAAGGGAGCACAATTTGAAGACAGAAAGGGGAAGGCTCAAAGGTAATGTGAGGAAGCATTTTTTTAATGGAGAGGATTGTGGATGCATGGAACGGCCTTCCTGAGGAGGTAGTGGAGTCAAAAACAGTGGGGGAATTCAAGAATGCATGGGACAGACATAAGGCAATTCTGGGTTGTGGGGGGGTAGGAGGAAGTAGGCTGTTGGTTAACTAGGATCTGCAGCTTATCCATTAGGTAGGGAAATGGGCAGACTGGGTGGGCCAAGCGGTCCTTATCTGCTGTCAAGTTCTATGTTTCTATGTAAATAGGTGCAGAGAATGTGCAGTGTTTTAGCATTACCGAGGGTGAGGACAGCATGACACAATTCATGGTAAGGACCAGTGGAGGGAGAGGAGCTAGGGGCAGACACATTGAGATGATCCTTGAAACATATACAGTATGACAAAATAAAATGGTAATATTAAATGCATGCTGAAAATAAAAAATAGAATAAGAATCAATGTTTCAACCATATGTCTTCTTCAGGAATGATCTAAAAGAGAAAGAAGTAAAGTTAGCCTAATACCTCAGTATTTAGATAACAGATCATTTAAGTGGAACACAAAAGAACACTATATTGAGGGTCCAGCATATGTGCAATACCTAGATTTTGTTAATGTATAAAAGTCTCCAGAACTACAGTATAAAGCCTCTAGATCTTGTAACTGAAAAAAACAGAACTGCACGGAGAGTACTTAGAAGCCAAGCACATACTGAGACAGTCACCAAACCAGGCGGCTGCCAAGGTGGGAAAACATTTCTATGTCTTCTGCTTGGTTGGAAGGGATATTCTACGGGAATGATTTCTTGCAGAACTGGAGATGGAGACCTTCAAAGCCGACCTGGTACTGGATTCATCCACCCTATTGATGCTGGGTGACTTCTACACCTGGGTCAATGATGAAGACTCTCTGTTTGGACAACAGTTACTCCAGTTTTTGTCTTCACTGGGCCTAGTACAGACGGTTGCCACCAGGACTCGATAAAGCTGCCACACCTTAGATCTGGTTTTCACATTGGGTCTTGATATTAGCAACACCAGAGCTGGTCCAGTCAGGTGGTCGGGTCATCATGCCATATAGTTCTCTGTGGAGCCCTCCCTAGTGCCCCCACCCCACCCCACCCGTGGAGATGGTGTGATATCAACCTGTTACAAATCGGTAACCTAATGAATTCCTTTCAATTCTGGATATCTTGAGCATGGTATCAGCATGTGCTGGGGGTGCGGAGAATGCTGTGGAGGGCTGTAAGAAAGCCCTTAAGGTGGCCTTCAACTTGCTGGCACCTTATCATGTTTGCCCCTTGATTTCCTGCCATCGGTTACCATTCGCTGATGACCATAGCCAATTGAAGACAGAGAAACGGAGGGTGGAGCATTTTTGGTAGAGATCCACATACAAGGAAGATTGATCGAGGCTAAACGCTCACTATGAGTATCTGCAGGCAATTGTCACTGGTGATTGTTGAAGGGAAAAATAGACCAACTCAGCTTTGCAACACAGTTGACAGACTGTTTAATCCATATCGTCTTCAATCAGGAAGAGTTTTATCAGCTGAAAAATGTGAAGAGTTCAATCAATTATTTCTTTACAAGATATCATCCATTAGGGTTGGAATCTCCTCCAGTGGTCTGTCATGGGCCAAAAATATCCAGGAGAGGACAGACTTATGCACTCTGCTGCTTTGGGTGGAGTTTGGGCCAGTTTTGATGGATGAGGTCTCTCAGGTGGTTTCTGGATTGTGCCCTAATTACTGTACATTGGGTCCAGGCCCACCAACTTCCTATCTGGTTGTCGGGGAGGGGGGACTGGTTTCACTGATTGCTGAGATCATCAAGTGTTCCTTTCAGGAGAGTGTTTTCCCACTGAACTGAAAAAGGCTGTAATGAAACCCCTCTTGAAAAAGAACATCCCTGGACCCTGATGATCTGGAAAATTATAGACCTGTCTCAAACCTTCCCTTTTTAGGGAAGGTAATTGAGAAGGTGGTAGTGGCTCAACTTTAGAGCCTCTTGGAACAACAGGAGATCTATGAGCCATTCCAGTCTGGATGCAGACCTCATTATAGCACTAAGACAGCACTAGTCATGGTGTTCAGTGATCTTCTGCCAAGAGATGGCAGCCGTTATTCCATCCTGATATTGCTACATCCCTCCTTGACATTTAATACGGTGGATCATGAGATGCTATTGGTCCATTAAGGCACTATGTAGGACTCATTGGGACTACATTGCAGTAATTTGAGTCTTGCATGTCCAGTAGGGTGCAGCAGATGGCTTTGGGCAGTAACATCATGAGAGATGATGCTCTATGCTGTGGAGTGCCTAGGGGTCGACTTTGGCCCCCATGTTGTTTGCCATGTACATGTTGCCTTTGGAGGGGAGATCATCAGGCGATATGGTCTGTGTTGTCACTGCTAAGCAGATGATACCCAGATTTACCTGTCCTGTGCACCTGACAGGGTGAACGCTGTCTCAGTATTAGATGAATATCTTGCTGAAATTCGGGAGTGGATGACCTCAAGCTGGTTCAGGAATAACTCAGCAAAGACAGAGGTGTTATTAGTGAAACCAGGCTGAGTGGTGGTGGCAGTGAATAGTGGTAGTTCCTTGCTGCCGTTGTTAAATGGGACTAAACTACAAACTGTGGATAGGATGAGAAATCTGATGCGCATCATTGTGGACTGGAAATTGACCCTAGAACAACAGGTGTTATCGGCAGTGCACAGTGGCGTTTACCACCTGCATAATTTCACCTGAATCAAACCCTGTCTAGAGCTCACTGACGCAGTGACACCGGTGCATGCATTTGTCACTTCACTACTGGATTAGTGCAGTGCTTTCTACCTCGGGTTACCTGCGGGGTGATATGTCGCTTGCATCTGGTGCAGAATTTGGCATCCCAGCTGATTGCAGGGACCTCTCGGTCCTTGTATATCATGCCAGTTCTGCAGGAACCACACTGGCTGCCAGTGCGATGGCACATTATCTTCAGGGTACGTTTGTGTAACATACAAACCCTGGATGATCTGGGCCCTGGCTACCTGAAAGACCTTCTGATTGAGTGTACTCCTGTCTGCCCCCTGTGTTCTTCAGAGGTGGGTCTCCTTGTAGTTTCACACTCTCATCACAAATCATCTGGAGACAGAGCTTTTAGTGTTGCCATGCCTTGAGTGTTGCCTCACCACTCCTGTGGAACTATTTGATCCTGGGCATTCAGGGCACCCCATCTGTAGAAGTCTTTAATCCGACATTAAAGATTAGTCTCTTTAATTTTGTGTTTTCAAATTTTTACATTTAAGATCTGTCACCTAACACGCAGTTTTATGCTTTATATTTGTGCTACACTGTTTATTTTAATTATTTAAGCTTTTGTATGGCCCCCCCGGAGCATCAGGGATGGGCACCTAACAAATAAATTGCCTTGCCTTCTAGGATACAAGATACAAAATGGGAAACTGTGCTCTTGAAGTGGGGCAGTGCAGAGCAAGGTGGCTAGCCTGCTGCACAAAAAAATGAAACCACTCTGCACTGGTGGCAATGAACAAACCAAAATAAAAGTTCAAGGTAAAACCATATTTATTACCAGTTTGTTTCATAGCCACCATGTGGAGGACAGTCCAAGTAGGACCCTAAGCCCCATCGTGTCAACCCTATCCAGGTCTTCATTGGGGGGGGAGATGCCCCCTGACAAAGACCTGGATAGGGTTAATGTGATGGGGCTTAGGGTCCTACTCGGACGTGTCCTTCACATGGTGGCTATAAAACAATCTGGTAAAAAATATGATTTTGCCTTGAACTTTGAGTTTGGTTTGTTCATTGCCATGAGTGCAGAGCGGTTTCATTTGTTGCTTTCTAGGCTACAGCCTGCCATGTTGTGGATGCTATTATGATATAATCAGGCATTAGGGCATTAAGTTATTAAACGTTCTATGAAATCATTACCGGGTTCAAAATAAATCAAGTCTATAGTATGTCCAGTCAATTAACAGTCCCAGAATTAAAATCAGAGCATCTCAACTCACAACCTCGACCACCCATGTCCTCTGTACAAAGCTAAGCACATTTAATCATATCTTCAATCTTCCGTAGAATTGCTACCATCAGAGTGGGTGACAAATTCTTTGGTGATGTGAGCCACATGCTTTCTGAGGAATCCTGGTTGGTCCAGTGATGTCATTCCCCGATGTAAAACCAAGCTGTGTGGCAGCATTTCACAGCCCCCTGCGACTGATGTCATGGCTGGGGAGTAGCCGCAGGGATACAATAGAAATAGGATTGAAACTTGTAACAGCTCTGGTTTGCTGCTTGCCTGTCCCCAATCTCTCCACCTCTATTCACCTTCCTAGGTTTATCGTCCCCTCCTTGTTGTTTGTGGGTTTTTTTTTGTTCTGTTATTTTTGTTCTTTCTCATAATCTTGACTTACTCTTTTCAGTATGTTGGAGGTTTGAAGCAGTCTGATCTCCAACGCTTCCATTTGAGACACTGCCTCCGGAGGGGAGAACATGGCTTGGACACCTCACCAATACCCTTTGTTCTGCTCCGATCTACCTTTCTCTTCCTCCAGTCTTGTCCTGACTGGTTAAACTGGTTTCAGTTTGCATCTTGGCCTGTCTGGATTTACTGAGGTGTTCATTGGCTTGTCTTTCACTTTGACGATTTATGATTATGTATAAACGTGTACGCGCTTTCTGGTATGCATCACGTATTACTATAAAATGTCAATAGTCACACTTTGCACTCTTTTTTTTATTACATAGAAACATAGATGTTGATAGCAGATAAGAACTGCAAGGCCCATCCAGTCTGCCAATTTTTTTCTACCTTAAGAATGTGCCATAGGCCTGTACTCTGTCAATGGCCTATCTATTCATACTCATCTGTATTGCTCCCTTATGCCTATCCCATGCCTGTTTGAAGCCCTGCACTGTAGTCATATCCACCACTTTCTGAGGTAGGCCGTTCCATACATCCACCATCCTTTCTGTGAAAAAGAACTTCTTCACATTACCCCTTAATCGGCCTCCCTCTAATCTCATGCTGTGTCCTCTTGTTCTGCTGTTTTTCTTATATTGAAACATAACCTGTTTCTCCACCTCCATGGACACAACAGGGGCTATGACCCCTTCCTCAGAGAGGTATGTTCTCTGGCCCCTCTGACCTCTCCTGCTCGACTGGCCCCCAGAAATTCCCTTACGTCTCTCCCACGGTGGGGCCAGGGTGAGGAGTGCTGGCTCACTCCTCCCCCGGGAACAACAATCCAGAATTGGGGACCACAGCACAGGAGCGATCGGGGCCATCACAGGTCCTGCCAGGTCCCAGTTCTTCCTCCACTTTTCCTCTCATGCCCTACACCCGTGCAATGGGTGGGGCCGCTGTCTCCACCTCCGCAGAGGCAGCCAATCGCCTTGGAAGGGGGCCAACTCCTTGAGCTGGTGTCTGTGCTGACACCCACCTGCCGCTAGGTGTCAGTCGACAGTGCACAGCGCTATCCTTCCTCCCCAAGGAAGGAGAGCAGTCCTCCAGATGCTCAATCCTTACCTCCCCTAGCCGACCCCAAATGACCCAAGTCCATTCCCGAACCTGGGTCGCTGGTGTGGCATGAAGTGTGCCATCCAGTGTCTCAACCCTCAGTGCCACTGGGCAGGACCAAACTTTGCACTCTTTATAGTTAGCAGTCTTACATCGTTTGTATTTCTCTTCCCCACTACAAGGCTACCTACATAGCTATCTTTGTTCTGTAAAAGGTACCTCACAACTGATTGGGTCATTCAGTGCAGTATCCAGTGTAAAAGGGTTGTCATTACTCCAGGAGCCTGCCCTGTGGTGAGGCTCCACCTGAGTGAAGTGCCACGGCACCAGGACAGTGGTGCTGGAATTGTCGCACTGAATCAATTTTTACCTTGTTACATTGTGTATTTTGCTGCCTTCAACAAACAAATTTGGTTTTGCTGAGTATCTTCCTTACAGTGGCCTCTTTTTTACAGACTCAGTGCCTGAGCCCCACCTGGTGTGCAGTCCCTGTTTGGTTTGTGATTTACATATGCCCCCTGCCCTGTTGCCAAATTACTGTATACGTACACACAAAGTGCAGAAGTACTGCAACTTCAACGGAGCAATGTCTGTAAAACAATGCATTTGAAGTATATAGACATCAATTCTGTCTCACTGAACATAATGAGTTAATGATAAAGAATGGAAATGTTACTTTTGGTATTAGGGCGTAGCTGTCCGCCTGGAGAATAAAATAAATAGCTGAAAAACCCACACAGATTTATAAGTGACAGTAACAGCTAAAGGCAATGCTAGCTGTTTTTCCATTTAGGTGTTTCCCCTACTAAATGCAAGTTATTACTCAGCCATCTGACTTAAAGGGAACATAATCCCTGCTGTTTACATCTTTAATATAACTGTAAATGTGGGCATGTGTGATGTTTGTATAATGAATCCAGTGTGTTGCTTTATGTATTTGTTTTGAAACAGTCTTATTTTTTCCTAGTTTAGTATTTTCTAATGCAGCCTCCCCCCCATCTGAGGCAGAAGTAATGGGTGTAGTTGCCTTTAATTGGTTCAAACACGGATGGGACCGAGCAAGAGGACTCATAGTCCCATTAGAGGAACCAGGGGCTGGAGGATTGTTGGTGGGGAAGGGGCGGCAGAGAGGAACAACCCCCCAGGACACCTGGTTGGTGATGAGATAGTGTAATATGGGCAGATTCAGTGGCTGTTCATTCTTGTACTGCCGACAGAGTCTGTTTCTATATTTTTATATTGACATTTTCTCCATTTCCATAGGGAGGAGTATCAGTAGGAGGAAGATGGTGTTGCTACTGTATCGGCCATTGGTGAGACCACGGTTGGAGGACTGTGTCCAGTTTTGGAGACCACACCTCAGAAAGGACATAGGGTAGAGGCCATCCACAGAAGGGCAACAAAAATGGTGCAGAGGCTGCACCAAATGTCCTTTTAGGAGAGGCTGAGGGATCTAAACATGTACACCTTGGAAGAGAGGCAGGAAAGGGGGGGCATGATAGAGGCCTTTAAATACCTCATGGGGCGAATAAGGTACAGGAAGGGAGCATTTTTTTTAGAAAGGAAGGTGTACAAGAACTAGGGAACATGCAATGAAACTGGAGGGGGGAAGTTTAGGAGAGATGTGAGGATTTATTTCTTCACTGAGAGGGTGGTGGATACCTGGAACAGACTTCCAGCAGGGCTGGTGAGGGAGAAAAGAAAGGTAGGCTTCACACATACATGAGATAGGTATAAAGGAAAACTGGTATCAAAGCAGGTGAGGAAAGGTAGCCAGAGACCAGGTAGGATCTGAGGTGGCAGAATAGGCAGGAAAAAGAAGGGCAGACCAAGTGGGCAGGTGGTTCTTATCTGCCAGCAAATTCTATGATTCTATGTTTCTCCAGGCATGTGAGTTACCAGCACACATGATTACTTCCCCATTACACCACAATATCCCAGTCGGAACAAATACAATGTCCACACAAAATCTGCGGGGCAGTTCATAGGTTTGTACCTCACAAAAGGGATTGGCACTGCTGTATTAATTATAGCTACTATCTTGGGAGCTACCCCTTTAACATATTTACATGGCATGCTGTTATCTCACCAGTGTGGGACCATTAGATTCCCCTGGGAACTGGTACAGGCACTTAAAAGCTACTGTGAGTTCTGCTGGACAATGGACCTGGGTGCTATCCCCTGGCTGTGGTCACATCCTCGAGGCTTTATGGCACAGGGCACAGGCGCACATGGCCTTTGAGGAGTTGTGTCTCCCAACCTGAGTATGTGCAGCCCTGCCTTGTGGCTCAGAGCAGTACCAAAGGCAGGGGGCATCATCATGGGGGATTCCCCCAACCATAGCTGCACTGTTACCTCTCTTCTTTTTTTTTTTTAACCACAACTGCTGCTTCTATGCCCCCCGACATCCCCTTCTGCCCGATCCCCCAGCTCCATCCCAGATTACCAGGGCTTACCTTATGCCCGGCCAGGGGCAGTGCTTATGCGGAGTCGGGCATCATCCTCCACGGGAATTTTTCTCCTTTTTTCGCCTTTGCGCCGCGCCATGCAATCAGTGCAGCAGCTGTCTCCACCTCTCTGCAGAGGCAACTACACCCTGGGGGCGAGCCCCCAGCTGTGCCATTCACAGCACAGACCCCCACCCCAAGGAAGGAGAGATATGACACTCAATCCTTGCCTCCCCCACTGGCCCCCGAGTGACCAGAGTCCGTTCCTGAACCTGGGTCGCCAATGTGGCGCGAGGTGTGACGTCCAGCGCCTCAACCCTCAGTGCCACCAGGCCTGTCACCTCTCTTCAAAACTGAGTGATGGCTGACACCTGAAGGTACCTTCAGGTTTCATCTCCACACATTGGGGCACTGCTTCTCTTCCTTGGGGTCCTACTATGTGGGGCAGCAGCCCTGGGGGCTCCTCTACCCCTGGCTGAAATCCAGACACTGGAGAACCATCAGGGCATGCCCCGTATAGTTGCTCCCCCTCTCAGCCACAGACTGATGTTCTAGAAACATAGAAACACAGAATTTGATGGCAGATAAGGACAGCTTGGCCCACCCAGTCTGCCCATTTCCCTACCTAATGGATAAGCTGCAGATCCTAGTTAACCAACAGCCTACTTCCTCCTACCTCCCACTAGAATTGCCTTATGTCTGTCCCATGCATTCTTGAATTCCCCCACTATTTTTGACTCCACTACCTCCTCAGGAAGGCTGCTCCATGTATCCACAACCCTTTCTGTGAAAAAATACTTCCTCATATTACCTCTGAACTGTACCCCCTCTATCTTCAAATTGTGCCCCCTTGTTCTTGCACATCTCTTTTTCTGAAAGATGCTACCCTCTTGGACTTTGTTGATTCCCTTGAGGTACTTGAAAGTTTCTATCATGTCCCTCCCCTTCCTCCTTTCCTCGAGGGAATACATATTAAGCTCCTTTAATCTCTCTGCATATGTCTTCTGCTGCAGACCCTGCACCATTTTAATTACCCTCCTCTGAACAGCCTCCATCCTGTCTATGTCCTTGTGGAGATGGGGTCTCACCAACTGTCTGTAGAGAGAGATAACAACTTCCTGTTTTCTACTGGTGATGCCACTTGCTATACATCCCAGTATCCCACCAGCCCTCCTCATTGCCTTCTCACATTGCTTGCCCGCATTTAGGATATCTGATATGACTACCCCCAGGTCCTTTTCCATTTTTGTTGTTGTTAGTATCTCACCCCCCATTGTGTACTCTTTCCCTGGGTTTTTGTTTCCCAGGTGCATTACTTTGCACTTCTTTGCATTGAATCTAAGCTGCCATACATTTGACCATTCCTCTAACATTGCCACGTCCCTTTTCATCCTTTCCACCCCACCTTCTGTATCGACCCTGTTGCAGATCTTTGTGTCATCTACAAAGAGACAACTTTTCCTTGTGGTTCCTCTGCAATGTCACTTATAAAGACATTAAAGAGGACCGGTCCCAGTACTGAACCCTGCGGTACTCCGCTACTAACCCCACTTTCTTCAGAGTGGACTCCGTTTACTATTACCCTCTGTGTCCTGTTGTCCCGTCAATTTTTTACATAGGCTACCACCTTGGGACCCACTCCAAGGCTGGCTAACTTGTATATTAATCTTTGGTGTGGGACTGTGTCAAATGCCTTGCTAATGTCTAGGTAGGCCATGTCCACAGCCCCTCCCTGATCTACTACTTTGGTCACCCAGTCAAAGAAATCTATTAGATTTGTCTGACATGACCTTCCCATTGTGAATCCATGCTGCCTTGGGTCCTGTGCTCCGCTGGCCTCTAGGTACTCAACAATTCTTTCCTTCAGAAGTGATTCCATCATTTTCCCTACCACTGAGGTCAAACTGACAGGTCTATAGTTTCCTGCCTCTGCCTTGCTCCCACTTTTGTGAAGTGGAATCACATCCACCCTCCTCCAGTCCTCAGGTACCACCCCATCCTCCCATGATTTGTTAAAAAGGGTAGTCAGTGGTGTCACTAGTTCTACCCTTAGTTCTTTTAGAATTCTTGAGTGAATCCCGTCAGGCCCCATTGCTTTGTCCAGCTTGAGTTTTAAAAGTTCTTTCATACCCTTTCTTCTGTGAAAGGACTGGTATCACCCCCCTATCCAGAGTGTTTCTATTGTCGGTTTAGGTGCCCCCCCCCTCTTCTTTTGTGAATACTGAGCAGAAGTATTCATTCAGTATCCCTGCTTTTTCACTGTCACCCTCTGCCCACATTGCCTCCCCTTTATTAAGCCTCAGTATCCCTCCCTTGGTCTTTCTTCGCTCCCTAATATACCTAGAAAAGGTTTTATCCTCCTTCTTAACAGAGTTGGCTATCTTTTCCTCAGTTTGGGCCTTTGCTATTCTGACTGCTTTCCCTGCCTCCTTCTGCTTTAGCTGATACAGTCCTCTGTCCTGCTCCTTCTGTGTTTCCTTATATTTCCTGAATGCTATCCTTTTCTCCTTAACCTTTTCTGCCACCTTTTTTGAGAATCATTGTGGCTTCTTCCTTCATTTTGTTTTGATTTGCTTTAGACAAAGACTTATTGCGTCTGTGATGGCAGTTTTCATTTTTCCTCATTGTTCTTCCACCCCTCCTTCTTGCCTGTTTGCTAGTGCTTTTCTGAGGCACTCTCCCATTTTGCCAAAGTCAGCCCTCTTAAAGTCCAACACCCTTGCTTTTGTATGGTTTGACTCTATGGCTGTGTTTATTGTGAACCACACTGTTTGGTGGTCGCTTGTTCCCAGATGGCTACCCACTTCTAAATCTGAGATCCTCTCTAGATCCCCATTTGAAAGTACCAGGTCTAAGATTGCTTCCTCCCAAGTGGGTTCCAATACTAGCTGTCTGAGGCAAGCCCCCTGTAGGGCATCAAGAATAACCCTGCTCTTGGATGTGGCTGCTGTAAAGGTGCTCCAGTTAACATCTGGCATAGTCAGGACCCCATCAACAATCTCTCTCTTTTTTCTGCCATTCTAAGGATTGCTTCTATCATTTCCTTGTCCATTGCCTCCCCTGAGATGGGAGTCTGTAAACAACCCCTGTGTGGATTGTGGTGTCCTTTCCTGTCTCCAGAGTGACCCACAATGCCTCCTCCCTCCATATTTACCCTTTAGTTCTGTTGCTTTGATTCCTTCCCTTACGTAGAGAACTTCTCCTCCTCCTCTTCTACCTTCCCTGTCCCTCCTATAGATTGTGTACCCTGATATGTTGACATCCCAGTCATGGTTCTCTGTGTACCATGTTTCTGTGACTGCCTTGATATCCAGGCATCCCTCTTTCATCAAAGCCATTAGTTCAGAGAGCTTGTTACCCAGACTATGGGCAATGGTACTCATTGCCCTCCATTTTTTGATGGACTTACTCCTTTTAGGCCCATCCCTGTCCTTACTGCCTTTTTCTGGATTTACCCCAGTTCTGCTCCCTATTGACTTCTCTACCTTTGTGTCTACTTTGCTAACTACCCTGTTTGGTCTGTGGGGGGTGGCTGGGATTTCCCTGCTTCTCTTTAGTGCCTCCCGCCATCTGCCAGAACTAGACACATAGTGGATTCCCTGCAGGGGGAGAGCCTCAAACAACTGGTACAACAACCCACAAGAGACAGGGCTATCCTAGATCTAGCACTGACTTACAGGGAAAGGATCACAGATCTCCAAGTAGAAGGTCACCTGGGGACCAGTGACCATCACATGGTATGGTTCAATTTGGCCATTAGAACTAAATCATCCCATTCCAAGGCAAAAATATGGGACTTCAGAGGACCTAACTTTGATAAGATGTCCAACAGAGTTAAGTTAGCCCTTGCAAGAAGAAATACAGATGAGAGGGTACAGGCAAAGCATTAAGGATGCAATACTTGAAGCAACTTCCCATTGTTTTAGGGAGAAAAGCAAGAGCAAAAGAAGGAGGAAACCACTTTGGTTCTCAGAAACAGTAGCAGAAAAGGTCAGAGCCAAAAGGTTGGCCTTCAGGAAATATAAGGGAATGCAGCATGACAAAGATAGGAAGGCATACCAAACTTCCCTAAGGGAAGCAGGGAAGGCAGTAAGGCAAGCAAAGACCCAAACTGAGGAAACACTAGCATGAACAGTAAAAGAAGGGGACAAGACTTTCTATAGATACATCAGTGAAAGGAGACAGTCCAGAGGAGGTATTGCTAAGATCAAAGCGGATACAGGGGAATGTGTGGAGGAGGACCAAGGAAAAGCATCTATCCTAAATAGATACTTCTGCTCAGTATTTACTGAGGAGAAGGTAGGACAGGGCCCACAGCTCAGCAGCATGGACACAGGGGGGAGGCAGGTGTGCACAAGTCCCTTCACAAAAGAAAGGGTCCTACAAGAGCTTGCTAAGCTCAGGGTGGACAAGGCAATGGGACCAGATGGCATATATCCCAGGGTACTAAAGAAGCTAAGGGTGGAACTAGCAGAGCCTTTATCAGAACTGTTTAGTGAGTATCTGAGCACAGGAGAGGTCCCAGAAGACTGGAGAAGGGCTCATGTGATCCCATTCCACAAGAGTGGTAGCAGGGAGGAGGCAGAGAACTACAGACCAGTCAGTCTTACCTCAGTAGTGGGAAAGAATATGGAGGCATTCCTTAAGGAAAGGATAGTGCAACACCTGGAATCCATAGGAGCACAGGATCCAAGACAGCATGGGCTTACAACAGGAAAGTCCTGTCAAACTAATCTCAGAGATTTCTTTGACTGGGTAACCAGAGTGGTGGACCAAGGGGGAGCAGTTGATGTCGCCTACCTTGACTTCAGCAAAGCTTTCGATACTGTTCCACATAGAAGATTGATAAATGAGCTGGGTAGGCTCGAGGTGGGTCAGAAGTTGGTCAACTGGATGGCAAACTGGTTGGTGGGCAGAACACAGAGAGTTGTGATAAACGGTATATAGTCAGAACAGATGCAAGTCACAAGTCGGGTACCTCAGGGATCAGTCCTGGGGCCAGTCCTCTTCACTCAACCCCAAACTTATTGCTAACACTTTTAAGAATGCCTTCATGGACCTGAGTGGTGTCCTGCCACCTGGCTGCTTCTCTCATCCCCTCACAAGTGACTACTCTGGGAAAGAGACTCTGCATCCTTCTCATCCTCCTTTCTACTTTAAAACCCTCTCAGCCCATGAAGCCAGGAATTACCTACTCAGGGTATTAGGGAAATCAAGATTTAGTGGTGACACCCTGGATCTTAAGTTTGTAGCCCTTATGCTGGATGAAATTCTGTCACCTCTAACACATATTATTAACATGTCACTTAGATACTCTCAATTTCCTCAGAAATGGAAATCTGCCACTGTATCACCAATTCATAAGTCCGGGGATCGCACAATTGCTGGGAACTACAGGCCTATCTCTATCCTGCACCCACTCTTGAAAGCTCTTGAGTGTATAATGGCTGACCAACTGGTTGAATACGTAAGCAATAATACCTGACAGGGTGGACGGTATTTCCCAATACCACCCACCCTGGAGGGTATTATTGCGCTTAGAAAAAGGGTCACTGTATTGTATGCATTTTAAAATGAAATAAAATACTACAAAATAGTTAAAGTAGTATAGAATAGCATAAAATAGTTCCTCTGCCTGCACTTGTATGCTTTATTTTTTTTTTTACCTGAGGACTTTTGTCCTGTTGGAGCCTCTGTACTTGTAAAAAAAAAAAAGTTTGCTGTCTCTTGTAATTGATTTTGTACTCAATTTCATCTGGCAATGAGAGGGGCTACTCTAGAGTAAATAAAAGTGAAAGTATTGGGAATTGGCAGTGGGGGCAGTCGTAGCGGGCAGGCAGTTCTGTATACTGAGGGAGCGCATAGAGAAAGTCGGAGGTGCAGCTGAGGAAGGTCGAAGTGAGCTATTTTTTTTTAGTGGCAATGAGCAAAATGGACAGCCCGAGTAGCTTTAGTACAGAGACTGTGAGGAAAGACCGTGGCAGACTTTCTTAACTTCCGCTCAGGGGACATGGAGTCGCATTACCAGCTCGAAATGCTTACTACCTCAGGCGGCTTTTGAGGGACCAGGAGCTGCGACTTTCCCCATCAGATAAAATGTCAGGTAATGTTATGTTTGTGAGAAGTAGGCATTTTTCTTTCACTTCTTTCAGTACATCTTGAAGGAAGCTAAGAGCAACGGGGGGCACACCAGCTATCAACTTGCTCCGGAGATCACGGTATTTTCTACTTCTTCCATGTCGCATATGAGGCTTCCCACCATGTAGGAAGATGTAGAAAATACCGTGTTTCATGCTCAGTTTGAGGCTGACAAGCTGCTTGCAGGGAGATGTACTACAGCGGTTGCTTTGTTGACCGAAAGTGTGTATGTGCTTTGTATGTTGTTACACTTATTTATTTGGACTGTACAGTCTTGTTATTTTTGCCGTGAGAGACAACGGCCAAGCGCTGAATACTGTTATGCTTTGCCGAGCAGGGCAAGATGGTGTCGGCATTTCATTAACATTCGAGGTGCACACTAATTGTTTTGGTTATGGGGCACCCTGAAAAAGCTCTCGTTTTTATGCGGGCTGTATCGGAAAATAAATGAATCTCTACTGCCACGCTTTCACCAATGAGATTCATTTATTTTCCAGTGCCATTTTCTAATTAGAAAATATCAGCTACAGTGCCCACAACAACACGGGTTCAGAAATGGTCATAGTACCACTACCACCCTTCTGGAGTTCACAGGCTTTATTCGTCACTCCTTAGATCAAGAACACCTGGTCGATGCTGCTTTCATGGATTTAACCAAAGCTTTCGACACAGTGAATCATGCCCTCCAGGTTGAACAGCTTACTACCATTAGCCTAGCTCGTGATAGCGTAGCCTGGTTTGAAAGTTACCTGCACAACTGTACACAGCAGGTGAAGATTGGTAACACCTTCTCGGGTAGCAGACCTGTCCTATCTGGAGTTTCTCAAGGGTCCAGCTTGGGCCCTCTTTTATTTAGCATTTTCCTCAACAACCTTCCTTACTCCTGTCAGGGTCACATCCTTTTATATGCTGATGATGCTGTCCTGTTTACCAGTGATCCAGACCCTAAAGTTCTTGAATCTAGGCTACAGAGTAATTTTGTAGTCGTAGAAAGATGGTTCTATAAGCACAAGTTAGTTATGAATTACAACAAGACTAAAACTATGCTGTTCTCCAGTTCCCAAAATAGGCACAGAACTTACCATCTTTCTATCACCAGTGAAGAGGGAATGAAGAGGGCTCTCCCCTGGAGCTAGTTCAGCTCTTTAAATATCTGGGGATTACTATTGACAGTACGATGATCTATGCCTATCACATTGAAAACATTACTATGGCTGTTAACACCCGCATTGGGCTACTTTATAGGCATAAGCAATGTTTGACACCAGAGGCTCTGAACCTGGCCATTCAAAGCTCTCTTGTCTCGCTTATTGATTATGGCTTACCAATCTATGGATCAGCTACTGAAACAACTCTTCGCCGCATCATAGTTGTACTCAAAAAAGCATGCCTGCTCCTTACCGGCTCAGCCTGTCTGTCCCATACCTGCGACATGTACGCTCAGGCTAACTGGCTCCAATTCAAAGGTAGACTCATGTACCAAACATGTTTACTGTCCAAAAAAGTAAGCTTAGGCAATATGCCCCCAGGAGTGCAAAAGCTTATTACCCCCACTATCAACCGTCATTGCACCAGAAGCTCTACTAGCCAGATTTTTAATATTCCCTGCTGTCACACTTCTCTGGGACAAAGGTCCTTTGCCTGCTGTGCCCCACTATGGATGAACTCGCTGCACCATGACATCACTTCTGCATCCACCTTGGGCTCCTTCAAAGTTAAACTTAAGCAACAGCTAGTTGCTGATGCCAGTTGTGACTGCTTCCAATAACCTTCCTTCTTTTGACCAGCACATATTCTGACCTTATGCTATCTTCACCTTATGTATAACTGTTCTCAGCATGTAAATAACTGTTCTAAGTTGCTAATCATTCTCCTTCACATTTCCTCTTGATCCCTTCCTCTCTTTCCCCTCACCCTTATATGGCTTTCCCCCATCCTCCCCCATTATATCTCCTGAGCTCCCTTGCTCACTTTAAAATGCTTTGTCCCATACCTTCTCACCTCTGATGAGGCCCCTGGGCTGATGCTATCCCTTACCTCGTTGATTATTAGATATTAAGCTGAGTCTGTTCTCACTTTCCTGTAAAGGGTTGTTTCATAGGACCCCACCCCCTCTAATATGACCCTTTGAATTCCAGGTTTTAATCAAATATGCACCATGGCTTACATTGTACAATGCCACATGTACTGGAACTTCTCTAGTTATACACTCTTGTAATGTCTTGTATAATTCCTTGTTTTGTTTGTTCTCCGTCTCATACTTTCCCAGTATGTATTGTTCATCTGACGTGGAACCTATGAAATGAGCTTGTTCTCAAAGGTGTTATCCAAAATTTCAATAAATAAATAAATGTCTGCATCAGTGACATTGCAGATGGACTGGAGGGTAAGGTTTGTCTGTTTGCAGATGACACCAAGATCTGCAACAGAGTAGATGATCCAGATGGGGTGAGCAGAATGAGAAGAGATCTGGATAAGCTGGCAAAATGGTCAGAAGAGTGGCAAATGGGATTTAATGCAAAGAAGTGCAAGATCATGCACATAGGGAAGAGAAACCCTGAAGCCACCTATAGGTCAGGAGAGGAGCTGCAGGCAATCACAAGGGAAGAAAGAGACTTAGGCATCATCAACACAGATGACCTGAAACCATCCAAGCAGACCACTAAAGCAGTAGATAAGGCTAAGGAGATGTTGGGGTATATTAGCAGGGGTATCACAAGTCATAAGGGGGAGATAATAATCCCTCTTTTTTTTTCAACTTTATTTCACTCCCGTCACAGCCCCGAGGTCCTCTCTCAGGCATCCTATCCTTATCCTGCCTGCCTGAGGATCCCCGATCTGTGTCTCCTCTCTCCCCCCTCTCCACTGCCAGCACCCCTGGTTTAACCCATCCGGGGTGGGTCGCCCCCTCCTACTTGGGTGCTCTTAGTAAGGCAGGCTCTGGCAGTGGACGAGAGAATGGGTGGGGGTGAAGGCCAATCGAGGAAGCCCAGCGTGGGGCATGGGGGATAGGTGTCGTCGCCTGATCCTCAGCACCATTTTTTTCCTTGTTCTGGTTATGCCCCGATGTGGGACGTGCAATGCCGCCCAGCCTGTGATGTAGGTGCTCCCACCCACATCCAGAAGACAGCTGCCTGACGTCTGCCCTTGCTTTTTACGAGTCTGAGTGCGTAGCAGTGCCACTGGTCTCCACCGGGGGCCGCTGCTGCACCGGGCTACTCCTGGATCCGTCCCCAAGAGAGCAGAGCAGTCCCTCAGATGCTCGATCCTCTCTTTCTCCCCTGCCGACCCCCGGCAGTCCAGGCTCGTTCCTGAACCCGGATCGCCGACGTGACACGAGGTGTTGCGTCCAGCACCTCAACCCTCAGTGCCACCGGGCCGGGCATAATAATCCCTCTTTACAAGACACTGGTTAGGCCTCATCTGGAGTACAGTATGCAGTACTGGAAGCTGTACCTGCACAAGAACATTAACAAAATAGAGGCAGTCCAGAGAAGGTTAACCAAAATGGTGCAGGGACTGCATCAGAAAACATATGAGGACAGATTAACAGAGCTCAATATGTATACCCTAGAACAAAGGTGGGAGAGAGGCGATATGATCAAAACATTCAAACATCTTAAGGGCATTAACAAGGTGAAAGAGTCTAACATGTTTCGATATAAGAAAAATTGCAGGACAAGAGGACACAGCATGAGATTAGAGGGAGGCCGATTAAGGGGTAATGTGAGAAGGTTCTTTTTCACAGAAAGGGTGGTGGATGCATGAAACGGCCTACCTCAGAAAGTGGTGGAAATGAATACAGTGCAGGACTTCAGACAGGCATGGGATAGGCATAAGGGAGAAATACAGATGAGTATGAATAGATAGGCCATTGACAGAGTAAAGGCCGATGGCACATTTATAAGGTAGAAAAAGAAATGGGTAGACTGGATGGGCCTTGCGGTCCTTATCTGCAGTCAACTTCTATGTTTCTATGTTTCCCTCCTTGGCTAGTTTAAATGCCTGCCAATGAAGCATTTAAACCTATCACCTAGGATACTGGTTTCCCTCCTGGACAGATGCAGACCATCAAGCCAGTATAGGCCTGTATCCCCCCAGGTGGACCCCAGTCCCCAATGAAGCCAGATTCCTGTGCTCCACACCAGTTTTTCAACCAGTCACTGAATCCCATGGTGCAGAGTACCCTAGCCTCACCCATACCATAGACAGGTAGCACTTCCAAGAAAGTTACCATGTGTGCCATTTGTCTAAGGTCCCTCCCTAATTCCACAAACTCATGCTGCACTGCTCTGATCCCATTCCCAGCCAGGGCATTTGTCCCTAGGTGGACAATGACATCCAGCTCCTTCCTCTGTACAGCTGCTCCCATGATCCTGAGAATTTGCTTTCTGTCCCTCCAAGCCATGACGCTGGGCAGGCACCTTACCTCCCTCTCCCTTTCCTCCCCCAGTTCTATCCCCCCTAATGATTGAGTCCCCCACCAGGAGTTGTTTCCTTCCCCTATGGGGTCCCATTCCACCCTCCTGTGGGTCTCCTTTGTGGAGGTTCCCAGCATCCTCCTTGGTCTTCATTGTGGGTGCCTCCATAGAGGAACCACACTCTGCCAGAATGGTGAATGAATTGTGAAGAGGCACCGTCTCTCTCTTCAGTCTCCCATCTCCAAGTAACTGGCAACTGCCAGGTATAAGTGTGGTTTATGCTGATGCAGTAAGCTCCACCCCCAGGCAGTGGCTCCATTCCCAGGTCTAACATAGAAACATAGACTTTGACAGCAGATAAGGACCACTTGGCCCACCCAGTCTGCCCATTTTCCTACCTATTGGATAAGCTGCAGATTCTAGTTAACCAACAGCCTACTTCCTGCAACCCCCTACTATAATTGCCTTATGTCTGCCCCATGCATGTTTGAATTCCCCCACTGTTTTAGACCTCACAACCTCTCCAGGAAGGTGGTTCCATGCATCCACCACTCTCTCTGTGAAAAATAATTTCCTCACATTACCCCTGAGCCGTCCCCCCTCTAACTTTAAATTGTGCCCCCTTGTTCTTACACATCTCTTTTTCTGAAAGATGCTACCCTCCTGGACTTTGTTGATTCCCTTGAGGTACTTAAAAGTTTCTATCATGTCCCCCTGTCCCTCCTTTCATCAAGGGTATACAGATTAAGCTCTCTCAGTCTGTCTTCATATGGTTTCTGATGTAGACCCTGCACCATTTTAGTTGCCCTCCTCTGGACTGCTTCCATCCTGTCTATGTCCTTGCATAGATGAGGTCTCCAAAACTGCATGCAGTACTCCAGATGGGGTCTCACCAACTGTCTGTACAGAGGGATAACCACTTCCCTTTTTCTACTTGTGATGTCCCTCCCTATGCATCCCAGTATCTCCCTGGCTCTCCTTACTGACTTCTCACATTGCTTACCCACCTTTAGGTCATCTGATATGACGACACCCAGATCCCTTTCCATTTTTGTTGTCGCTAGTACCTCCCCTGCTATTGTATACTCTTCTCCTGGATTTTTATTTCCCAGGTGCATTACTTTGCACTTCTTTGCATTGAATCTAAGTTGACATATGTCTGACCATTCCTCCAACCTTGGCAAGTCCCTTCTTATCCTTTCTACCCCACCTTGTGTATCAACTCTGTTACAGATATTTGTGTCATCTGCAAAGAGGCATACCTTTCCTTCCAGACCCTCTGCAATGTCACCTATAAAGACGTTAAAGAGGACTGGACCCAGTACTGAGCCCTGAGGTACTCCACTAGTAACCCTCCTTTCTTCAGAATGTGTTCCATTCACTATTACCTTCTGAGTCCTGTTCTGCAGCCAGTTTGCTACCAAGGCTACCACCCTGGGACCCACTCCCAGGCTGGCTATCATGATTATTAATCTTTTGTGCGGGACTGTGTCAAATGCCTTGCTAAAGTCTAGTAGGCCATATCCACAGCCCCTCCCTGGTCTATTACTTTGGTTACCCAGTCAAAGAAATCAATTAGGTTCATCTGACATGACCTTCCTGCTGTGAGTCCATGCTGCTTTGGGTCCTGTGCCCCGCTGGCCTCTAGGTACTCAACAGTTCTTTCTTTCAGAAGTGATTCCATCATTTTCCCCACCACTGAGGTCAAACTTACAGGTCTGTAGTTTCCTGCCTCTGCCTTGCTCCCACTTCTGGGGTTAACTGTCCTGCTGCCAGCTGGCAGTCTACCCACACAGCAGTGCAGGCAAAGGACGTGGCAACACATCCTTTGTAGCACCCATCCCCTGTTGGAAGGCATTGCATATGTAATGTTCCCAGTTTCAGAAATTATATTCATACCACCCAATGATGCATGTTTAATTTTCCTAGATAACTGTTACTTGGTTACTTGGTTACTTGGCTGTAAGGACAAAAGAAGGGCGTGGTCCATCGTGATTGTCCTCCACATAGTGGAACATTGAACCCCAGGATGGTTAATGGAAGAGCCAGTTACCTAAATGTTTTTTGAATGTAGTCAGGTGTGCACAATCAACTATTTCTTGTGGCAACTTATTCCACAGTTTGGGGGCCCTAAAAGAGAAGAAATATAGCCTTTTTTTGGTCCTCACTCTACTGACTTCTAACTGCTTATCATGCAGCCTGGCTACGATTTTTCTTTTGGAGTACATGATACCACACTGTTCCATTAGGGTGGGGGATTGCAAGATTTTAAATAGCTGGAGAAGGTCTCCTCTGGTTCTTCTTGCTTTGAGCAAATAAAGGCCTGTTGTTTTTAGTCTGTCGTTGTAATCAAGATGGGCTAGGTGGGGGACGATCTTGGTTGCCCTTCATTGTATCAGCTCAATCCTTGTTATGTCAGTTGTCAGGTAAGGGCTCCAGAAGGGGGACCCGTAGTTGGAATATGGTCAGACATGGGACCTATATAAGGTAATTATGCACTGTTCTGATTTTGAGATGAAGGCGTGGTTAATCCGTCTAAGTGCATGAGATGGGTTAGCTACTTTGTTACAGTGGTCCGATGAAGACAGCTTGCTGTTTACTATAACTCCTAGGTCTTTTTCGCTGTTAGAAGGTCTGATAACTGTTATTTAGAGAGTATGATTGTTTGGGGTTATTTTTGACCATGTGTAAGACTGCACATTTGGATACGTTAAATTGCATTTTGTTGATGTATGCCCATTGTTCTATGGTGGCTAGGTCTGACACCAGTTCCCTTGTATTAGAGGCACTATCCAATCTTCCTCCCAGTTTTGTGTCATCCACGAATTTTGTAATGATATTACTGGATCCAATTTTCATTTCACTAATAAAGATGTTAAAAAGTGTGGGTCCCAGGACAGAGCCCTGTGGAACACCAATGGAAACCCTCCCCTCATCAGACAGTACTCCGTTTACCCTGACTCTCTGGGTTCTGTCCTCTAACCAGCAATGTACCCACCTAACAATGGTAGGTGAAAAACCCAAACCGAATAATTTTTTTACCAGAATGGCGTGTGACACCTCATCGAACGCCTTGCTGTAATCGAGTAGAATAACGTCGACAGGAATGTTGGAATCAAGATTTTGGCTAACGTAATTATAAAAGGAAAGCAGACTGGTGGTACAGGAATGACCTTGTTTAAACCCGTCTTGTGCCTGGTCTGTGATATTTAGAGAATGCATTTCTAATTCAATGATGGATTTAATTATTTTTTCCATCAATTTGCAGGGGATTGATGTGAGACGTTTAGGTCGATAGTTTTTAGTTTTTGAATGTATACCTTGCTTGAAAATAGGGGTAACTATAGCAGTCAGCCAGTCAGATGGTACTTTGGATTCTTTTAAGGATTTATTAAAGATTATGGTTAATGGTAAAGTTATAGCATCGATTGTTCCTATTAGGAATTTTGAATTTATATTGTCGGGGCCAGGACTGGTCTTTTTTTTAGGGTTCCTAGTATAATCTTTGTGTCCAGTAGTGAGACATTATAATCAGTGGTGTTTGAGATTTGATTAAGGGACAATTTCTGTGAGTCATCCTGTGAAAAGACTGAGCAGGGAGTCACGTGATGCTCTGAACCCGTCGGCAGCTCTCCTCCGGCGCTCCTGCACCTCGCCACCATAAAATACTTTTATTACCTTTAAGAAGCTTTTGTTTCCATTCCCAAGTCTAGCGATTACAACGTAAAGAGTATCGGAGTACTTCCTGGGGCGGAATATCGATAGCAGCAGCAGAAATAGAACTGGCATCGTGTCCGATATGGAGATGAGTCTGCCTCCTCCTAAGTATACCCTACCACAGACGCCCGACAAGCAGGCCAAATGTTCAAAGGCCCACTCATCGAATGTTAGCTGGGCACTTACTCCCACAGCTGCACCTTCTCCCCTAACAGAGAATCGACTCCTACAGGCCCTGGATCCCCTAACATCTGCAATTCAGGAGCTGACTCATGAAATTAAAACTGTTTGGGCTGATATAGGAGACCTGGGCAAACGGATGGGAGATGTGGAGGCACAGGCCTTTTCGCTGGAAACCTGGAGAGACAGGGTAGAATCAGACTCCTCACAGTTAAGGAAGAAAATTACCAAATTAGAAGAGAAGCTAGAGGACCTGGAAGGGCATAGTAGGAGAAACAACCTGATCTTTTTTGGATTGCCAGAGGGAGAGGAAGGGACAGCTCCCATTCAGTTCGCACAAAAATTCATAGAGCGGGTAGCTGGGCCCTCCCCCAGTGGCCCTGCTTACATAGTAGAATGAGTTCACAAATCTTTACGTCCTAGGCCTCAGGAGGGTTCACCTCCATGCCCATTTATGTTCAAATTATTACATTTCTTAGATAAACAGCATATTCTACAGAAGACAAAGGACCTAAAGGATATTCTTTGGGAAGGCAATAAATTGCGTCTGACACAAGACTTACCAACGGGAACCTGACAGAAGTGAGCTGCTTTCCACCCAGTAGTTACTAAAATCATAGCCGCTGGGATCCTATTTCGTATGTTATACCCTGCACGCCTATAGGTCCAAGTGCAGGACAAATGGCATTCCTACGACAATGTGGAAACTACGAAAAAAGAACTTAAAAAGCTCTTGCCCGATCTCTTCAAGGACACTTGATTTGGAGCCTCCATCAACGGGTTGAGCTCAACGCATCATAGATTCCAGTAAGGTCACTGTCTGCTTTCTTCTTTCAGGACCATGTATTTGGGTCCTGGTGATTAATCTGTTCCCCTCTAACCTGAAGAGGTTTCTGTTAAATGCTCAGCTTTCTCAGATGAGAGGGAGCTGGGTGTCTGGACACACCCAAGTGATTAGCAGGGAGACGTTTCTCCACCGTCTACGTGGCATGAGCCCTCCCAATGGACTTGCTTCACATTATTTTAGTAAATAACTTTGAGACTTTACTGGGCAAGTCAAATAAAAATGTATCCAGCTGTTTTTGTTTTCTCTTTTTCCTCATCAGCGTGCTTTGGGACCTTTTAACAGAGGGGGGTCCTGGAAAAAACAGCATATGGTCACTTTCAATTCTGTTCAATAGACCTGGATGCAACTCTCCCTGTGTTGGGTAACAGGTGAGGAGTGACATTATCAATCTTAGTTTCATACACGTTGTTATATAGGATTGACATGAAGAGAATGGTTCATGTCTTTGTTACAGTTTCTCTTTTTTCAGTCTTTCCTGAAATACCTGGCAACTCCTAGGTTTCATAACAGTTTACGAAGATTACCTGTTTGTTAATTAGCCTCTTATGCAATGTTAAGATTATGTAAGGGTGAAGGGGGTAGCTTGAGGGTTGGGTGCTTCACTATGCTGGGTAAGAGTATCATGCACCGAAGCATGGGGGGTGGGTGTTGATCACCGCTATTAAGGGTGTGTTTAAACACTTCTGGGTACAGGTTCTTTCTGTTATCCTGGGTTTTTGGGGGAAAGGTTGGGGGTTTGAAATACTACATACCATTGGGGGTAGTTGGGTCTTTTTTAGAAGCTTCTGGGGAGGGTAGGGAAGGGTTATTTTGTACAGACTGTTGGGGGGGGGAGGACACCCCAGAGCGAATCTTGTCACATGCAAATGACTCCCACAATCGACTATAGGGACCTTTTATGGTCAGATGGTTCCCCGCTATGTTTATATATGTATTATGGCAATTTATAATTGTTCTTGGAATGTTAAAGGGGCACAATCCCCTACCAAACGGGCCAAGATCTTATTACATCTACATAAACTCCAAGTGGACATCGCCTTTTTACGAGAGACACACCTGCCTTCCCCCCAGGTCCTCCTCTTTAGGAGGTCCTGGGCGGGTCAAGCATTTGAAGCTGATGTCGACACCCATAGGAGAGGAGTGGCTATCTTAATTACCAGAAGAATCCCATTTTGTTTACTCCAAGAAAGGGCCAATCCCAATGGACGTTTTGTCCTTATAAGAGCCCTTTTAGGTCACTCAGAGGTAGTTCTTGGTGTAATTTATGGTCCTAACATTGAAGATCCTGGTTTCTTTACCTCCCTTATGTCCACACTGTCGTGTTGGGGCTCCCTTCCGATCATCCTGGGTGGAGATTGGAATATAGTGCAATGCAACGATCTGGATAAATCAAGACTCTCCCATCAGGCCTTGTCTTCAGGTCAGTCAGCTCTCATGGATCTCATGAGGTTGATTGGCTTGGTTAATCCATGGCGGACTCTTAACCCGTCTACTCGCCAATATTAATTTCACTGTCTCCCACACAACTCTTACTCCAGAATTGATTACTTTCTTTTAAGTTCCTGCTCCCTCCCAGGAGTAACCCTCTGCTTTTATCCACCTAAAGTTGTATCAGACCACCATCCTGTTTTTCTTCAACTGAACTTAACTCCGTCTTTTACCAGAGATAAGATGTGGATCATGAATAACCAGTTGCTTAAGGCTAGTGATTCACTTCACCTTATCCAATCTTTCATTTCCAACTTCATGATACTCAACTCCCACTCCATAGCCAAGCGTGAAGTATTATGGGGTGTTTTAAAATGTGCCATCAGAGCGGAGCTTATTCGGGTCTCGGCTAAACGCAAAAACAAGACGTCAGCTTTGCTCACCTCTCTGCTTTCTAGTATTGAGCACTTGGAGGAGAATATTTCCTCCTCCCCAGAGTCTGAATGGGAATCTTTAATAAATCTCAGACATCAATATAATAACTTATTGGGGGAAAAGGCAGAACACATGATTTTAAGATCCAAAGTGAAGTACTTTGATCAGGGAGAAAAGGCAGGAAAGTTATTAGCTCTGTGCCTCAAATCCCAAGTGGTAGATAAAATTGTTCCATCTATTCGCAACGATGCAGGACATCCCCCCCCCGAGATATAGTAGAGGCTTTCAAACATTTTTACCAACAGTTATACGCTTCTACACTTCTTCCATTGGACCAAACACAGTTTGACTCTTTTTTTTCAGGATATCCCGCTTCCTAGACTCTCAGTCTCCCAAAAAGCACTTCTGAAGGCCCAACTATCCTTTGCAGAAGTCTCCCAGGCAATTGACGCCCTCATTTCGGACAAAGCCCCTGGCCTGGATGGATTTACCACAAATTGTTATAAAGCCCTAAAAGATCAGATAGCACCCATTCTCTGAGATACATACAATTACATTTTTGATAACGGCATATCTGACTTATCACTGAGCACTGCTTTTATTGTTGTTATCCCCAAACCAGATTGGGACCCATTACTGCTTACTAATTACAGGCCGATCTTCCTAATTAATGTAGACTTCAAAATTCTCTCCAAAGTTCTTGCTGAAAGATTGTCTGTTGTCTGGGACTCTTTCATTAGTAAGGAACAGGTAGGTTTTGTCAGGGGAAGACTTTCTGCTGATCACTTTCGGAAAATTTCGTATCTCATCTCGGCATCCAGGGACTTAGAACTTCCTGCTGCCCTAGTACCCCTGGATTCCGAGAAGGCATTCAATAGGGTTTCCTAGGAGTACTTTTTCACACTTTTACCAAAATTTGGTATCTCCAGTGAATTTATACAATGGGTTAAGGTCTTATATTCCTCCCCCATGGCTCGAGTCTTGTATAATGGCTTGCTGTCCCAACCTTTTCCCTTACATCAAGGTACCAGGCAAGGTTGTCCCCATCCCCCTTTTTATGTAATCTCTTTCTGGAACCTCTTATCAGAAAGACTAATTGCTCCCCACAAGTTACCGGTATCCCAATTAACAATACAGAGTATAAACTTTCCATATATGCGGATGATATTCTTTTACACCTTTCCTCCCTGGCTTCTTCATTACCGTCAGCACTGCAGTTTATTTCCCAGTTTGCTAGCATATCCAATTATAAACTCAATGTTAGCAAGTCAGAGCTCATGCCCCTCAATACCAGAATCTTTCAAGCGGAAGTGAGCCACCTTGGCCTAACCTGGAGGAGGGATAAACTAAAATACTTAGGTATCTTTCTTAGCTCCTCCCCCAATAAGTTTAAACAATTTAATCTAGATACCATCATATCCCGTATCAAAGTAGATTTGGACCGATGGTCCCTTTTACCCTTCTTACTTTGGGGCAGGCTAAGCATTTTAAAGATGAATGTTTTACCCTGCATCCTATATCCCCTGCAGATGTACTGTATAATGGATGTCTCCCTCGTTCTTGGTTTAACCAACTTGATAGAATCCTAGCTTCCTTCCTGTGGAAGGGTAAAGCAGCATGTAGGGTGCTCTCCAAATTAATGAGGACTAAGCAGGATGGTGGTCTTCAGGTTCCCATTTTTTTTCTGTATTACTTAGCCCTTCATCTTCACAAGACAGCCCACTGGTTGCTCCCCTCAGATAGAAGGGGTTACATCCCTCTGTGGGTTTATATAGAGTGTGCTCTCTGCTCCACCCATGGAATGAGCTTCAGGGCACTCCCTTTCTTGCCCAGGAAAAGGCTTCCACCCCACTTAAGGGACACACCACTTGGAGCATCTATATTGACTCAGTATCAAGTCTGCTCTTTTCTGACGGTCTCCCCTGTTCAAGATATACTACAGCCCCTTGTAGGAAATCCCAACTTGAAAATAGCTGGGCATATGCTTTCCAGACAATTCTGGCCTGACATAGGATCAGATAAAGTGCAAGAGTTGACATCAAATGGTAAACTCTTGCCATTCCAGGAAGCAAGGGAAAAATATAATTGGCCAAACACATCCTGTTTTAAATATCTCCAGCTGTCACACATGCTCATACAACATTTTGGCACTGGCCTATGCCATAGCCCTCTTGGCTCCCTTGTTCGCCCATTAATTTTCTCTGCCCCTTCCTCACATCTTGTCTCTTACTACTATCACTCTTTACAAACACTCCTGGCCACCTTGGAGGGTCCCAGGTTTTACAGCTGGGATCGAACTCTTCCATCCAATTCACCCCCCAGAGACTGGCCACGCATCTGGAAGTCCCTATACAGGTCTATAAAATGGAGTCAATACCACCTTATGCAATTTGAAATTCTCCATAAACTTTACTATACACCAGTGAGGCTGCATAAGACGGGTCAGCTTCCCAGCAATCTTTGTTCCAGATGTGGTCAATAATCTGGCTCCCTATACCATATTCTATGGACCTGTCAGAGGGTGGTGCCTTTCTGGAACTCAATTCGTTCCCATTTGGACTCACTCCTGGGGCTCTCAGGGGCATTCCTCCAGAAATATGCATATTGGGCATTTTGAGGGCCCCGTCATTGGTAATCAGAAGGCCCATATGGCGCTGATTTCAGCATGTGCAAAAAAGGTCATCCTCCGGCATTGGTTGGATCAGGAAGTCCCTCAATTTCTGGAATGGTATAGGGAAATCATGTTTGCACTTCAAGCTGAACAGTTGGTAGCAAACATGTCTGGTAATGCAGCTAGTTATAGGAAGATTTGGGAACCCCTGCAAACCTTGTTAGCTATATCTAACCAGGGGGGAAATTAGGGCAGAACCACCCCATTTTTGTTATTCGTCTTTTGCCCCACAAATAATTTATTCTAACAATTCTCTGCCCTACAAGTCAAATACTTATGTGAGGTTTGGAATACAAGGACTAAATTGTCTCACATGCTCTGGTGCTTTTGGGGGGAAAGGGAGGTTGGTGGGGGGGTGTTGTGTTTATGCATAAAATTGTACCCTTTACTCTTTTTTCTCACAGTACAGAGCAGAGTGCATGGGTTTAGATATGTATTTCCTGTTGCTTAAGAGCTTGGTCATGTAATTCTATACTTGCCGACACTTGTTATGTGACTGATTGAAACTCTGCCTCACTGCATAAGCAATAGAGTATACTAAATTTGAAAAGACTGAGCAGAAGTAGTCGTTAAATACTGTAGTAGTTTCTGTGTCTGAAGTGATTGTGGTGTCATTAATGGCTATTAGGTCCATGGATCTGTTGTTCCCCGTTTTCCCAGTGAGATATGAATAGAGGGCCTTATGCGAGTCTTTTGTCTGGGCTATTTTAAATTCAAGGTTTCGCTTTGCAAATGTTATGAGTTTTTTTAGGTCCCTAACTGATTTTCTATATTTAATTAGTGCTTCCTCTTTGAGATTAATAGGGCATTTTTTTTAAGGATGAAAATAATTTTAGTTTGAGTGAGATTTGTTTCTTAATGGAGCTATTAAACCATAAGGGGATTTTTCCTTCGTTATTATATTTGTTTTTTTCAGGTACGTATAATTCTTTTAGTGACTGAATTTTTGATTTTAATTAAATCCAAGCATCTTCAATTTTAAGTGAAGGGAAAATAAGATCCTACTGGATGTTATTTAGGTGTTCATTGTCTTTATGAAAGTCAGCCATCATACTGTTTGATTTTGAGTTTATTGGTTGAAGCTTGAGAGTCATGAGATATTGTAAACTGTATGGATATATGGTCACTATTACCCAAGGGGTTGTCATGAAATTCTTCCTCAGTTATTTTACTATCAATGTTTGTTATAACAAGGTCAAGAGTGTTAGTTCACCGGGTTGGTTCCCTGAGAAGTTGGACAAGGCCTAAGTCAATAATTGATGAGAGTAGTAGTTTGTCATGTTGGGTACCACCTGATAGGGCCTCTCAATCTATTGTTGGGAGGTTAAAATCCCCCAGGATAAGAACCGAGCCATTTTTGGCCAATTGGGAAATTTCATTGGTTAGCTATTTTGGGTACTCTAGGTCAACAGAGGGTGGCTGATAACATGTGCCTACCAAGATCTGAGGTAGGCCTTTTAGTTGTAAGTTTACCCATATGCTCGCTATCTGGGTGACAGATGAAGATTCGAATGAGGGAATGTCATTCCTAATGTATAAACAGACACCTCCCCCCTTTCTCATATCAGTTCTATTTTTAGAGTAAAGTTTAAATCCGGATATCTCAACTGTCCATTGATTGTCTGTACTGCCCCAGGTCTCAGTTATGGCTATTAATCCTAGATTAGGAGTTTTAATCTTAATTTCCAGTTCAGATAATTTGGAGATGTTTAAAGAATGGGCGTTAAGTGATAAGACATTAAGTAATTTATGTTTTTGTAAGGGAATGGTGGTATCCATCCCAGCAACGTGCTCCCTCTTCTGCTGAGATGCAGGCCATCCCAGCAAAAGAGGGATGGGTTGTCACAAAATTTTTCCCAGTATGTTAAACAGGTGATGTTCTGCCTGTAACACCATTTGCACAGTCATTCATTAAGAGGTTTAATTTTGCTCACAATCTGGTATACGGCTGTGGGGACCGGCAGTATCTCTGAAAGGCAGATGCTACACCTCATTTCTTCAAGAATATTATAGAGAGAGAGAGACATAGTCTTGTTTAAGCTGTTCTAATGAAATTCTGTTGATATCATTAGTCCTTGCATGTATAACCACAAGGGGGTTATCCTCAACTGTTGACAGAATTGTTTTTGCCATTGATGTTATGTCTGATACCCTGGGCCCTCTATAACTGGAACGTGCGATTCACCTTATCTGGATTACAGACAACCCAGTCGATGTATTTCATTATACTGTAGAGTCTCCCAGTACATAAATCTGCTTCTTGTTTGGTACTGGTATTGGGCAGTCCTCCTGTAATTGTGTGGTGGGGGGAGGGGGAAGGCAGTAGATGTCAGTGTCTGGTTGGTGGAGTTAAGGAGTTTTGGCGGTGGGGGGGTTTGTCGATGGGAGTTATGGTAAGGTTCTGGTTTTCAGTAATTTTAGGGTTTACGCTCTGTTCTGGGCTAATGTTTATTACACTATCGTTTACCAATGATAAGATTTCAAAGGTGTTGTGCAGTGGTAGTACAGGAGCACTATTAAAAATCTGGCCCCCTCTTCTTTTTGTCTTGGTCTTGGGGATGATTGCCCAGGTTTCTCCCTCTATAGGTTGCAGAGGCTGTAAAATAGGGTCAGTTTCAGGGGGCATGGGAGTAGTGGCTATGTCCTCCATCGGGATGGGGTAGGCTTTATTTTAGGGTCAAATTCAGGAGTAGTAGCAGCACTTTCCATAAGGGTGGAGGATGTGTCAGCATCCAGAAGAGCTGACATTTGGTCACTATAGTCCTCTTAGGCGTCAATATCAGAGTTTATTGATCATTTGGTCCGGAGGCGTGTAATTTCCTCTTGCAATGTTGTAACTAACTGACATCTATCACAGGTGAAATTCGGGGTTTGTTTGCCAATGGCATACATTTGACATGTGGAGCAGTAATTGTTTGCTTTCTTCATTATGCTTAGATACTGTACTAACAAGCCAAATTATGTCTAACCTTATGATTTTGTGGCATCCGTTGCAAGTTGGTGTTTTTTTTTTTTTCTGGCCCTAGTCCCATTGTCCCCAGTGGACATGGTAGACACGTGCTGAGATGCACACGGCCCCTCGCAGTCTCACCCCGCTCGCTAGCATGGGTAGAAATAGCGAGCAAATCAGAAGTGGGAGCAGCTCACACTTCCAGTTCCTCGCTCCCCTTGTGTACTTATAAAAAGTAAAATACACAACAGACTAGCTCCTGTAAGGCAAGGAGCTGCTAGATATTTGTGCACATAAGAGTGCAGTCCAGATATTTTTTTTTTTGTATATTCTTTTTTCCGCCCTCCTCATGCTCACAGGCCCCCACTCCTTCAGGCTCTGCAAGTCTTCCCGATAGCCCCTCCTGTCCTAACCCGGCCCTCCTCTTACTCCTCATATCGCAGCTGATTCCCAGGATATCCCGGCGTATCCCTTCAATGGGCGGGCCCCCCCTTCTCCAAGGGGGAAGGCACCAGGGGGAGAGGGATAACCCCAACACACTCTTCTTAGGGCCCGGGGATGCTGCCATGGAGAAGGAGGCCCTGGGAAGGCACTGGAGGCAACTGGGGACAGAAAGCCGTCATCTGGCAGCCAGTGAACGGCATTTCTGTTTTCTGGTGTTCCCCCTTCATGCGATCCATCTGTTGTGCCCCCAGTCTCCACCGGGGGCTGCTGCAGAGTGATCATGCATCCCTAACCCTCCCCAGGGAAGGAGAGCAGTCCTATGGATGCTCAATCCTACCCCTTCCCCTGCCGATCCCCGGCGCCTGAGTCCGTTCCCAAACCCGGGTTGCCGGCGTGGTTCGAGGTGTGGCATCCAGCGCCTCAGCCCTCTGCGCCAGTCCAGATAGTTAAAGGAATTGGTGCAGTAGAAAATGCTTGACTATTGAAGTCCACCAATATCTCACAGTCCTTCCTGTCCCTCACCAAGGAGAGAATTATACAGAGAAGGTACTCTATACCTGTTCCCTCGCAAGTAAATGCAAATCATAAACAGTTCATCAAGTTTCATTTGGATACACCGCCTCTCACCAGAGAATACCAGTGTTTGATAATAGTGTATGGTGAAGCATTGTTCTACCTTCATTTTTATAACAGCTAAAATGCTGTTGTACCACAGTTCAAAAGGTCATGGATTACTGTTTAACCCTTCTGTGGTACAACAGCATTCTAGCTTACTTGACATATGCAGGATCAACCAGATCAAGAGGCGGCGGCAAAAGGAACAGACAGCCGCATAATCCCAAAGATGCAGGATCAACCAGATAAGTTCAAAAATATGCAGGCTCAACCAGGTATACTGTCAGGATCAACCAGATATTAACAGTTACTTACCAGAAAATGACTGGGCTCCTCCACGACCTCTCCCTAACCGACAAACATAGGCACCATTTTATTTTCTTAAAAACCCTCCCAAACCTGATCCTCAACCAATGGGAGTGCACAAATGAGAAACATAATTACGTCTGGTCCCCAGCAACTAGTCTCCTTCCCCATAGCAACCAACTGTAATTATAAGATGCGAATAGCAGAGACTTAGTTTAAACAAAAAATAAAATAAAAAACTGCTCCAAACATTTGAAAAATGTATTTTGGTGACACCATACACTATAAAAAAATAGTAGAGGGCCATCTTTATACAGAACCAGTGTGTTCTGCCACTTCAGGGCTCTGATTTCCATGCACCTCTTGAGCTTCGCTCTTGAGGTCACCAGGAATCCGAGCCCCTCTGTGGCAGAACACACTGGTTCTGCATAGTTGGCCATCCACGATTCACTATTTATTTTCCCTTTATGGGCAACATTCTGTACAGTTCTCTTCATGAACCCAGGAATTTGGAGTTTTGTCTATGTCACTACATGGATTTGGAACTCTGAGCACTGTTGTGATAGGTGAACAGCTCATGGTCGTGGTCCTGATCCGTGCAGCGGCATTGTCAAAACTCTATAAATCTCAGGTTTCATGAAGAGATCCAGAGACAAATGGTTTGATACCTTTTATTGACCATCTTGATGTTACATAGATAGTGCTAAGTTGGATCAAACCAAGTCCTTCCTCCTTATAAGCTTCTGAGGAAGGACTTGGTTGGTCTGAAAGCTTAGGCACTTTGTTCTTTTTGCAACATTTATATTGGTCCAATAAAAGGTATCAAACCATTTGCTTCTGGATCTGTTCTTACAAGGACCAATACGGCAACTAAACTAAATAGGTTTCATGAACAGAACTGTACAGAATGCTGTCCATAAAAGGATATAGCGCAGTGGTTTAAGGCTCTGAGCTGCAAATCTGGAGACCTGGGTTTGAATCCCACAGCCCCTACTTGCATACTGTGTGACCCTGAGCAAGTCACTTAATTTCCCTGTGCTTGCAGATTGCACCTGTAAACAAGCTTTCAGCTTAGTGTGTCTCTCCTGGTTAAACAATTGAAAAAAACAATAACAGAAAACCACAGTTTCACTGGGCCAGCCTACCGGCACTGTGGTAGTGCTGCCACCCGTGCTGCCGATAAACTGGGTTCGGTAACAAACCTCATTCAATGGAGGGCTAGACTAGGAAGGGGACTGAGTATCCCACAGGACTCTGTCCTCCACAGGGAGGGAGGGCATGCAGGCTCCATCTCACTACTGCCACCTGGGGGACCACAGGTGGTAGTGCAAGCTAGAACTGGTGGCAAGGGAGAGAAGGATGCTGACATGCTCGGACATGATTTGCATCCTCCCATATGTGCACACATGCTTGAGTTCCTGCTGCATCCTGGGGAGGTGTGGGAGCACAGAAAAATAAATAAGACCCTCAGCCAAAGCAGAAGGATGTCCACCCCCACAGGAGACCCTGCATCGCTGACCTAGGCACTCATGCCACCAGGAGCAAGCTGTAACTCCATTGGGAGGAGGGTCCACTCTTGGTGGCCCCACCCTCTGGATGAGCTAGGAAGGAACATGGTGCAAGAAGTATCAGGGAAGGTGAGGACCGGGGCTGGCTATGGGGGCAGGACCAAAGAGGGCAGTCTGGGATGACCAGGGAAAACCAAACCAAACACATTTTCATATTTAAATTTGACTCCGGTACAGTTATCTCGGGATCATTTGTGGAGTATGACTATCCATTCTGAAATTAAGAACATTAAAACAGCTACACATTCTCACCAATTTCCCATCCATTTTCATTCCCTAACTCAGCAGGTTTTCTCATCACTCCTAGGTTATAATATTTATGTGGCCCTTTCAATTTGCACACCTTTTACTTTTTGAAAAATTCTTCCTTTGGCCCTTTCTGCATTAATTTTTGAGTTGTTACACTCCTTCTGTAGCTGGTAAAAGTCTAGCTCATCCCACTTTTCATACATGTCTTTCCTGTCGCTAAAAACAGCTTGCATTGCTGCCAGGTATACTAGGTATCCTTTGCTAGACGTAATGCAGTTATCTTTTTTTCCAGAAAACATCACTTGAGAAAGACAGAGGTTGGGTGAGAATTTTCTTAGACTAACAAATAAGACGGTCACGCAGCAGTAAAGTTTGTGGACTGCGTGACAAATGATGCTCTGTGATGGAGCTAGTTTTGTGATTAAAGTGATATTGTATTCTGGGCTAACCCGATTAGGATTTAATGCATTATTTATCAATGTAAGAGTCAGGAATGCTATAAATAACAACCCAAAACTCATTTCAAACTTTGTTCAGTGCTCCTGAGTCTCTGGAACTTGACAGATTACTGCACCACAGACATTTAATGTTTTCATAGGCTGTTTATGCTGGAACTGCATCATTAAGAGACGGAGGTAGTTTCATTTATTATGGCATCGAGAGCCCATCTTTCAGATGAGATGTTAAACCGAGGTCCCATCTGCCTGGATTGGTGGCAGTTCAGGTGGATGCTAAAGATCCCATGGCACTTATCGAATAAAGAGTAAGGGAATTTCCCCGGTGTCCTAGCCAAATGTCTACCATTCACTAAAGATACCACCAACAGCTTAATCTGGTTCAGTTTCAGTTGCTTACCATCTGTATCCCCCCTTCCCCTGATCGCCCCTGAAAAAGGGACTTCTAGGCCCAGTGGGCTTACCAGGTCAACAAAATTCAATAAATAAATAAAATAAATAAGTCCAGCGCTAATTAATTGCAATTATGAAATGGCTATAAAGAATACTGTCTGCTGATTGGATGACACCTATACTTTTACCTCTGTTGAACTCACGGGAGGAAGTACCGGTGCCGACCTGCCTGTCTAGTCCCCTTACCACCCCATTAGTAGGCACACCTGTGTCTTTTTTACTTTCACTTTTGTAAATGTTTAGAGCTATTTCATCCCTTAAAAAGTAATGCTATGTTCACGTAAAACACTGAATAGCGGCACATTGGCTCATGATACAACTACTATCAATGACCCTGCTTTGGGAATGAACCTGGGTCATCAAGGGACAGTCGGGGATTGAGTGCCCCAAGGCATGCTTCCCCTCAGAGAGGAGGCCACTTGCTCGAGTGCTGCCTCCACCAGTAGGTGTGTACAGGTGTGTGGAGCAGATTAGCCCCACAGGGTTGGGAAGTTACTGGTAAATTCCCTGTGCCTGAGCTCTGTGATGGCTGATGGACAGTAAATCCAGCCCAATGGCGGTATGTTCACCACACCAGGCAGAGGAGCCAAAAACAAAGATTAAAAATATATAAATAAATAAAACATTGAATTGACTGTTATTCTGTAGTTTGTGTGCATTTTACCATGAAACTCATTTTACAAGGGCAATAAGACACTCCACAGAGTGAGTTAGACAGAGATCACTACACTTTCAGGGACTGTTAGTGTTCTCCACCTGTGCCATTGGGCCTCACTATATATATATATATATATATATGTATGGAAGGACCCCACCCCTGCCTTTTTACTAAAATGACAGGTGGCATGCTGTTGGCATTGGCAGCAATACCTGTTGGGGGACCTGGGTTCGGGGAGGATGAGGTTACCTGGCACAAGGGACCTAGGTTTGGCTACTCTGCACAGGGGCACCCAAGTAAATCCAACTACAGGAAGCAATAACTGTAATGTCCAGAACCAGAATTGGGATTTTTCAGTGTGGCTTTATTTATTAACTAACTGAACATAAACAAAGCATTGCATGGTCCCCCAAAGGGCTACGTTCACTGTATGTGCAGATTAGAGGTTAACACAGCGGTCCATTTGAAGAATGAACACATTACTACAGTTGTCTGGCTTTGGACCCACCAGGCACTCAGCCCGGACTTTACATGCGCTTTGGATACATAGCCCGACTGGCCCGGCTCCCCTGCCAGCCACTTGACTGATGGTCCACTTGAAGAATGAACCCAAACTTTACTTGGAAAGACATCCCATCAAACAAGGAGACTCCCAAACTGTGGCTCCCAACACCACTTAGAGTCTGTGACTCCTAGAGAGATTTGTTTTCTTACTTCCAATCGAACTCCCATCAAACAAGGAGGCTCCCATCCAACAAGGAGTAATTTTCCCATCCTGTGGCTCCCCACACCACTTAGAGTCTGTGACTCCTAGAGAGATTTTCAAGTTGCGACCCACGTCTGGATACCCACCCCATCACTGGCCAAGTGCATGAGGCAAGTAGCAAAACACAGAAGAAATCCGTAGAGGTGGACCTGGTTACTAAAGATGGGGGGTTTTCCCACCTCCAGCTCCCACAGCCCGCACCGCCATTTCTCTGGATACACAGAAAACTTTAGAACTTTAAAATGCAGATTGAGCAGTGGATGACCTGAAGCACCCCCTCTACAGCATTACTTGAAATCCAATAAAACTCTAGACTGTTTGACTGCTCCATTTGTTCATCCTAGTAACATAGTCCTCCCAAATAGCAGTCCACATTCATTTCCCAACTGAAGAAAACAATTTGTTTGCCCTTCAAATGGAGCCAAACACTCACCCCTGTTGCAGGTGCCCCACAGGCGAGTACTATAACCTTTGCTGTTATACAAGAACAGACTAAATAAAACCAGGCAGCTTCCTTCCATGGTGGGAGAAGGGGATTGCCCCTGGAACCCACAGAGAACTTTTGCTCCCCCCCCAGAGGGGGGGGTGCACTGAGACCGGGGGAGCGGTCTCCACCACTTTAAAAAAAAAGGTAAACACAGGAACACTTCCTTCTTCTTTGAAACAATTTAACAGACTGAAGACTGACCGACTTCTTTCCTGTTTGCTTTAGGACAAACTGAAGAAGAATGACTTTGAATTTCCCAAAGTTCTAAACTCACTCCCTGAGCTGTAGATTCCAATGTGGCTCATGCAGCTGCGACAGTTCTATGGTGATGTCATCTCTCAAGTCTCAGCTGCGACTGAGGACAGAGTGAGACAGCGTGAAACCCATTTAACTGGAGTTTACAAGCTGCCTTCCCTGCCTACCACTAGGTCTTACTGGGATTCTAGTAACCTCGGGTAACAAAGGGGTTACACACACATATATATATATATATATATTTATTTATTTAGCTTTTGTTGACCAGGTAGGTACACTAGACAAGTTATATGCCTATTTTCAGGTACGACCCAGGACAGTACAATGAAAAATACAGGGTCAAACAGGGTACATAATAACAAGAGCGGCAATGTACAGAGTAACAGAAGAGCCAGGTGAACATAGGTAGTCTACAGTAAACAGTAATAGGTAAAATATATATATACATACAGAATAAATAGGCTAAGTCTAAGGCTAAGATACAGTATACAGTGATCACAACCTGATTCACACCTGTTGTGATTGTTTACTTATAAAATGGCAAGCGATAATCTAGCAGCCTTATTGGTTAAAAGTGACCCCCTGACCACGTTTAATACACTGTAAATTAATTTAGATCTAATTAAAACCTGATTACCATGCAACTATATTACAAATCACCACATGTACACCTAAGCTTTTAAAACCAACCTGCCTACCCGTTTCTCTCTCCCAACTACAGATGTGTGTTAGCTTGTAAACAGCAGCAGTTCTGCTGTACCTACACACTGGCCTGCTCTTTTTTTTTTTTTAACCAGGTGGGACACACTAAGCTGAAAGCTTGTTTGCAGGTGCAACCTGGGATCACAGGGAAGTTAAGTGACTTGCTCAGGGTCACACAGTATGCAAGTGGGGGCTGTGGGATTCAAACCCAGATCTCCAGGTTTGCAGCTCAGAGCCTTAAACCACTACACTATACTGCCTCCAAAAGGGACAGCGATGGATTATTGAATCACTTTCAACCGTAAAAAACAAATTCATTGTTCTTCAAAAAACAGCCATTTTTCGGTGCAGTCACTTCCTTGAGTTGTTATGGAATAAACATACTTGGTCCCCGTTACATTACTTACTGATTTATACTAGTCTCACATAACTCAATAGTGTCTGGGAACCAGGGGAGTTATGACTACCCCCCACCCCTTCACTGTTCTTCAACCTAAACTCACCTATTCAATCTATAGTGGTAATTCTACCACACTAGCTACTGAACATATAATCTCTTGCTCTCGCTCTCACTCTCCCACCCTCACTCTCTTTGCTTTTGCTTACTCTAGTCTATATGCCCAGCAAATAAGGAGATTGCACCTAGATAGCTGTAGTGCCCCCCTAATACTCTGAAACGCAAATCATTATGTTGCTAGTGAGGTATTTTATTTCTTTCTGGACTGGGCACTCTGATTTTACCAACTTGCCTATTATTGGATAACTCCGACTGAAGCACTTGGCAGAAACCATTTGGTACGAGACACATTTGGAGATGCAAGTCTCATGGCAGACTCTCTCTATTTGCTTTTATTAGCCAGCTCCTCCTAGCACTACAAATCCTAAATTTAAAAAAAAAATGTTGGTGTGGCATATCCTCCATGAATGGGCAATCTTTTCTCTACTGCTTCTTTACTGACCCTACATCCCTCCTCTGCTTAATCCCTCCCTCTTCCCTCCCCTCAAGCTTCTTATCCCCTCCCTCTCCCTACCCCCCACCCTCTCTTCCTGAATCCCAGGCAGATTATTGACTTCCTATCTGATTTAATTTGCTTATGCTTCTACTGAAGGTGATTCACCGCCAGCCCCGCATGGTCATAATGTCAGAACACTTTCATAATACTGTTTTATGGGCAGAAGTCACCTCAGCAATGGGCATCAGTGTTCTTGGATTTTATACCTTTACCACCTTAAACTTAGTCGAGTTCAATGGACTCAAAACCATGCAGTAGAAGACAACCTACTGTTCATAGCATTATTGATTTCTGCTTACTTTTGTGTTACTGTTTTACATACCACTCTTATTAAAAAAAAGTTTATTCCCTCTATTACTGCTGTTTTGGAATTGCTTAATTTCATCTTGAACCTAGTTACTGTACAGTATTAGTAGCTTATAGTGTTTAAACCATTTCTATAGTTATCATTGATTGAAACTACAATAATTAAATATGAAATCACCAAGATCCTCACAGCTCAGGCAGAATGCGCTCTATTCAGGACAAAGCAGAGCCACTGAGAATCAAGGGAAAAAGTTGGGCAATTGCTCGCTTGCCGGGTAAAGAAATTGAGGGCCCAGAACTCCATTCCTGGAATCAAAGGCAAAAATGGGATGGTTCTCAATAAAAACACGGACATCAACAAAGTTTTTAAAAAATTCTATACAACAATTTACAGTTTCAACAATATTAAAACAAGGGAAGTAAGCCCCTTTTTAAAGGCAAATCTTACCCACAAGATCTCCCCTCAAATGCTAGCTCAGCTAAATAAAGAGGTTTCTATAGATGAACTTCCAAATGCCATCTGGCTTTTACCAGCAGGAAAGGCTCCAGGTTTGAATGGAATTCCTGGAGAATTCTTTAAACTGCTTGAATCCAAGCTCCCCCCCCCCACCTACTTTCAATATCTAAAGAAGCCTGGGAGCTTAAAACTCTCCCACCCACTCTCACGCAAGCCTTGGTCACCCATATTTCTAAAATAAAGATGTTCTTAATTGTGTCAGTTACTGGCCTGTATCCTTAATGAATATGGACGATAAAATCCTGCCCAGATTCTAACCCTCTGTATTCAAAACTGCATTAAAGACTTAATTGGCAGAGAACAGGTGGGATTTATGCATGACAGGTCAGGGTGGACAACATACGCAGGCCCTTACATGTTCTGTGGCAAGCTATCAAGCAAAAGGAACCCTACATTGTGCTCTCCTTGGACTTGTTCAAAGCATTTGACTCCCTGTCCTGGGAGTACATGTTTAAATTACTTGCCCACCTTAACTGCAGGGACAGTTTCATTAAATGGGTCTCCTTGTTTTATAATAACTCAGTGGCACAGATCCTCTCCAGTGGCATCATTTCCACACCCAGACTGGGGAACCAGACAAGGTTGTCCCTTATCACCCTAGTTGTTTATCTTATCCGTAGAGCCTCTGATTAGAGCTATTGCAGCGCACCCAGCAATATCTGGGGTAAGCATTAATTCCTGCCCACAAAAAAACTTTGCTTATGCAGATAACCTCCTGTTAACCCTTGCAAAACCTGTTCAATCTTACGACCCCCTCAAAAACCTATTATCTCACTTTGAATCTGTTTCAGAACTACAGGTCAGCTGGGACAAATTGCAGGTGCTGTGTTCTAACCCGACCCACTTTTTGACCACCAGAATTAGAAAAATGTTCAAGGATAATTGGGTTAAAGATCAAATAACTTTTTTAGGCCTCCAAATTTTGACAAAGCTTGACACCTTGATGAACATTAATACATTACCGCTGCTAAAAGACATCGAATTGTATAACTGTATATATAAGTGTATTGATGTATTTGTTGTGTATCAACTGCTGAACCAGGTCCATCTTGTAAATGAGCCTTGCTCAATGATGCTCGCCTGAATAAATAAAGATTTGATGATGATGATTTGAATTAGATCGGAACGAATGGAGTCACCTTAACCTGACTCTGTGGGTGAAAATTAACTCCATCAAAATGATTATTGCCCCCAAACCTTTTTATATTTTTCAGAACATGCCTATTCTGCTCAAAAAGAAACTTCTGACCAAACTTAACACGATAATTAGAACATTTTTATGGGATTCAAAACTGCCCAGACTAAGCCTTAAAAAATTGTGAGCCACACATGATGTAGGTGGTTTTACTCTTCCCCACTGGGAAAGGTACCAATGGGCTTTCATTTTTAAACAAACAACTTGACATTTGCAACCTAGACCAGCTTTGCAGATGACACAAAGATATGTAACAGAGTTGATACACAAGGGGGGTAGAAAGAATGAGAAGGGACTTGGCAAGGTTGGAGGAATGGTCAGACATATGGCAACTTAGATTCAATGCAAAGAAGTGCAAAGTAATGCACCTGGGAAACAAAAACCCAGAAGAAGAGTACACAATAGCAGGGGAGGTACTAACAACAACAAAAATGGAAAGGGACTTGGGGGTAGTCATATCAGATGACCTAAAGGTGGGTAAGCAATGTGAGAAGTCAGTAAGGAGAGCCAGGGGGATACTGGGAAGCATAGGAAGGGGCATCACAAGTAGAAAAAGGGAAGTGGTTATCCCTCTGTACAGACAGTTGGTGAGACCCCATCTGGAATACTGTGTGCAGTTTTGGAGACCCCATCTATGCAAGGACATAGACAGGATGGAAGCAGTCCAGAGGAGGGCAACTAACATGGTGCAGGGTCTGCATCAGAAACCATATGAAGCGAGACAGAGAGCTTAATATGTATACCCTTGATGAAAGGAGGGACAGGGGGACATGATAGAAACTTTCAAGTACCTCAAGGGAATCAACAAAGTCCAGGAGGGTAGCATCTTTCAGAAAAAGAGATGTGTAAGAACAAGGGGGCACAATTTAAAGATAGAGGAGGGACGGCCCAGGGGTAATGTGAGGAAATTTTTTTTCATGGAGAGAGTGGTGGATGCATGGAACCGCCTTCCAGGGGAGGTTGTTGGGTCTAAGACAGTGAGGAATTCAAACATGCTGGGGTCAGACATAAGGCAATTGTAGTGGGGGGTTGCAGGAAGTAGGCTGTTGGTTAACTAGAATCTGCAGCTTATCCAATAGGTAGGGAAATGGGCAGACTGGGTGGGCCAAGTGGTCCTTATCTGCCGTCAAAGTCTATGTTTCTATGTTTCTATGACAACGTTAGCATCGACCCGCTCTGGCTTCAGCTAGAACTGAAACTGCTGAACCCTTACAAACTATCTGTTTTATATACTTTCCACCCCCCCCAAAGGTTTGAGGAACAACCCGTGCTTTCCTGACACCTTTAGGGTCCTAAAAAAGATCGATAAATTAGTAAATCCGAATCTCCTTCCGGTTCGCACCATGCCCCTTTGGTCCAATCCACAAATAAAGAAAGGGACTGCTACTTAGTAGCGTAGCAAATTCCCAGAGGGCCTGGGTGCAAGGCTATGTTATAGGACCCCCGGTTTCGAATAAACATCAGAATTATGATTTGGGCCCCTCAAACCTCGTGGGCCCGGGTGTGACTGCACCCCGTGCACCCTTGTAGCTACACCCCTGCTGCTACTCTCTCAAATCCTGAATGGGCAAAAAAAGAGTATTAATAGAATAGGGGATATTTTAAGTGACAACTCAAATATCCTAATGTCTTTTGCAGAATTAGGAGAGAAATTCAGTCTGCCCAAATTTCATTTTCATTATTACCTGCAGCTCATGTCAGCACTTCGCAATTCCATTTTGCAAGCTGATTTCTCACTACCAGAAAATAATGACTGGGATCAGATGATAAAAATAGGTCCCATGAGAAAAAACTCAAGCTTTATTTTTAAAATTTTATTAACTCCCTCTCATCTCCATCGCTGACAACCTCAGCCAAGCGGAATTGGGAGATGGAACTCGGAATTGCTATATTTGACTTAGCATGGAGCTCAGCGTGGAATCAAGCCCATAAAGCTAACCTTGAACTACAAGGTAAGCTTATACAATTTAAAATTCTGCACCGTTACTATTACTGTCCATGTAAATTATTGGAAATGGGTCTTGCGAATAACGGCAAATGCTGGAAATGTCACCAACATAATGTTAATCTGTCCTGTATGTTCTGGCATTGTCCACTCCTTTCTAAATTCTGGTCAGAAGCACATGAGGCATGTTGCTCAATCCTCTCTGTCTCCTTACCTTGTTCCCCGACTATGTATGTTTTGGGTATTTACCCAAACAATACAACCATCTCCTCCCTTCAGAAGCTCTGGCTTTCATCCGGGGCCTTGTGCACCAATAACCTCACTTATGGGAAAAATCTTGGACGGTATTATAAAAGAGCAAATTCTAGTTTTTCTAGAGGAACATAGCCTGACCGACCCTTTACAACATGGATTCACTAAATCAAGGTCTTGTCAGACCAACCTTCTTAACTTCTATGAGAATGTTAACAGGGAATTAGATATGGGGAATTCAGTTGATGTTGCCTTTATGGATTTTGCGAAGGCTTTCAATAAACTACCCCACTTAGAGATATTGAACACACTAGAGGGGCTTAAGCTGAAGTCAAACATTTTAAATTAGATTTTTGAATGATTACAGGGTAGGAGGCAAAGGGTCACTATAAATGGGACATAGAAACATAGAATCTGATGGCAGATAAGGACTGCTTGGCCTACCTAGTCTGCCCATTTCCCTACCTAACGGATAAGCTGCAGATCTTAGTTAACCAACAGCCTACTTTCTCCAACATTTTCTGACTGGGCACTGATTACTAGTGGGGTCCCACGGGGTTCAGTTCTGGGTCCATGCCTCTTTAATATTTATATTTCCATTCTAAAATCAAATGACCCAAATATCTGGCTTTCTAAATTCGCTGATGACTGCAGAGTGGGGACAGTAGTAAATAATCCTGATGATGCTTCATCCCTACAAGGCGTTATTGATAAAATCCGTGAGTGGAACGAGGTAAACAAACTAGTGTTAAATACCTCAAAGTGCAAGGTTATGCACTTGGGCAAACATAATGGTAACTTTTCATAAAAACTTGGGAATGATGCATTAACTGTCACTCATGAGGAAAAAGATCTGAGAATCAAGATCACTGCTGATCCTAAATTCAGCCCCCACTGTAGTGATCAGATTAAAAAAGCTAACCAAAACCTCAACTGCATCTTAAGGCACATAACTAGTAGGGAGGAGAAGGTACCAATCCCACTGTATTGTGCATTGGTTAGGCCCCATTTAGAGTACTGTGCCCAAGTGTGGTCCCCATATAAAAGGGAAGATATTCTTAGATTAGAAGGGGTACAGGGAAGAGCTACCAGATCAGTAGCTTGGCTGAAAACCAGACTTTATGCAAAAAGATTGGAAGTCCTGAACCTTTATTCACTTCATTATAGGAGGTTTAGAGGTGACGTGTATGTTTTACAAGGCAATGGCAGACACTAAGCTGCAAGAAGAGTTAGGCTTTACTCTCAAGACTAGTTGGTGCAGCAGTAGGAGACATAACAAACAACTCCACTTGTCAAAAATGGAATCTGATCACAAGGAAGAATTGGTTTAGCCAAAGGGTAGTTTCCTCATGGAATGAACACCCATCTACAGTGGTGGACAGCCCAAATATGGGTATCTTCAAATCAAGATTAGATCTATTTTGTAGGGATAAAACAACTGAGTTCTAAATATTGAGGTTATGGCACGCTACAAGGGTGAAAGTCTATCATGGTTGATATTACCTATGATACCTTTGAATAGATTAATTTTTACATATTGGAAAAGTCCCAATGTACCCTCACTTTGTGAATGGATGGATCAACTTAATTATGTGGCAGATAATGAAAGAATAGCTTACTCCCTTTCCAATAAATAATAAAGGTTCCTAGAGGTTTGGGGCCCCTTTTTATTTATTTATTTTATTTATTTATGACTTTGTTGACCGGGTAGGGTGCACTGGTCCAGAGGACCGTTTACAGGCATGACCCGGGCTTAGTAGGCACAATACAAATGACAGATTGCAAGTAACAAAAGTATAACAACAACACTAGGTGAGAACACAATATCCAGAGTATGCATAGTATTGGCATGTACAAGCCGACAGCGGTAAACTACATGCCAATTGGATACAGACCAGTATGAGGATACATTGCAGTTTTAAAAATTCAATACAGTAGTAGCAATAATTGGTTACAACTTAAGGCACAATGAGGAGTTTCCTATCCCTCCGCTGGACACAAGGTGTCCTGAGCAGGCTATGGCATGGCAGGAAGAAGAGGGGGGAATAGGCATCTGGTCCGCTGAATAGTGGGTGTTACCTGGGGGACAGATGCAGCTGTCTCTAGTGAGGAGCCAGGATTTAAAGTTAAGCTTGAATGCATGAGGCTTGCTGCATGCTCAGAGTTGGGCAGGTAGCCCATTTCATAGTATGGGAGCTACGACCAAGAGGGCTTTTCCAGCCATGTTTGTGTCGGTTCATGGTGTCACCAGGGGAGGGACTAAGGAGGAGTGGAAGTGCTTAGGTGAGGTACGGGGTGTGAAGAAGGTGGATAGTGGGGAGGTACGACCGCTTCTGATGCAAGTATCAATGAGACAGCTGAGGGTGAAGTCAAAGCGATCTTGCAGTGAGAGCCAGTTTAGGGAGTGGTAAAGGTTGCAATGGTGGGTGGAGTAGCGGGCGAACAGGGCAAAGTGGCAAATGCCATTGTAGACAGTGATGAGTCATGTTCAAAGGGCAGAGGAGACATGACAGTAGACTGGGGAGCAAAAGTCCAGGATGGGGAGGAGGTTTCTTCTTGCAATAGCAATGCGGGCCTCAGGAGTCAGGAGGGGTAGGATTCGTTATGCCGCACACAGTTTCAGATTTATCCTACAAACTACAGAGTTGATATGATCAGTGAACGAGAGGGAGGGGTCCAGCGTGACTCCCAATTATTTGAAGGAGTGGACGGTTCCGAGGGCAGGGCCACTAGGAGGATAGATAAGGAGGGAAGAGTTAATTGTTTGGGCTCTGGTAAGGAAAGGTTTTGACCTGAACAGCATTGCCTTGGTGTTTTTTGTATTAACTAGCATCGAACCATCAGAGAACCAACTGTAGGCAGCGCAGTAGTTCTGGGAGGGGACAGAGGATAAGAGGGGAATGGATTTGTCGCTGTGGTAAATAACCAGAGCATCAGCGTAGAGAAGGGATTTGCAGGTGAGGCTTTTTTTGCAATTTCAGATCCTAAAAAGATAGTATCTCTTATTCCAACAAAAGAAGGATCAGCAGCTGTAATACCATAAACTGCATCCACAGAATCCTGTTAGTTTAAATTCATTGCTTATAGACTGCTCTATGTATCCAGCTAAAAAACTTCAACTGTTAACATCTGGTAGTAGTATTAACTTTGATTGAATAAGATTTTTTTTTTTTTACCAGGAGAGACACACTAAGCTGAAAGCTTGTTTATAGGTGCGACCTGGGAGCACAAAGAAGTTAAGTGACTTGCTCAGGGTCACACAGTATGCAAGTGGGGCTGTGGTATTCAAACCCAGGTCTCCAGATTTGCAGCTCAGAGCCTTAAATCACTGCACTATACTGCCTCCAAATTTGAAACTAATGTGTTTCTGGAAGTACTTTAATGCCTGTTGTTAGTTCTCTCTTTTTTTCTCACTGAACTGTATCCTGCTGTTAATTGTATATAGTTGTTAATGTTGTAGGTTCTGTTTTCCTTTTTAAGATGAAAATAACAATTTATTATGGTAAAAAAAATAGGCATTTTTATTGAGTCACATTCAGAATACAGCTTACATAAGCAGTAGGTTCACACATGACAAGTGCTAGACATTTACTAGGTTTTATTGACCAGGTGAATACACTGGACATAGCTATGCCTATTTTCAGGTATGACCTGGGAGGTTACAACAGGACAGTCAATACAACAATGGCAAGCAAAGAAATAATAAATTGCAATACAGTAAGGACCAGTGCAGCAAACTAACAAATACAGCTGCACAGGTTGTGGAGCAGAAAGGTAAAAACACAAAGATAAGGTACAATACTTCATGAAAAATACATGAGCAGGCCAGAAAGCTAGTGAGTTACAGGCCAATGTGAATGCATAGACAACAGGAAATGAGAATGCAAACAAAATGTACAGTCTTCTAGCAAATCTGCAAATGTTATTGTAGGCGATCTCTGAGTTGGCAAGCAGTGACTTGGATGTGCTAGAGAAGGATACAAGCCCATAGCTGAAGGAGGAGGGTAGGATACCCCTGGTAGGGGCTAGGCAGGCATAGGACGTAACAGTTTTTAACTGAATAAGCCAGACCAAGCTTGGCATTTACAGTCCTACAAACCTATGGATGTGGAGGGAGAAGTCAAGATGTGGATCAAGTGTAATTCAAGGTAGTTAAAGGATAGCACCACCTTCAGAGGGGTTCCAACAGTTCACTTGATAGACGTGGGGCTGGGCAGGTTCTGAGTTTGACAGGGAACTCAAGAAACATAGTTTGCGTCTTTTTAGCATTCATAACTAACATGTTTTTGGTGAACCAGGGTTGCAGTTTGTGGAAATCTTCTGTAAGATGTGAGTCGATGAGATGTGTGTTCTTAGAACTGTGGAGGAGCACCAGGTCGTCAGCATATAGTGTGTCTGTACACTTGATGATAATGGAAGGGAAGTTGTTTGTAAACAATGAGAATGGAATAAGCCTGAGAATCGAGCCTTGGGGAATCCCAAGTTTAACAGGAGCTGAATGAGAGATGGAGCCATTGAACCTGACCATTTATCATCGTTTGACAGGTAGTGCCTGGACCAGGCAACAGCATGACTGGACAGGCCAATGCCCTGCTGGAAGAAATGGTACTGTAGTCAACCAAATCAAAGGCATTGGACAGATCAACAAAAATGGCCCAGTGAGTTGACCCTGTTCCATGGCAGATTTAATACCAGTGACCACATTGGTGAGAGCAGTGGAGGTGCTGTGGTCTTTACGGAAACTGTGTTGCTCAGGCGTTAAGATATCATGGTTGTAGAGGTGTTCAGTGAGTTGTTCAGCCACAGTGTGCACAAGTAGTTTGCTAACGGCAGGGAGTATCACAGTGGGGCCATCATTTTCAGGACATCTCAAGCCCCCAGCCTTAGGGACATGGACAACTCTGGCAAGCTTCCAGCTGTCAGGGATGGTGCATGACATGAGCAAGAGGTTAAAGATGTGCTTGACCACAGGGGCTGAGATTGAGGCACTGATTCTCAGTAGTTTAGGTTTAAGGCCATCGCAACCAGCGCTCATATATGGAGAGAGGCTACTTAGGAGTTTGAAGATGACATTGATCATCACCACTGTGAGGTAATGTGGAGTGAGGAGGGATCAGGGGAGATGAGCTGCCAGTGGTATTCTCTGCACTGGAGGATGGGAACTGGGATGTGAAAGCTGTAATGTTTGTAAATTGCCAGTTGACAGCATCAGCAATGGTCCCTGCATTGCTGCAGTGTACTCTCCCGAGTCCCTACCACAAAGTCACTGGGATGCTGCTTAGAGGAGCTTTCTTTCATGCCCCTGATGTTTCTCCAGAAAGACCTTGAATCTTTCACAAAAGCAAGCAAGGTTTCATGACAAAAAAAAACACTTCTGGCAGTACAGATATTGCACTTGGAAATGTTCCGCAGCCTTCTGTACTCGTGTAGTTCAGATAGGGATTGGGACGCATTATAACAGTACCACTTCCTGTCTCTCTGCTCGAAAAGGTTAAGGAAATCACTGTGGAGCCATTTTGCTGCTATGCCTTTTACCCCCCTTTGTACAAAGGGGGCATGAGCCTCCTGTAGAGACAAAGTCCTGGGTGAAAGTAGCCAGGGTAGTGGTGACAGAGGTGGAGGTGTAGATATAGGACCAGTCGGTGTTTGCAAGGTCAGAGAGGAAGTGCTCAGGGTCAAACTTTGAGTAGTCACAAAGGCTTATGAGTTTGGGTGATACGTTAGGAAGGTTAATTTTCCAGGCACAGTAGATTGGGGAATGGTCTGAGTTGGCATCAGGTTACACACCAGCTTGCAGGATTCTATTGGGCCTGTTTTGTCATGGTCCAGTGGATGAGCGTGCGGGACCCCCCACCCTCAAGGACAGCCTGGTCGGGTTATATATGATTTGAATGAGGCCAAGTTTAAATAGCATGTTCTCAAAGAGGCTACAACTTGGCCCCAGTCAGCTTAGGTTAAGGTCCCCCATGATAGGAACCTCATTTGACCCCACCAAGTTTCTGACATGAGTAAGGAGCTGAGAGAGGCTGTTAGACATTCAGATGACTCAGCAAAGGGAATCGTGTCTCAGAGCTTTGTGCACACCATTGCAAGGCACCAGTGTTGGGTAAGTTACTTTTTCTATTACTTTATATTTCTTTTAGAAACTTGATCCAGGAAGCTCTGTGCAGTCACTAGCAAGGATGGAGAAGTACTAGAAAAAGTAATACACCTGAGAGTTACAGTTACTTATTTCTTTTTATACAAAAACAATACAAAAATAATAAAAAACTATAACAGATGACATTTATTTGAAAGTAATAGTTTAGTTATTAGTTACTTTCAAATAAATGTAATCAGTTACAGCTACGTAGTACTTTTGTATAAAAAGACATAAGTAACTATAATTATAAGGTGTATTATTTTTTCCAGTACTTCTCCATCCTTGCTAGTGACTGCACAGAGCTTTCTGGAGCAAGTTTCCAAAAGTAATAGAAAGTAATAGAAAAAATAACTTACCCAACACTGCAAGGCACCCTTAGTACTGTCATCAGTACATTTCTTTCCTGTGATAATTTCACTGTTCTGTTGCATTCGTACGCAGATGCAGATCTAGAATGTTTTCAAGGGGGTAGAATGTCCCCTCAAAATATAAAATGTTCTCTTTCAAAGCTCAGATTAGGTTAAAACAGCAACTATTTACTGGCCAAGGGGCAAGCATGTGTTACTTCACTATATATTATAGTGGGAATCACTAGTACTGCTCATAAAACTGTTTGCCTATTTTTAAATCTGTTCACATATTTATGTTAAACCAACGATTTCAGAAGTAGAACAAACCATGACAAGCAATGATTTTTTTTTTTTATCACAACATTATTTGTCCACCGCCTCGGACCCGGCAGGGGATACAACCCCCCCTCGGAAGGGTGTGTCCTCTGGACCATTGGGGCCATCATGAGTCCTGCTGGGTCCTGGTATTTTCCTTGGTTTTCTCTCCTTGCACCCAAGCACTGTGCAATGAGTGCAGCAGCTGTCTCCACCTCCGCGGAGGCAGCCAAGCACCCTGGGCACGAGCTGAGCCACTCTAGTTGTGCTGATGCACACAGCACAAACCCCCCACCCCGAGGAAGGAGAGCAGTCTGGACACTCAATCCTTACCTCCCCAACTGACCCCTGAGTGACCCAGATCTGTTCCCGAACCTGAGTCATCGGTGTGGCGCGAGGTGTGGCGTCCAGCGCCTCAACCCTCAGCGCCACCGGGCCGGCTTTGACAACCAGTGATTTAAAGAATTTTGATGCAGTTCCCAGGGTTGTAAGAACACTTGGCCTACAACTTCTTGTCACTCTAAACTCCTATTTGCTTCTGCCTTACTTTCAGCCAGAGTACAGACAGGTAGGCACCTACCTTAGACAACCTTTTTTCTTTCATCCACACTTCCTCCCCAGGACAAAAAAAAAATTATTATCATTTTCGCTTGTCCATTTATACATCCTCATACTACTTTCATCCACACTCAAATGGATCTCATAAACTGTAACACCTGTGGCTCACTCTTCCCGAGAGCATACATCCTGTGAGTGAGATACTGTCCATTATACAATGGCAAGAAAGAATCCTGGACTCTGATTGGTCAGTGTATGCCTGAGACAGTGATGTTATTACACAATAACATCACTGTATGGATGAGCACCTCTATTATTTTCTCTTCTCTTAAGAAACAAAGATATACTGCCTCACTAAAAATCTACTAAAAACATTTAAAAAAAATTTTTTATTTTGTATAACATTGAGCCATTGTATAATTGCAATAAGGCACTCCAAGGTGTGTGTTATTGTGTAATAATGTCACTCCTGGGGTGGTGGAAGCACTTGGCTTCACCTCGTGCTTCAACCCACCCCAGGAGTGACGTTATTACACAATAACACACACCTTGTCGTGCCTTATTGCTTAAATATGCTCTGCCCTAAGGGACCTAAGAACTCAGCTCCATGCAGGAAGGACTGCGATAAACTAAGAACAATTCTCCATTATACACAACAGAACAGCACCAACAAACAGTCTTTTACAAACAGGTTCCATTGCCCCAAAGGACAAACAGACCAAGAGGTTGGAAACTGGTCAAAAACCACAATGCTCCAAAGCCTACAGTTACTGGAACAATCTCACCTGTGCACACAACAAATAGATACTCTCCACTGTCAGCTAGCACAGAGACGTTGGAGAGTAAGAAACAAGTGGATACAATACAGCAAAACATTGAAAGATTCCCCAAAAGAGCAAACAAACCAACCACCAAAAAACAAGTACTAATAGTCGGAGACTCCATTATTTGAGGTGTAGAGTCTCACCTTCAGTAATCCAGCCATACAAAAGTTGCTGTTAGGTGTCTCCTGGGTACATCTGTGTGGAGGGACACTGTCCGCATTCTGAATATCGTACGCAACGAGGACCATAAACCGCATGTCATCCTCCACATAGGCACAAATGACATAGCCTCTCTCACGGTAGAAGAGACGAAACAAAACATAATAAATCTGGCCAGCAAAATTAATTCTCTTTCGTCCAATCTCTCTCTTTCTCAGAGATCCTGCCTGTATGGGAAAAGGGTAGAATCAGGCACAGGATCAGAGAGAGAGAGAGAGAGACATCTCCGAACTCAATGCCTGGCTTAAACAATGGTGCCAGGAAAATGGACACAGCTTTATTGGCAATTGACACAACTTCTGGGAGTGGGACTTCTATGAATTTGATGGTCTGCACCTAAACAAACAAGGAACTCGGGCACTTGGACAAAAACTCGATGTGCACATAGACCATTTAGACTAGTGAGTGGGGAGGAGCAGCAAGGACACTTTGTGGCAAGAAGGGTGTCAGGAGCCCCTCCCCCACCAACAGCTAGTTCGACACAGGTCTCTTTTAGTGATCTCGGAACCAGTAGTTATCAAGACACTTCCCATAGCAGGCAAAGGGATAAGCATAACAGGCACAAGAGAAGCAACATTGATATATATATATATATATATATATATATATATATATATATATATATATATATGTAGCATAACGATTCTACTACTTCATCACGCTGCACAAAACAGGGATGGAGGGCTATGTGTGTCAATGCACATAGTCTGTCAAATAAAATCTCTGACCTCTCTGCTTTAATGACAGAAGCCAGATTAGACTGGGTAGCAGTCATGGAAACGTGGTTTACAGAAAACCATACCTTGGATGTCGCTACACCAGATTACACACTTTTTAGGAAGAACCGCGTTGGAAAAAGGTGGGAGGGGTGGCATTATATGTAAGAGAGGGAATCTTGGCAATAGAAGTCCAAGCAAAACAGGGAAGACCAGAAGCTCTATGGGCCACCCTAGGAACAGGGGACAAAGCCCCCATCTGAGTGGGAGTCATTTATAGACCTCCCTCCCAAGATTCTGACATAGACAAGGAGCTCCTGGAGAACATCTTCTTGATGGCTGACATGGAAGACCTGTTATTAGTGTGAGATTTTAACCTACCTGATATAGACTGGTCCTCATTCACTGCATTGTCTGAAAGCAGTAAAGAGTTCCTACTTGCCCTGAAGGGGCAGGACTTAATCAGCTGGTGCAGTCCCCCACCAGAGAACAGACTATCCTGGAACTTGTGCTAGCAAACAACACCAGAATTTCAGGTGTAACCGTACGGGCAAATCTGGGAACCAGCGACCACATGTCAATCTGGTTAACAGTGGAAAGGCTAGCGGAATCAAGTCACACAAAGCTCAAAATACTTGATTTCCGCATGATAGCCTTTAACACCATGAAAACCCAGTTAAGAAACTTGCTGGAAATCAACAACACATGGGACATGGAGAGAAGCTGGGAAGCCTTGAAGACAGCTTTACTTCAAGTTACTGGACGTTGCACAAAGCACAGATAGTTGAAAAGGATGAAGACAAGGCAGAAGTGCTAAACAAATTCTTCTGCTCAGTCTTCACCATTGAAGATCAAGGCAGTGGCCCTACTATGGGAAAGGCAGTGTGCAACAGTAGAACAGCAGATGATTTCCACTTCTCAAGAGAAAGAGTCCTAGAAGAGTTTAGCAAACTAAAAGTAGACAAAGCAATGGGACCTGATGGAATCCACGCTAGGATTCTAAAGGAGTTACAGGAAGAAACTGCAACACCGCTTACTGACCTTTTTAATAAGTCACTGGAAAGTGGCACAATACCACTAGACTGGAAAAAGGCTGTGGTGGTACCCTTACATAAAAGCGGAAGCAGGAAAGAGCCTGGGAACTACTGCCCAGTCAGTCTAACCTCAGTGGTAGGCAAACTTATGGAAACCCTGCTGAAAGATAGAATTGTGGATCATCTAAAGGAATCCGGAAAACCTGACCCCAAGCAACATGGATTTATGGCAGGAAAATCATGCCTAACAAACATGACAGAATTCTGCGACTGGGTGACCAGAACTGTGGATCAGGGAGGGACGGTGGAACATAGTGTAGCAAGGTCTTCGACACTGTACCTCATAGAAGGCTTATGAATAAGCTAGAGAATACAGGACTTGGTCAGAAGACCGTCAACTGGATTGAGGATAGGACACAGAGGGTCTTAGTTAATGGAGCTCAGTCAGGGGAGGACAAGGTGACCAGTGGAGTGCCGCAGGGGTCAGTATTAGGCCCCCTCAATGTTTTCATCAGTGACATTGCTGATGAGCTGGAGGGGAAAGTATGCCTGTCTGTGGACGATACAAAACTCTGCAACTGGGTGGATACCCAAGAGGGAGTCTTGAAGATGGAAAGGGATCTGAATAGGCTGGAAGGATGGTCCAAAAACTGGCAATTGCAGTTCAGTGCCAAAAAATGCAAGGTCATGCATCTGGGTAAAAGAAACCCCAGGAAGGAATACATACTGCTAGGACACCAGCTTGAAAGTAACACAGGTGGAGAGGGATCTTGGCGTAATCATTACAGATGACCTTAGGACAAGCAAGCAATGTGAAAGGACAACTCAGAAAGCAAATAGCATCCTCAGATGCATTGGAAGGGGTATAACTAGCAGAAAAAGAGAGGTAATAATGCCACTCTACAGATCACTGGTCAGGCCGCACATGGAATATTATGTCCAGTTTTGGAGGCCTCACCTGAAGAAGGATATCAACAGCCTGGAGGTGGTGCAGAGAAGGGCTACAGAGATGATGCAGGGTTTGCACCAGGAGCCATATGAAATCAGACCAGCTGACTTACAGCTGTACTCACTTGAACAGAGAAGAGATGGGGGGACATGATTGATACATTTACATGTATGAAGGGAATTAACATGGCGCAGAAGGAAAACCTGTTGCAGATTAAATCAGAGAGTCATACAAGAGGCCACAATCTACCAATGGCAGGAGGTAAATTTAGGGGAAACAGCAGAAAGTATTTTCTTTTCAGAGAGGGTGGTCAACCCTTGGAATAACCTACCGCAAGAGGTAGTAGACTCAAAAAATGTAAGGGAATTCAAACTTGCGTGGGATAGATGGATCAAGAGATCCCCTTCTGCTGGCAAATTCTTATGTTCTTATTTCTTATTTGTTCTTGTGCCCCTGTGGTGTGAATCAAATTCCATTAAACCACAGCCTGTCATGGTTTATTCCTTACTTAAGAAACACTTTGTTTCAGCTCTCGTACATATTTCATATCACTATATCAGGTTGTTGTTAAACTGATGCTGTATAGACAGCACATTTACAAACAATATAATCAACTGGGGAGATTCTGGATATGTAGCCTACCCACTTATTCACCCCCCCCCTTGAATTCCATAATTTTTGTGCTACAGTTCAGCTCTACCATGCTGGTTCGACATCCCTTATGTCGACCAGCATCTTCCGATAGGAATCATGTCGATCGCAAGTTGTGGTCTACATGATTCCATGTACCCGTCTTTAGGATTCTCAACTCCAGTCAGAGTTGATTCGGGCGAGGTGCATTACGGAGACAGCATCTGCTGTCTCGGGCACACACCAACACAGCGACCTGTCGGCAAAGTATCGATTTTGCCGACAGGTGTGTATTTCGCTGTGTTGGTGTCGCCGTAAAGGTGGCATACCCTACAGTTCCGTAGTCTTTACAAGAAAGTTTCTGAGATTTTATTGGAATTCTGACCAGGTTTCCTGAAATTCTGCATTGAGAGATAAAGTTCGAGACAGACATGCTTTTTGACATTTGTATCCAATATTATCTGTCGTGTGGTTAATTGGGCTGTAAGCGGACCCTCACAAAGTCCATGACTAGGATAGGTGCAGCTAGTTCACGCAGCTATAACAGTTTAGACTGAAACATAAAGGGAGGAGCATAAGACACTCTCTTGAGGAAAAACTGGCCCGGAATAGAAGAGCAGGCTATGCCGCTGGAAGAGAGTCTGTAAAAGGCATACAGCTAATACCGACCCACTTGCACACTGTGTGACTCTGAGCAAGTCACTTAACTTCCTTGTGCTCCCAGGTCGCACCTGTAAATAAGCTTTCAGCTAGTGTGTCTCTCCTGGTTAAATTAGAAAAAAAAAATAATACCACTAATAGAAGGAACAAGCAGTATAATTAAGAGCAGCAAGTCAAGGAATCTGTTGTTTGTGCCTTTTCATTTTTACAATTTGTTGTGCATTTATACATTGTAAAGCATTTTGCTTCAGTAATCTTTGGCAGATCTATTGCTTGTCAGTTCAATCGTCTTTCACCAGCAGTTAACTAATTTTCAGCTGGGCGACCATTTTTATTAGGTACAGCAATGGATGGTTTGGTCTTCATACAGAATTATTGGAAGTAATGGGTTAATTGCATTGCATGTTGCTTTAATATGTGTTATGGACTACCCCTCTAGTTCTGCCCTAATTTGGGCTGACAGAGTTGATAAGGCCATCTATTCATATTTATATTTAAAGGAATTTCTATTTCTTGCCAGTCCTCTGCTCCCTACAACTCTGCACCACACAGCACATTCAGCTTTAGCCTTAAATATTCTTAATGCTGCCAGCGTTTTGATTCCATATTCATAGCAGAATCTTAAAGAGCACCTTTCCCGGGATAGTCAAGGCAAGTCTATTAAAGACTTACCTCGCCTTTAGTTCAAACATATAAAAGGTAAAATTTTTAGAGCCATTGTTAATAGAAGGGATCATATTTTGGGTCCGTGGAGCTGAGCGGCTGTTCCCTTCCACTTCCTTATTTTCATTGCCATCCCTGCACTAGCACGTTTTGTGCCAGTGATTATATGGAGAGCGTGGGGATGCACTTCATAGACTAATATAGGGGCTGACTTTTATGGCTTTTTCGGCTCTTGTTAGTTGAGCGATGGGCTTGATTTATCCGAATTGGAACTGTGAACTATTTAAAAAAGCCATAAAAGTCAGCCCCTATATTAGCCTATGGAGCGTGCCTCCACGCACTTCACATAAAACCTCATAGTAGGTGCTAGTGTAGGGTGGCGATGAAGACAAGAAAGTGGAAGGGATCACCAGCTCAACTCCGCGGAACCAAAATACGATCCCTTCCCTTCCCTTAACCATGGCTCTAAAAATTTTACTTTTTGTGTGGACAAACCCCTGGTTAGTTAAAGTTTGCTACCCTGCTATTAATGGCTTGTGGTGGAATTGCTGGAGAAGGTGCTCTGTAATGCGTTTATTTTTGTTTCTAACATACTAACATACTAATTGCCAGCAGATTAGGCCTTACGGTCTATCGAGTCTGCTCGAACTTCAGATCCCTAGTTGGGTGCCGAGGCCCCCCCCCCCTTGTGTTCTAGAAACCCCTATCATCCATCCCCAACCCCCCTGGACCAGGCCATCATCTGATACATCCTTTCTGTGTCTGTCCCACCCTCTCTTGAAGCCCTCCACTGTAGATCTCTGAACCAGCTCGCCAGGCAGCACATTCCAAGGGCCCACCACCCTCTCAGTGAAAAACCTCCTCCTCTTTTCCCCCCTCACCCTTCCACCTTCCAACTTCAAACCATGCCCTCTGGTGATACCTCCCTGCTTTAGTCTAAAGATCCTCTCCATGTTTACCCTATTTATTCCCTTGAGGTACTTGAAGACCTCAATCATGTCCCCCTGTTCCTCCTCTCCTCCATTGAAACAGGCAGAGCTCCTCAAGTCTGTCCTCATACGCCAAATCCCCTAGTACTCGTATCATCTTAGTTGCCCTCCTCTGTACCCTCTCCAGGAGCTGTATGTCCCTTTTCAAGTGTGGTCTCCAGTACTGTACACAGTACTCAAGGTGTGGTCTAACCAGTCCATTGTACAGTGGCAGAATCACTTCCCTGCTCCTAGAGGTGATCCCCTTACAATGCATCTCAACATCCTGTTTGCCTTTCTAGCTGCTCTCCTGCACTGCTCAGAGTTATTCATACATGCATCCATCATGACCCCTAGGTCTTTTTCCCCTGTTGAGGCCTCCAGTGCCTCCCCTCCCAGGGTGTACCTGTGTTTAGGGTTTCCCCGCCCAAGATGTAACACCTTGCACTTGGTGATATTGAAATTTAATTTCCATGTGTGAGCCCACCTTTCCAGGGTGTCCAGGTCCCCTTGCAGGGGCCAACTTCCCCTCTTCCCCCTCAACTACTGCTCCCATCTTGGAGTCATCAGTGAAGAGACTCATTTCACACCCTATACCCTCCCTGATGTCCGATATGTATGCATTAAACAGGATCGGACCCAGAACCAAGCCCTGCAGTACCCCACTACCGACCTCTCTAGGGTTTGAGAGCTCCCCACTGACCACTACTCTCTGGGTGCGTCCAGCTAGCCAGTTTTCAATCCATCTGACCATCAAAGGGCCTACTCCCAACACCGTCAGTTTCTCCACCAGACCATTGTGGGGGACAGAATCAAATGCCTTGTTGAAGTCCAAGAATAATACATCCACAGGCTTTCCCCTGTCCAGTTCTGATGTTACCCATTTGTAGAACTGCACAAGATTGGTTTGACATGATCTTTCTGGCACAAATGTTGCTGACTATCCAGACCTCCCACCTCCTCCAAGTACCCCCCAATTGTTACTTTAGTATACTCTCCATTAATTTTCCCACCACCGAGGTCAAACTGATGGGTCTATAGTTACCTGGTACTTCCCTCGACCCCCCTTTATGCATTGGCACCACATGTGCCTCTCGTCAATCCCTAGGTACCTTCCCTGTCTCAATCGACCTGTTGAAGAGCTCTGCCAAGGGTGCAACCAGTATGTCCACCAGTTCCCATAGTACTGTTGGATGAATGCCATCCGGCCCAGGAGATTTATCTTTCTTTAGGGCCTTGAGGGCTAACCACACCCTTTTGGTGGAGATAGAATCATCCGTCCCCTCCACCTTACTGGCCTTTATATCCTTATCCTGATGTGACACCCCTGGGGTACCTCTCCCTCCCTCTTGCTCCATTTCTGTTGCTCCCCTGATCCCACTCACTACCGCTTCTATCCCCATCGTGCCTTGCTTTGTAGATATCTCATCCCCCTCCCTAGTGAACACAGAGGCAAAGTACTCGTTTAATACCTCTGCCTGGTCCCTCGCCTCTTCCACCCACCCTCCTTTTGATCTCAATCTGCCAAGATGGCCCTTAGTTTTTCTCCGCTCCCCAATGTACCGGAAGAACCCCTTTTCCCCTCTTTGTATCCCCTGTGCCAGCCACTGCTCTTTACTGGACTTTGCCCCCCTCACCATCGGGTGACTTTTCTAGATGCAAGATAGTACATTTCCTTTTCCCTATTACCTCTTGTTGTTTTATATTTTTTGTAGGCCGCCTTCTTTTCTCTGAGTGCTACCTGAACCTCACTGGACCACCAGCATGGTTTATGTGACCTTGCTCCCTTACGTTTCACCTTAGCGCAAGTCCTGACTTCCTCATGAAGTCCCCATTTTATGACCTCCCATCTCTTTTCCACATTTGTCATTGATGTAATCCCCTTCAAGTGATCCTTGAGAATATTTCCCATGCCCACAAAGTCTGCTCCCTGAAGTCCACTGCCAGTGTCCTAGATCTCCCCCCCTCCCCCCATGCATATTTGAAACCAAACAGTATTGTGGTTGCTCCCAGTCAGGGGATCCTCTACAACCAGGTCCCTTACCAGATCCCCATCTGCCAGAACCATGTCCAGGACATGCCCCTCCTTGTGGGCTCCATCACATGCTGTGTTAAGAACACATCCTGGAAGCCGTCCGGCAGCCTCTGCTCCTTGGTCACCTTAGAGGACATGGTTCCCCAGTTTGTACCTCGCATATTAAGGTCCCCCATCAACACCACTCCTTCCCCTTGTGGTCCACACTGGGCAATGATGTTGTCCAGCAAACCATCCTCCAGTATATCACCCATCTGGGGGGCCTATATACTACACTCAGCTTGACCTTACCTCCTGCTGGGGTTCATAAGGTGACCCATAAGACCTCCACATTTCCCTCTGCCTGTTCTACCCTAGCAATTTCTATGTCATCTCTAATGAACATAGCCACTCCACCCCCCTCTGCCCTCCTTTCTATCCTTCTAAGCATAGTGTACCCCAGCACGTTTAGGTCCCAGTCATGGTTTTTGTTGGCCCACATTTCCGTGACCGCTGCCACATCCACCCCGAACAGCATGGCCTGGAACTCTGGCAACTTGTTTCCCAAGCTCCTGGCATTTACTAACACCACCCCCACCCCTTATCCCTGATTCTCTTTGTCAAACCCGCCTGGGTTCCTTATACTTCCATCCCTCTGTCCTCCTGAAACCTCCTCCCCAGTCTGTTTCCCCTCCCTGCTTGGGTTTGAAGGCTTACCCTCATCTGGAGGAGAGGGCTTCTGGACAGCTACTCCTTATCCCTCCCCTCACAAGTTTAAACCCCACCTTTCTTAAATGTAGTCAACCACCCCCTGTTTAAGGACTTCCTTCCCTAACGGGGCAAGATGAAGCCTGTCTTTGGCATACAGTCCCTTATTCTCCCAAACTCCTTTCCAGTTCCCTAAGACCCCCAACCCACTCTCTTCACCACACTTCCTGAGCCAGTCATTAACCTCTGTGATCTTCATTTTTTTCTCCACTGAGGCCTTTGGTACTGGCAATATCTCTGAAAAGAAAATGTTGCATCCATTATCCTGACAGACTCTGGCAAGTTCTTGGAACCTTGCTTGGATTTCCAAAACACTATTTCCCTCTAGATCGTTAGTTCCCAAATGCACCAGGAAATCCGGTTTCCCTCCACAATCCCTAACCAATTCGTACACCATGAACTTTGCTCTGTGCACTGTCAGCCCAGAGATACTCACTACCTTCACCTGGCTGTGGCATCCACCCTCCATGTCCCTCCCACTGGATACCCCTAATCATCAAGTCTCCCAATAACAGAACCTTAACACCGCCATCATCCTTATGGTTACCTCCACTATGCGCTCTCAACCTCCCATCCCCCCCTTTATTCGTGATCTCAATTCCATGGGAGTCTTCCTGCCTTATTAGAGACCCCTTGTCACCCTCCCTTTCTGCCTCCCTTGTTATTTTGCCCACTTAACTCAGACCTCCGAATAGGTATCCCTTTAACCCTCTTATCCGACCATTTATCCTGGCCCTGATGGTTTCCTTCCCACACATTGCCTATCCTCCCCTTGTAATAGTACCCTATCTCCAGAGGCCCTCTGTGGGTCCTCTTACCTAGGGCCCCATCCTTGGTACAGACCCCTGCTGAAGGGGGGCCCTCCCCGCCTCCTTGTCTCCCAGTTTCTCTCCAGTCATGTCGCCTCCCTCATGTCTGCAATATGTTGCATCTCCCCATCTGCTTAACATTTATGTTTCCTTCTCCTCTGGGACTATTTCTATCCTTTCCATTGCCGGTCTGTGATGCCCTATGGGTATCTGACTCCTTCCCCCCGGCCTCTGTATCAGTTTCCTCATTTCCACCAACCCCTTCCTCCCCCTCTAGGTTGTTTAGCAGCTCAAATTTATTGTAACACTCTGTGCCAGCCTCCATCAAGTAACCTGAGTTTCCCCTGACTGCCCTTCTTCACTGCCCCTCTTCCTCCCCTCTTGCCCTGTTCTCCTTAGGAGCTCCCTTCTCACAGTCTGCTCTTTTAGGCTTCCCCACAACAGCTCCTCCTTCTCACTGTCTGCTCTTCTAGGCTTCCCCCACAACAGCCCCTCCTGACTCTTCTCCCTACACTCTCTTTATATTCAGAATGTTTACCCCGTACATTTTCCCCTTAGCGTCAACATCCCTATCGAAGGGTCCTCTGTCCCTAATATACCCCTCCTGCTTGCTGTAACATAACATCCTGTAATTTCTGAGCGTTGTCCCAGCCTTCCCTCAGCCCCACCCTTCTGCCGCAGATATCCACACCCCTTATCCTTGGACACCCCCCCAACTCCCCCAGCTTACTCCTTAACCAATATACTTCACTCCTGATACAAGATAGCTGTCTACAAAGTGGGCAGCCTCTCTTTCTCCAGGCCCAATTGTGAATTATTGCCATCCCACAGCCTGTGCAGCTTACAACCCTTCCGAAGATGCCTGCCATGGTGGAATGTGCCCTTCCTATTTGTCCCTCTCTGTTCATAATGGCACACACCCCTTTCTCAGTCCTTCCCACTGGATACAGTCTCTATACTGACTGCAGTTATTTACAAACCACTTCAACCCCACCAATAAAGTTCCCAAGTCTCACAAACACATACAGTCCAGTGTGTGTCCAGTCCCACTAACAGCGTGTGTATGCAGACATCAGGTACCGTATGATGTCACAGGCCCACCAGTTCCTGTTGCTTCAAATTTCAGTCACAAACAGAAATGCACAGCCCTTCAGTCCCAACCCCCAGTGGCTTTTCAGTATTTAAGAAAGCCTACAAAACAGGGTGGGAGGGCTCTACCACCACCAGGCAAACATCACATTTAAATTTCACTCTAATTGTCACTGCCAAACAAGTGTTCCCACACCCAGCACACAAGCCCCAATAGTTACAATATCACAGCCCAAGTAACAGTTCTAACTCAAAGTAGTAATTTTTAACACACATAACTAATTTCAAGTACAAAACTATTCAAATATTTCAGTTAAAACAGAAGATAAAACCAAACCTCTTTCCTGAACAACCTCCTACTTCTGTTCCCAGGTGGACATCTACATTTGCGGTTTCCAGGACCACTGAGAAAACTTGACTGATAAATATTGAAATGTATTGACCTGTTATCCTACCTCTTACTCATCACCGACACATTTTAATTTTCTGTATTACATTTTTGGTACTAAAAATCATAATTATTATTTTCTTCTCATTTGTAACCCTGCTATCATGAGTTGGAAAATCAACCAATCTATTCAGCATTATTTGGAATACTGCTGGAGTTTGTAAGAGAAGATAAAATCAGCAGAATATAGTAGCAAACCAGTAGACCTACCTTTCCTAGTTTTGTTGAGGAAAATATTTTTAGTGAAAAACCTCTGGAGAAGAAAAGCATCAAGTATTAAACCTAAAATAATAAAAAATGAAATTAAAATTAACAAACCCAACTGGCTACTCAACCAGTAAAGATTTACTCCGCTAATGTCAATGGTCTTCATAACCCCATTAAAAGATTACGAATGATGCAGCACTTAAATAAACAAAAGGCAGATATTTTATTTATACAAGAAACACACCTCTTGGATCTTGAACACCAGAAATTGTCTTGGAGGGTCAATACACGATTCACTCCTCATCCCACCTGAGTGGACGTAGGAGGGGAGTGGCAATAATGATACCGTCCACTACCCAATTCAAGATAAATAAAGTGTATTCTGATGGACTAGGATGCTACCTCATAATCCAAGGTCGCCTATATAATCAAGAAGTCACACTAGCCAATATATACCTACCTCCACAGACTAAAACATCAATACTCCATCAGATTCTGACAAGAGTACTGGATCTCCATCAGGGACAGTTACTAATGGCAGGAGACTTCAATATGACTATTACACCAAACCTTGACTCATCTAACCCTAAAGTTTACCGGTTATCCACCCCTGTAAAATTTCTTAAAGCACAACTTGAAAACCTCAGATTGGTGGATATCTGGAGGAAATTTTTGCCTTCTGCCCCAGGATTCACATACTACTCGGGCAGATCCCACTCGTATTCAAGATTGGATTATTTCTTCACTACATGTGAGCATTTCTCCACAGTTTGCTACATTGCTATTTGCCCTAAAATAATATCCGATCATCACTCTCTACTACTAAAACTAGACCTGGGTAAAAAAGTGAAACAAACACTTTGGAGGCTAAATCCTTATTTTTTAAAGGACAAAGAATTCACTGACCAAATGAAGAAGAGAATCTCTCAATTTTTTGAAGAAAATACATCTTCAACAGTCTCAGAAGCCACTATATGGGACACAATGAAGGCCACCATCAGAGGTGAGATCGTTGCATATGCCTCTCACAAAAAAAAAAGAAAGGGAGAGTAGATATAATTACCGTAATATGACCCTGCAAACCTACCAACTGCTATATAGAGATGGAGACAAACAATTACAAACCAAAATCAGAGAAACCAAAGCGGCCATCCAAAAAATAATAGATGACAAGATCCAAATGTCTCTTGTATACTTAAGACAAACTAATTAAGAGGGTGGGTCTAGAGGGACATGTAGATTGGCTCAGAAGTTGAGAGCAAGAAAAAATGCAGTAACAATACTAAAAATTAAACATCCCCAAACAGGTAAGATTACACATAGAAATAAGACAAGCCTTTGCTTACTATTATCAACAATTATACTTATCACATAACATTTCTTCCATGGAGGATAGGCAAAACTTTCTAGCCCAGTTACAACTTCCAAAACTAACAAATACACAAGTCCAGAAATTGCAAGCCTCGATCGCAGTCGAAGAAATAGATGCTGCAATTACTAAACTTTCACTAGATCATTGTCCGGGTCCAGATGGATATACTAGTGAGTGGTATAAATTCTTTACTAAGGAATTAACTCCAAGACTTCTTTTATTGTATAGAGAGACGGCAAAAGGGGATTCAACCCCATCAACTTGGGATTACGCCACAATTGCGGCTATCCTTAAACCTAATGGAAATAAACTAGACCTGTCTGCCTCCCGACCGATATCCATATTAAACACCAACTATAAAATTTACATGGCCATTTGGGCCAATAGAATAGAAAATATCCTTCCAACAATAATACACCCAGATCAAGCAGGTTTCATCAAAAATAGGTCAACAATGGACAATATCAGAAAGTCCCTAATTTTAATAGAATATGTCCAAACCCAGAAAATTCCAGCAGCCTTTATAAGTCTAGATGCTGAAAAAGCATTTGATTGGGTCTACTGGCCCTTTTTATGGGATACACTCAGAATCTTTGGCTTTGCGGACTAATTTTTACAATGGTTGGGCCAAATATATCTTTCTCCTAAAGTGTACATTCGAATAAACAAGTGACTTTCTTCACTGATCACAATACATCAAGGCACAAGACAAGGCTGCCCTCTCTCCCCTTTACTGTTTGTTCTATACCTCGAACCTCTAGCTACTGCAATAAGAACATCTAAAAAAATAGAGGGTATCCCTATGCAGCAAAATGAATATAAGACTAGTCTTTTTGCAGATGATATTCTCCTCTTCCTCTTATCTCCCTCAGATTTGATTAAAGAGACAAGGAAAATTCTATCATGATTTGAAGAATTGGCTGGCTTTAAATTAAATATCTCCAAAACGAAAGCCCTTTTATACAATTACATCCCTCCAAATGCTTTCAAATGAAGTCTAACCATCAAATGGCACTCAACTAAAATAAAATATTTAGGCATAAACATATATCAAAATCTTCAGGTAATTGAATGAGTCAATTATGAACCTACCTCCATCTTGATCAAGAAAGACCTAGACAGGTGGATACACCTTCCACTTTCTCTGTTTCAATGCATTGAAACCATCAGAATGAATGTCTTACCTCGATTATTGTACCTGTTCCAAAATATTCCATACTTCCCATCACCATCCTATTTTAAATCATGGGACAATATGATATCAGCATTTATTTGGAACAAGCAAAAACCATGAATTTGACTTTCAATATTAAAATTATCCTTGGCTCAGGGTGGAACTAATCTCCCCGATGTTAAAAGATATGCCGAGGCTGCATTTCTAAGAATACTTCTCCTCTGGCTTTCTGAACAATTTGACTCCCTCTGGAAGAAATTAGAATTTCACCTGAACGATATGTATGACATTAAAAAAATAATTTTTTCTTCCCCAGGAGGTCTCCTCCCATAAAGGACTTTACTGACATAACTTCACAAGTTTTGAAAATATGGTTCCAAATACGTGACACAGAGCCATTTCAGTTAACCTATGAATACTGTAAGGTCATTTCAGGGGATGAACTTTTTATCCCATCATACAATGACCTGACTTTCTCTCGACGGCATAGACTAGGATTGGAACAGGTGTTTCAATTTCTGGGTGCTAATGAGATATTATCATTTGAAGAACTAAAACTTAAATTCAACCTCTTAAATGTTGACCACTTTAGATATCTCCAAATCAGAAACCACATATTACGTAATCGAATCATTCAGGTTAAACTGTCTCCCCCAATCTCTGCTCTCCTAAAATTATTTTTTGATCACTCTCAGGGACACAATTGGACTCATTTAATTGGAAATCTAAACAAAATGATGCAAGACCTCACCAAAGAATCAACAAGTTCAATATTGACAAGTTGGAATAGGGATTTGGATCTTGACGTCTCTAAAGAAGAGTGGTCCTCTTCAGCTCTGTGTGTGGTTAAAATCACTCAATCGCATATTTGGAGAGAATACTCATGGAAGTGTAGCTCCAGGTTTTTCAGGTCACCGGCACATTTGACGAAATATCTTCTGATTGAAGTTAGGGTTTGTTGAAGGGGGTGTGGAAGTAAGATGGCAGATCTCGCACATATCATGTGGCAATGTCCACGTTTGATGCCCTTTTGGATAAGTCTACAAAAAGAAATTAGTGACAGCCTTGGAGAAAACATTGAGCTTACAGCTGAAGTGGTACTTCTGGCTGTCTATCCAGACTATTCCCTCCCATGGACAAAAACCCTGCTGCCCATTTTTTTTCTGGCTGCCAAAAAATCTCTAACAAAAAATGGATGACCAAAGACATTCCTATCATACAAGATTGGAGGTGAATAGTGATGTCAATATATCAGATGGAAAACATCACTGCTAAACTTAATAATCAAACTCATAAGTTTGCTATACTTTGGCAGAAATGGTCGCTTTATCAAGCAGGAGTTGACCCTGACTTCTGCCCATAATCTATTGGAAGTTAGGGAGAGGAAGTGAGTGAACTATGGAATCAATGATCCGCTAAATTTAACAAAGAATACTTAACCTTTTTTAATGCTTGACTGTATTAACTGCAAAGATCTCTATTCTAACTTGAACAAAGGATACTTGAAATATAACAAAACTGAAGTATGTATCAGAAAGTCAACGACTGTAAGATGTCTCCTGATTTAAAAGCAAAGTTTAATAAAAATATATTTATAAAAAAACTTCTGGAGAAGATAATTGACATACAAACACAACAATATTGGAGCTAACATACAGGCCTGTCTTACATCATTGTTTGCATGAACAGCTTCTAAAACTGCCTTCTCTCTCTCTCCCTGTTCTCACTCTTGGCCAAGTGTTTTCATGGGGATGGTCATAATAGTTATTTTTGTTCATAGCTAGTAGCTTTAGATCAGGAGCTGTGAAGAAAGAGAAGCACACAGCCTGGATGGTAGGTGATATGAACAACTTTATTTACAGGCAGCACGTCTCAAACTGATTAACAGTTCTTCCTCAGGTACACAAATAAGAAAAGATGGAGATTTATATAGGACACAAAAGGGCTACTAAACATTTCAGTGCAGTAAACGTCATCGTCAACGTCTGCAGGATTTTATTTTGTGGGGTTGGATGGACATTCAGACTGGCCAAAATTAGCAAATTCTGATTTTGCTGAATTCCAAGGTAATTTCATGGAATTTCATAGAATTAACAAATGTGTTTATATGGTAATACCTCAGTCATCCATTGAGCTAGACCTGAGAACTGACATGGTTTCTTGTGCAGTAGTCTTTTTTTTTTCCATAATAGTGTTTTATTTTAGAAGGAAGTAAAGCAGATATACATACATATATCATTGGAGAAAAAACATACAAACACCAAAGCAACAAAAACATCTCATCACAAATAAGCAATGCATACAGAGTAAGGAAATGTAAACCATGACTTTTCCCTAACTAAAAATTTAAACATTTTTAAAAATGAATTAATTAATTAATCTAGGCTAATAGTTCAACAGAATTAACCTGCTAGCACAGTGATCTTAAAATGTTTGTTTGTTACCATTTCTTACCCTATTAAACCTGTGTCACTTATTTAATTCATGAGGGAGTTTTCTTTTGCAAAAAGGGCCCCCATAGATCCAAAAACCTGTCTAGTTTGTCCGAAAGCAAAAAAGAGATTCTGTCATTGTTGGCGGTATAGCTCATCATATTTAGCCATTCCTTGGGGTAGTCATATCAGATGACCTTAAGGTGGGCAAACAATGTGAGAAGGCAGTAAGGAGGACTGAAGGGATACTGGGATGCATAGGGAGAGGCATCACCAGTAGAAAACAAGAAGTTGTTATCCCTCTGTACAGACGGCTGGTGAGACCCCATCTGGAGTACTGCATCCAGTTCTGGAAACCCAGTCTCTGCAAAGACATAGACAGGATGGAGGTGGTCCAGAGGAGGGCAACTAAAATGGTGCAGGGTCTGCAACAGAAGCCATATGAGAAGAGACTGAAAGAGCTTAATATTTATACCCATGAGGAAAGGAGGGAGAGGGGGGAAATGATAGAAACATTCAAGTACCTCAAGGGAATCAACAAAGTCCAAGACAGGAGCATCTTTGAGAGAAAGAGATGTGCAAGAACAAGGGGGTACAGTTTGAAGATTATGGGGGGATGGCTCATGGGCAACGTCAGAAAGTATTTTTTTCACGGAGAGGGTGGTCTATGCAGGGAACCGTCTTTCTGAGGAGGTCGTGGGGTCAAAAACCGTTGGGGAATTCAAGAATGCATGGGACAGACATAAGGCAATTATAGTGAATGGTAGGAGGAAGTAGGCTGTTGGTTAACTAGAATCTGCAGCTTATCCAGTACTTAGGGAATGGGCAGACTAGGTGGGCTAAGTGGTCCTTATCTGCCGTCAAAGACTATGTTTCTATGTTTCATTCAGTTAGAGAGGGTACATTAGGGTCTTTCCAAAACTAACCTCTTGACACATATAGAGGCCACTGAGAGCCATAGTACTGGTGATGCATAAGCATGAGACCAGGTGGAGAGATACCTAATATATAAATAAGTGGGGAAGGAAGTATTACACTACAAAGAGAAGATTCACATATTTGACCCACCTCCACCCAGAACTCTTAATTTAGGGCAGTCCTATAACATATGCAGCATGTTAGTTTCAGTAGCCTTACATTTCCAACAATGAGAGTTAGTGGTAATGTTAAGTTCACAGAGCTGTGCGGGGGGCATAGCACGTGGGTGTAGGATTTTATATTGGATGAGCTTACCTTAGATATCTTTGTTCCCATGACATGCATGGTCCCAGGCAGAACTCCAGTCCTGTTCCTCTAATTCAAAACTCAGTTCCACTTCCCATTTCTGTTTGGCAGAAGAAGTGAGAAATGTAGAAGTGAGGGAAGAAACAAGTAGTTTGTAAACAAAGCTGGCTCCTTTTTTAAGGGTGCATATTTTTACTAATTGGTCCCATTCCTTACAGTTAGGGAGGGAAAAATCCTCCGGTGATAGATATTCTGAAAGCATATGTCTCAACTGTAAATAGAAATGGAAATGGAACCATGGCAGATGGTATTTTTCCTTTACTTCTAGAAAGGACATTAAAACGCCAGAGTCCCTATGCAGAAGATCATTGACATAATTAACACCTGCTTGAACCCAGACTTTGTTGAAGAGTAGAATCCTATTTTTGGTAAAAATGGATTAGCCCAGAGGGGCATTATTTTAAGGGGTTGAGAGGCAGGATTGATGACTTTATTTATCTTTCTAAGCATTCTAAAAGTGTTACTTAGACGAGGGTTGCTTTTCAGTTTTATGGGGGTAGACAAGTGAATATAGTCAGACAGGCGATTGAGATTTATCACCTCTCTTTCTAGTGATAACCATAAAGGGGAGTAAAGTGCACCATCAGGGTTCAATTGTAAATGACACGCAGTCTGTTTGAACATAAAGGCCCACTGGTACCGTTCCCAGTGAGGAAGGGCTAAACCACCTAACTCATAAGGGGCTCGAAGCTTGTTTAAGCTTAGTCATGGTGGCTTAGTCCCCCAGAGGAAAGTCCTTATTACATAGAAACATAGACTTTGACGGGAGATAAGGACCACTTGGCCCACCCAGTCTGCCCATTTCCCTTCCTATTGGATAAGCTGCAGATTCTAGTTAACCAACAGCCTACTTCCTTCAACCCCCCACTACAATTGCCTTATGTCTGTCCCATGCATGTTTGAATTCCCCACTGTTTTAGACCCCACAACCTCCCCAGGAAGGCGGTTCCATGCATCTACCACTCTCCTGTGAAAAACATTTCCTCACATTACCCCGAGCCGCTCCCTATCTTTTAAATTGTGCCCCTTGTTCTTACACATCTCTTTTTCTGAAAGATGCTACCCTCCTGGACTTTGTTGATTCCCTTGAGGTACTTAAAAAGTTTCTATTATGTCCCCCTGTCCCTCCTTTCATCAAGGGTATACATATTAAGCTCTCTCAGTCTCTCTTCATATGGTTTCTGATGTAGACCCTGCACCATTTTAGTTGCCCTCCTCTGGACTGCTTCCATCCCGTCTATGTCCTTGCATAGATGGGGTCTCCAAACTGCACATAGTATTCCAGATGGTGTCTCACCAACTGTCTGTACAGAGGGATAACCACTTCCCTTTTCTACTCGTGATGCCCTTCCTATGCATCCCAGTATCCCCTGGCTCTCCTTACTGACTTCTCACATTGCTTACCCACCTTTAGGTCATCTGATATGACTACCCCCAAGTCCCTTTCCATTTTTGTTGTTGTTAGTACCTCCCTGCTATTGTGACTCTTTTCCTGGGTTTTGTTTCCCAGGTGCATTACTTTGCACTTCTTTGCACTGAATCTAAGTTGCCATATGTCTGACCATTCCTCCAACCTTGCCAAGTTCCTTCTCATCTTTCCTACCCCCCTTGTGTATCAACTCTGTTATAGATCTTTGTGTCATCTGCAAAGAGGCATACCTTTCCCCCCAGACCCTCTTCAATGTCACCTATAAAGATGTTAAAGAGGACTGGACCCAGTACTGAGCCTTGAGGTACTCCACTAGTAACCCCCCTTTGTACGGAATGTGTTCCATTCACTATTACCTTCTGTGTCCTGTTGTGCAGCCAGTTTGCTACCCAGGCTACCACTGTGGAACCCACTCCCAGGCTGACTAACTTGATTATTAGTCTTTTGTGCGGGACTGTGTCAAATGCCTTGCCAAAGTCTAGGTAGGCCATATCCACAGCCCTTCCCTGGTCTATTACTTTCGTCACCCAGTCAAAGAAATCAATTAGATTCATCTGACATGACCTTCCTGCTGTAAATCCATGCTGCTTTGGGTCCTGTGCCCTACTGGCCTCTAGGTACTCAACAATTCTTTCTTTCAGAAGTGATTCCATCATTTTCCCTACCACTGAGGTCAAACTTACAGGTCTGTAGTTTCCTGCTTCTGCCTTGCTCCCATGTTTGTGAAGGGGAATCGCATCTGCCCTCCTCCAGTCCTCAGGTACCACCCCATCCCATCCTCCCATGATTTGTTAAAAAGTGTGGTCAGTGGTGTCACTAGGTCCTCCCTTAGTTCTTCTAGGATTCTGGGGTGAATCCCGTCAGGCCCCATTGCTTTGTCTACCTTGAGTTTTAGGAGTTCTTTCAGGACTCTTTCTTCTGTAAATGGACTGGTGTCAACCTCCCTACCCAGAGTGCTTCTATTGTCTGGTTTAGGTAACTTCTCCTCATCTCCTCATCTTCTTTTGTGAATACTGAGCAAAAGTATTCATTCAGTATCTCTGCCTTTTCACTGTCTCCCTCTGCCAACCTCCCCTCTCCTTTATTAATCTTCACTATTCCTCCCTTAACCTTTCTGTGCTCCCTAATGTACCTATAAAAGGTTTTATCCCCCTTCTTAACTAAGTTGGCTATTTTTTCCTCGGTATGGGCCTTTGCTATTCTGATTGCCTTCCCCACTTCTTTCTGCTTTAATTGATACAGTTCCCTGTCGTGCTCCTTCTGTGATTCCTTATACTTTTTGAATGCAGCCTTTTTCTCCTTAATCTTCCTTGCCACCTCTTTTGAGAACCATAGTGGTTTTTTACTCCGCTTTGTTTTCTTTATTTGTTTCACACAAAGGCTTGTTGCCTCTATGATAGCAGTTTTGATTTTTCTCCATTGTTCTTCCACCCCTCCTTTTTGGCCATTTACTGGTGCATTCCTCAGGTATTCACCCATTTTGCCAAAGTCGGCCCTTCTAAAGCCCAGTATCCTTGTTTTTGTATGGCTTGTCTCCATGGTTGTGCTTATTGTGAAGCACACTGTGCAGTGGTCACTTGTTCACAGATGTCTACTGACTTCTAAATTTGTGATCCTCTCTCCATTTGAGAGTACCAGGTCTAGTATTGCTCTTTCCCGAGAGTGGGTTCCAACACTAGCTGTCTAAGGCCTGCCCCCTGCAGGGCATTGAGAATGACCCTGCTCTTGGATGTGGCTGCAGTACATGTCATCCAGTTAACATCTGGCATATTCAGGTCCCCCATCAACAGTATTTCCCCTTTTTCAGCCATTTTGAGAATGTCCTCTGTCATTTTCTTGTCTGTTTCCTCCCCTTGAGACGGGGGTCTGTATACAACCCCTGTGCAGATTGTGATGCTATTCCCTGTCTCCAAGGTGACCCAGAGTGCCTCTTGTCCTCCTCCTTTACTTTTTTTAGTTCTGTAGCTTTGATCCCTTCCCTTATGTAGAGAGCTACTCCACCTCCTCTTTCACCCTCCCTGACCCTTCTGTAGACTGTGTACCCCGGTATGTTGCCATCCCAGTCATGGGTCTCCATGTACCATGTTTCCATGACTGCCACAGTATCCAATTTTTCATCTTCCATCAGAGCTACTAGCTCAGGAAGCTTGTTTCCCAGACTATAGGCATTGGTACTCATTGCCCTCCATTTAATGTTGGCTTTATCCTTTTTTACCCCATCCCTACTCTTATTGCCCTTGTCTATTTTTCCATTTACCCCTGTCCTGCCCTCTGTTGAGCTCTGTACCTCAGTGTTTACCTTACTACCTGCATGTTTTGTGGGGGGAGGCTTGAAATTTCCTGCTTCTTATCAGCACCTCCCCCCTTGGCTAGTTTAAAAGCTTGCCAAGGAAGCATTTAAACCTGTCACTTAGGAGCTTGGTTCCTCGGACAGATGCAGACCATCGTGCCAGTATAGAACCTTTCATCTATCCAGTACATTAAGCCAAAGCCCTGGGATTTGGCTTCATTGGAGAGTGAATAGTGAATTTAGTTTATCAAACAATTTCTTAGTGAGCAGGATTGGGATGTTCTGAAACAAATAAAATATCTTGGGGGCAATAATCATCTTAACAGAATTTACTTTGCCCCAAAGGGATAGCTTAAGTCGCCCCCAACGAATAAGGTCTTGTTCAATGGTATGAAAAAGAGGCACATAGTTTATCTCAACCAACTTATCTAAGTTCATGGAGATTTGTAGTCCCAAGTAAGTTATGTGATTTTTGACGCAATTATTACTGAATATCTCATTAAGGTTCTGATGGATGGAGAGAGTAGAATTAGGGCAAAGGACTTGGGATTTATCCCAGTTCACTTGGAGACCCGAGAGTGAGCTAAATTCAAGGAGCAGTTATTTGAGGACCATATAAGACTTGAGTTGGCCTGGATAAAGTTAACAGCAAATCATCTGCAAATGCAAATAATTTATGCCCATGTAATTTAGTTTTGAAACCAAAAATGCCTGAATGTTCCTCTATAGCTCTGATCAAAGGCTCAATTGCCAAAATAAATAGATACGGGGATAGAGGACGACCCTGTCTGGTGCCACAAGCCAGGGGAATAGATTGTGATATAAGGCCATTTGTTAAAATTTGAGTTGTGGAATTTTTGTATAGTAAGGAGACTCAGGCGTTAATCTCGTCCCCACAACCAAAGTGTTTTAAGACTTGGAACATATAATCCCAGGATAGGGAAGCAAAAGTGTTAAATAAGTCAAGGAAAAGTACTAAATATGGATCCTTAGTCTTGTTCGCTAACCAAAGCACATTCAGTAGTCTACGAACACAGTCTTCCCCAGATCTGCCCTGAATGAAGCCCACCTGTTCCTTACCAATTAGATCATAGACAAGTTTTTGAATACAAAAGGTTAAGATTTTTGCAAAATGTTATAATCTGAATTCATTAGGGAAATGGGGCGATAGCTTTCACAATGTAGGGGGTCTTTAATTTTTCTTATGAATGAGAGTAACTAGAATTCATGTTAGTGTTGGTGGAAGAGACTTTTGATCCCAAGATTCACAAAATATGGACATTCGGACTGGCCAAAATTAGCAAATTCTGATTTTGCTGAATTCCAATGAAATTCATGGAATTTCATAGAATTAACAAATTCCTTTATGTGGTTATACCTCAGTCATCCATTGATCTAGACCTGAAAATTGCCATGGTTTCTTGTGCAGTAGTCTAAACGCATTCCAAATATCATAACATTTGGATGAACTGTTTTAAATGTATAGGGGCTCAAAGTCTGAAATTTTATTTTTGGTGAAATGTTGTGAAACATTTCTCGGCCTCCTTGGATCTATATATCTGCAAAGTTGCATATATTGCCTTATTGGAAAGGGCATCTAAACAGCTGAATATTGAGATATTTGATTGAGTAATTTTTAAGTTACAAAGTTTCATAATCTCACAATATAATTTTTTGTGAAATATTTTTAACAATTTATACAACGCCAGTAATGATAAATTGTCCCTAATAAATAAGGGATATGCAATGGAAGCAAGTGTAATAAATGATTTATCTGCAGAAGTGCAGTTTGACTCGGTAAGCTCAATAGCGTGCAGTGTCACAGAGGTGTCTGAGGTCAAACTGCTTGGAGTGCAGATAAATAATTTATTATATGTGTTTTCCATTGCATATTCCATTTATGCAATTCTTCTGTTTTTGCTTTTGTAGGGGGCATTTGTTAGTCAAAAAAGTGAATAAAACTGGAATTTTCTGCCATTTTTTGTTGATTATAGAAAATCTAAAAGGAATCTAGAAATGAAACACCTCTCATTTTGTAGATATTTTTATGCTGAACAACTTTTGTGCTCAAAGTACCATACTATCATTTTTGGTTTTTAAGTTATTTGCATTTGTTTGATGAAAAAGTGCACAAAAATTGAATTTTCTGCTGTTTTTCGCTAAGTCTGAAAAAACTAAAAAGTATCTATAAATGAAACACCACTCATTTTGTAGATATTTCTGTGCTGAATAAACATTGGCCCAGATATTCAAACTGCGCTCAAAAGTAGCGCAACAGCAGGAGCAAGCACAAACCCGTTGCGCAATTGCGCAACAGGTGCAATATTCAAACATGGAGCACAGCAAATGCGCAAGCAACCAACGCCCTCAATATCGCACATACTGCGCCATGATGCCAACCAGGTAGGAGAGGTTGAGCCAAATGCTGCGCCATGGAGCAACCAGGAAGCTCAGCTGAGCATTCCAGAGCTGCTATAGCGCAAGCACAGCCCCCCAGAGCAATGGAACTGCACATCCAGGGAGGCAGGCTGGGGCCCACCGCCAGCCATGCCACACATGGGCACAGGAACACACTGCAGAACCCACACCACACCTGCACACCCCAGCACAGCATCACTGGGGTGGGACGGATGATCCACGTGCCCATGGGGACAAGCCAACAAAGCATAGCAGAGCCATGACACCCCAGCACAACCACTGGCAGGCGGAGAGTGCCACACAGGGGTTGACAACCACAGTGCACATCAGCCCCCCATACGCACAGCACACCCTGCACCATGACCCCAAGACACCACCCATGTGCAGTGACTGGCACTGCAGGAAACACCATGCATCCCCCCTGGCACACGTCAACCCCGTGCTGCAGAGAAGCATACAAGCCAGACCCACCCTGTGCACCCAGCAGTGGGTGGCAGCAGACAGCAAGACCAACAGAAAGTCAATGCCATGCTGGTGATACCTCCCCATGCACACACACGCACACACACACACACACACACACAATATGTACCCAGGACCATACCACCCCAGATGGCTTGTACACCACTGCAACTGAACAACCATAGCCAGCTGCAAATCAGAGATCAACACAGCATTCATATCAAAATATAAATGTATTCTCAAAGAGTAAAGTACAAAACAATCAACCGGAACTATTTACAAGGGGGGGGATGGGTACAAGGTCGGGTTGTTCAAGGGGTAGGGATTACAAACTTGGAGAGGGAAGGCAGGGTGGTAGAGATGGGAGAAGTGGGAAGGGTAACAACAATTTATGGTCCCTGCCGGCCGCCTGCCTCCTGGTTGGTGTTGGCCCGTCCCATGCCGCCTCCTCCAAGGCCATGCCTGGGATGGACTGCTGGATGGCTTGGTCGTCATGCAGCAGCTGTCTCATGCTCTGACATCCCTCCCAATGCTCCAGAGAACCCTCGAGGCCTAGGAAAATGGAACACAGTCAATGGCTGTGACTGACCACAACCCTGAACACCACCCAACCTGCAAGCCACATAGCCCAATGTCCCACACCTTGATGGCATGCACCCACCCACAGTGAACATGCACATGGCCATCACAAACAGGCGGCACCAGCTATGCGCACCACCGCTTCACACACTGCCCACGCCAATCACAGTACAAACTAGGCTGTCATGTGATGTTGCAACGGCAGCGATGCCAGTTACACAGCTATGTGCCCAGTGGCATGCGACCACCTGTGATGCATACACAGACGTGTCGTGATGCTGCACTGTGATGCAGGTCACCTGTGTCACGCCTACATACATGGATACATAGACAGTGTCGGCAGATAAGGGCCTATGGGACACCCAGTCTGGCCATTTGGCCTTGTACGACCTCTCTCTTGTCCTATAAGTCCGTTCGCCTCACCCCTGACCTCCAGAAGTCCCTCATGGCGAACCCACACATACAGATATCCGTGACCAAGTCAGCCCCCACCACATCCTCTTGCAGGTGTTCCACCTGCCACCACCCATTATGTGAAGAAACACTTTGCATGTTCCTCTTAAACGAGCCCTCCAACTGCATCCCATGCCCTCTAGTCCTGGAACATCCTTTACGCTGACAAATATTGTTTCCTGCACTTGTTCCCCTGTACAATACTTGTATGTCCCCATCATATCCCCACAGCCTCCTCCTCCAGGGAGTACATGTTCAGTTCTGTCAACCTGTCTGCATAGGACTTGTGATGCAAACCATGCACCATCCATGTCGCCTCCTGTGAACGCTTCCACCCAGTCCCGTCCACACGCAGGTATGTTTTCCGGAACTGTACACGTACTCCAGTGTGGGGAGTCACTAGTGTTTTGTCTAGTGGAACTACGACCTCCCATTTGGTTGTGTCCATCATGGTTGGTGGTTCTGCCCCCAGCATGCAATAGCATCCATGACGTAATGATACTCACACCTCCAGCAGCTGTGTCTGCCGCTGCTGCTGCTGCTGTTGCTGCTGCTGATGCTGCTGCTGCTCTGGCCTGATGGCCTCGGCACTGGGGCCCTGGCATGGCCCACATCAGCCTCATCCGGCGCCCTCACCATCCGGCCTGTGGGAGATATGGTGAGACAAACATCAGTGTGCATTAATGCAGAGTGCCCCCTGCCCCAGTAAGACTGCCTGCCCACACAGCCATAACCATCCATCGCATCAGCTGCACACATGACACACCGATGCACAGCCACCCAGGCACACACACCCCTACAGAAGATATAGGTGAATAGATGGTACACTCACATGGTTTCAGGCACCAGGCCCTGCTCTGGCACGGGAACGCAGCCGCTGCTAATAGTTCCGCTCCTCCGGGCGGGAGATCACTGAACCGTGCGCACTGCTCTGCAGACCGTCCCGCCAGTGACCCCACCAGGTCAGTGGCCACTTGCTGCCACACATGGGTCCTAGGTCCGGTGAGGGGCCTCACCATATAGGCCCTCATAGTGGGTTCCACTAGGGCCACCAGGTTGGCCACTTCAACTGCACTCCAGGACACCCCCTCCTCCGAGCCATGGCCCCAACTTTACAGCAGGCAATATGGGCGCCCGCTGCGCTGTGACCCCACGTGGAGTTGTTGCGCACAGACCAGCATGGCTCCAATCACGCTGTTCGCGACAGCGCCATCATTTACATGGCGCCGTAACCAGACAGCGCAATAGGGACGCATACATGGCATGCCCACAGCGCCAGGGGTCAGAGGGCATACACAAGGTCACGGTAATGACGCAAGGCTACGCACAGCGCCATAGGATGTATAGGCATCCTGCACGATCGCTAAGCATAGCACCAGTGCCACAGTGGACTATCGGCAGCAGAAGTGCCACAGCCACATAGTGCCCAGTGCTGTAGCACCACTGGCACAATGGTAGCTATGGCCAGAATCGCTTCATCGCGCCAGCAGGTCTGCAGCGCGACCGACGCCCGCGTAACCTGTCTGGGCATGCGTAATGCAGTGTAGCACATAGCTACAAACATGCCATCAGCTCAGCCGACCTTCCTATTGCGCTTAGTGCAAATAAGCGATATTCAGCCGATATATGCAATCAGTCATCAGCTATGCAAAGGCGCAGTGGCCGATTAGTATGTCATGTAATGGCGCCACACATCTCATTTGTATGTGTTGCGCTATATAAATGCGACACTGGGTTGTGGTGGCTGGATTTGGTTGTTGCAGCTGAGAGGTGAGTTACATGCTGTGTGATGCTCAGGACAATGCTCTGGGCAGGGTGCTGGAGGATGTCACAGGCTGAGGGGGCTGAGCATGATGAGGGCACTTAGAAAGGGGCAGAGGGCACCCTTTCCATCAGTATCTGCCATGCGGCGAGGAAAGGGGGCTTCTGCCCCCGCCTGCAGCTATGCTCATGGGGAAATGCTGTGGACTGCACAGTGACAGGTGTCCACTTCCACCCATACAGATCAGCATGACTGACGAGAACCAGGCCGAGGGTGTGGACGGCGGGCGTAGGAGGAGGCCGAACTTCACCACAGCAGAGACCGAGGCCTCTTTCAGGCCTACCTGGAGGATGAGCCGCTTTGAGGGGCGGACGGGCACCCTCAGCAGCGCAGCAGCTGCATGGGAGGGGTAGCTCTGGCCATCAACCCTGCACGGAAGCCACCAGTGCCCGTGCAGGAGTGCCACAAGAAGATGGGGACTGACCGCAGGAGGCTGGAAGGAGAAGGTGGCAGCCTCGGGTGGCAGACGTGCTGCCACTGGTGGGGACCACCAGTGGTGTTGCAGCTGACCCGACCGAGGAGACACTGGTCGCGCCATGCAGCCAAGTGCCATTGCGGTGTTCCTGGCGAGATCGCAGATACAGGGTGGAAGCCTATCACTGCACGGTATGTCATGGTGATGTTGTGGGGGTGGTTGTTGTTCATGCACTCGCATGTACTCTCTTTCTGTTTCAGATCCTGTTCGCCTGCAGGAGACGGTGGTGGTGGTGCTGACAGTGCGGCAGACCTGCTGACCTTGAGGAGGATCTTGACCGCTCAGCAGCCTGCACGCATTGCAGCAGCAGGCTTTAGGCCGACAACTCCGCCGCAGTGATCATGGCAGGGGTGCACAGCCTGTGTCACAGCAGTCTGGCATGCAGGTGTCCTGCATGCTGTGCCTATGGTGCAGTGCACGCTTCGGCACTATTGATGATGGCAGGCCTGCAATGGTCAGTGAGAGGTGTGTGTCCCACGAGGGACACATGGCAGGCCAGCACGCGCCCCTGGCCGTCCAGCCCACACCTGTGTACCAGCATGCTGGCACAGTCACAGCTGGGCCTGCCAGCACCGGTGGGGCAGCATCGGGTGGCTGAGCAGGTGTCTGGCACTGTTGACAGCACAGGGTGGAACAGGTGGACCTGGGGCCTCAGCAGTTGGAGGGGCGGCAGCAGTTGCACACCAGGCCTGGGGACAGGGCTACGGCAGTGGCACTTGTCCACCCGCCTTAGATCAGCCCATACCTGGTCCTGGTGAACAGCGGCCCCCTCAAGGGCTGCTGCACCAGGACCATCCACACCCTGGGGGTTCACGATGCCATTGGGGCACAGTACCTTTGACGCACACCCGCCTGCTGCAGGAGTCGGTACAGCTGCAGGGACGGGTTGCAAGGTCCGTGGAGGCACTGACTGTGTCCGCGGAGCGGCATAGCAGGGAGTGCTCGGGACCGGGCCGAGATGGTCCATATGCTGGATGGATGCGCTGCCATGCGCATAGGCTGGACCCAGGCAGTGGTCTCTCTGGCGACCGCATTGACCACACTGTCTGGTGACCCTGTACCACGCACCCCACACAGCGCACCCACTCCCTGTTCCCGCGTCAGGCGGCCACACGCGGCCTGTCGACGCCGGGTTCTGCTGTGGGCATCCCGAGCACCCCTGGTGCAAGTTTGTTTGGCGGGATGCAGACCCCTGTGCGGGCAAGGTCGCGGTCATGCACTGGGACCCCTGGTGGTGCACTAGTGCCACCTGATGTGGCCCCTGCGCAGCCTGCCAGTGCTGCTAGGCCACGGCGGGGCCGCCCATGCATCCGTGGTGGCTGTCGGACAGTGCTCCCTGACTGAGCTGTCTCCCAATGCAGGCCCTGTCTGGTGCTGCCCTGTGTGCAGTATGTGTCATGGTGGGCAGTGCACTGCTGGGTGCTCTGCTCACCAAACTGACACCACGGACCACCTGCACACTCTCCCAGCTGCTGTCCACAGGTGCGTGTGGATGATGATGCCTGCATTGCACTGTACACCAAGGTGCAGGTTGCCCAGGTCCTGACACACGACGGACAGTCCAGGTGGTGAGGGTGGTTGGTAGCGTGATAGCGTACTTCCACAGTGCTGTGCTGCTGCCCCTGTATGCTGCCTGTGTGTGTGTGTGTGTGTTCATTTGAGTGCTCACCTCTCTGATGATGTGTTGGTATGCCTAGACCCTTCAACTCCCTGACCTTCATGCACGTGTGTTCCCCTGTGTGCCTGTGGTTTGCGACAGACAGTGTTGCCTGCACATGTCCCCTTGACTTACCTGTGTTGGGCGAGTGCTCTTCTGCAATGGTGTCCCGGTGCAGCTGGGCCTGCCGTGTCAGTCGGGGGTCCCTCCGTCCTAGGGGCGGCCATCACCCATATCACCGCGCCACTGGCGCTCCCATCGCTGTCCCCTCTTGGACCTGTATGGCTATCCCATGGTCTTTGGCCATGTTGTGCAGGATGCAACAGGCCAGGAATATCCACAGGCCTTTTGGGGCTGTACTGTAGGGCTCCGCGAGGTGTCCAGGCATCGGAGCGTGCTTGAGTATCCCGAACACCCGCTCTATGATGTTCCGTGTTGCGGCATGTGCCTCATTGAAACCGTGCTGCACTGGGGACGTGGCGCCCGGTAGTGTGTGAGCAGCCAGGGACGGAGTGGGTATCCACAGACACCTGTGTGAGATAGTGGAGATCAGTGTTAGGTCAGGTCCATGTTGCCCATATCCTTGTGTGCCACTACCATGGCACCTGTATCATTCCACCTTGCACAGAGTTTGCATTCCATACATGTGTACTCACCCACTAGATGACCCGTGGGGATGTTCCCACTCTCGAATCGATGGCACAGTGCAGATTGGTGCCATATGAAGGCATCATGTGCTCCGCCAGGGTGTGTGGCACAGACATTGATGATGCGCCCAGTGGCATCACACCACCTGGCAGTTGACACTCGAAGCCCTCTCGTTCTGGATATGCTTGCGTCGGGGCCAGGTGGCGTCGCGAATGGCCACATGGGTGCAGTCTATGGCACCTAGCACGCCAGGCATTTGTGCTACCCTGTGGAACTCCTGCATGTTTGCTGTACGCCTGCCGCGTGCTGGGGAAATGGATGTACTCCGCAGCATGAGGCAGCAGTGCTGAGGAATTGGGTGAGGATGCGTGACGGGCCGACTCCGCGTAATGCCTGTGGTGTCCCCTGTCGGCCTCTGGAAGGTGCCGCGCGAGCAGGCACATGCAGGCTGTCACCTTGTCTCCACGGACAGAGCATGGCTCGGCTGTGAGGGTGCCTGCATCACATCACTGCACAGCTCACTGAGCCGTCCTCAGTATTGCCCTGTTCAGGCGGTACCGGCCACGATCTCGACATCGCTGTACAGCTCGTAGCTGATGCGGGCACGATACCACCTGTCGGGGCGATCACCGACGGGCCTCCACGGCCACGCCCCCGCAGCATGCTGTCTCACCTCTCATTACAGCTTCCATGTGGAAGCTGACACTGTCCATCTCCCTGGCTTCTGCCCCCCCAGCTGCTGTTCCTGTGTTACCCCTACTGCCCCCACTGCTGCTTCCACTGCACCAGGCACCCCCCACTGGCCTCTCTGTCCTCCAGGACCCACTGTCCCTCTCTGTCCTTCCTGCTCCTGTCTCTGTCTCTCTCTCTCTGTCTCTCTCCCCCGGTTTGCGGCCTGCTCGAGTTCTTGCGCCGCTCCCTTGAGCCGTTTTATTTTGGCTCACATCCGGTACAGCGCATCCTCCGGCTGAGCCACTCTTGCGCATTGCGCAAGTGTTCAAATATCGCATTGCGCACTTTATGCATGGACCCGCCCCCTTCGGTTGCACATGCCTTCATTTCCATTGCGCTGTGGCTCAGCGTGTTTTCGGTGGCTCAACTGGCCCCTTCTCAATATCGCAGAATGGCGCATTTTTGGAGTTGCGCACGCGCAACCCTGTTGTGCATGGCGCAACCCTTTTAAATATCCAGGCCATTGTGTTCACAGTACCATGCTATCACTTTTCATTTTAAAGTTATTTACATTTGTTTGCAGACAAAATGAAAAAAATATAAATTTTCTGCTGTGTTTTTGCTGATTATCAAAAAATCTAAAAGGCATCAATAAATAAAATGCCACTCATTTTGTAGATATTTCTGTGCTGAACAACTTTCGTGCTCACAGTACCATGCTATCATTTTTCGTTTTAAAGTTATTCGTATTTGAATATGGTTAATACTGCTACTGAGGCCGAACATTCTAAATGACATAAACACTGTATAGATAAATGGCTGAAGACATATGCACTGTATATATAAATGAAATTTATGTACACAGTTACTCAAACGGATTTATCACACTCTGTTTATCTCCACCTCATTGCATAAATTTGTTTATCTCACTGTCTCTTACCTCAATATGTAAGCAATAATACCTGACAGGGTGGGCGGTATTGGGCTATACCGGACCGCCCAGGGGTGTAATGAGGCCCGACGCTGCAGGCGGAGGGCCTTATAGCCCCTGGAAGGTCCGGTATAGCCCATACCACTCACCCTGGAGGGTATTATTGCGCTTAGAAAATGGGCTATAAGCAGCATTTTTATCAAACATCGAAAAAAATAGAAAAAAAATAAATAAAACCACAATTAAAAAACAATGAGAAGTCTGTTTTGTTGTAAAGTAGTTCCTCCACTTCTATAATTGGCATACAGTACTTGACAGTAGACGGCACTGCTGCAGTAAATAGGAAATACTGAGGGCTGTCACTTTTGCTGTTGTGATTCCGGAAGTGATTCTCCATCTACCACAAAGTATGATAGGTAAGGACTGGAACTCTGAAATGCATTTAAGGGGGAACTTTGAAAACAAACTGCCACATGTTTTCAAGTAAGCATGGTCTGGTCATCGTTTGTAAAACCCAGAAGAAGAGGTATCAGTATGTCCCTTAACCCCCCCACTATCAGCATTGTTCTATGTTTTTTTTTTTTCAGTTTACACGAAGAGAAAGGGACGATGCTGCAGTGTTACCAGAAGCAAATCCCCCCCCCCCTTGCCACCACACACATGCTGAGGATCAGGAATGGCATAACTTCTGCCAGCGAGACAACAACAGAGTGAGAAATTTTTTTTCACCTGTAGTTATGTTATTTCACAGGATGGAAAACAGGGAGGGCAAACGTGTGGGCGTGTGTGGTGAGGTGAGCAAGAAAAAAAATGTGCAGCTGGCGAGTTTAAAAGTTCCCGGTAACTGAGAAGTGTGGATGTCTTGTCCATTGGCAAGCATGGGGCCGTAGTGGATTGGGCAGTATAGGTACATTCCTGTCTTTTCTTTTTGACTTGAATGTCAGTGGGAGATGGGGATTTGACTGTTTGTGTGTCAGCAGTTGCAGTTTGCAGAGGTAGTCAGGGGTGATGGATTCTGTGACCAGAAATTGGTTGCCATGGAGTGCAACAGTGGTGAGAAAAGTGGTATTTTCATGATTAGTGTAACACAGATGGAGACATGCTGCTGGGCGGTCTGCTCATTTTGAGAATGAGAAACAACGGCGGCAAGTAGATGATCGGCATTGGGGATGTGAGGCATAATAGAGATGGAGCTGTGCTGTTGGAAACATAAGGAGTGTGTCCTATCTTTGTACAATAGCTGTTTTCCCTATTATTTATTAAAAGAAACTAAGGCAGACTCATGAAGGGAGTGGGCCAGAGTTGCTGTCAATTCTTTCTTTTCTTTTTGTCAGTGTGTAGTTTGCGATCGCGAATCCTTCCTGAAAGGACAGTAAGTTCACAAAGGAGTTACTGCTGCCCGTTTTTCAGTGTAGCAGACCTAACAGTATGTAGCAGGAGGGTGCAGCTGTAAGGTATGGAAAGAGTTTTTTTTTCTGTTGGGGTTTTGAAAGGGGACCTGTCCTTACCTAAAAAAGGTGGTTTCTGCCCCCCTCCCCCACACACTTCTGTCAGTTTCCACTCGGTGCCCTCTGCAGCTGCCTTGACTATTGGCGCTGCTGCAGAATGGTTTGACAGATACAGGTGCGTGCTTCTCTTTAAAAACGCCTGCCGATCAGGCGCTATGAAGCCAGTCAGACTGACGGCTTCACATTCTTTCATGTGTTTTTTTTAAATGTGTGGCTATTGCTTATTGGTGGCTGTTTGACTTAAGGAAAGAGAGAGAGAGTGTGGTGGGGGGGCGTTTGACCAGCTGCCAACTCGTGAGAGAAAAAAATGGTGGCTGGTCAATTTGAAAATTCGGGGTGCCCAATGATATGTTAAGTAATGGAGCACCCCAAATTGGCACTTGTTGTTGGGTGGGCATCTATTGAAAAATAAATGCATGCCTGGCATGGCCTTTCAGCCAATCAGCATGCATTATTTTTCAAGCCCATTTTCTAAAAATATTTATCTGGAGGTTAGATGTGTCACAATGACTATCCTTAGCCTAAGGATCAATCAAAGAACAGCTGTCACAATGCTGATGACATCACAATAGCCTTGTCCTGCTCTGAAGCTAGATAAGGTTCATAGGAAAGTTTACAAGTCCAAGAGCTACATAAGCCATGTTTGGATTTGCCACATATCATGGATAAATTCATATTTCTTATCCCCCATGTGTTTGTCCAAAAAATTTTTCAATGATAACATACTAGTGGCTCTCACAATGTTTTCTTGCAGCTTATTCCACCACTCAACCTCCCTTTTTATTAAACCACGTCTTGCTTCTTGTGGTTTTATTAGTTTCTCCCTAAGCCAGAATGGATGCATTCTTGTTGCCCTTTCTGCCATTGTTTTTTTCTTAACCCTATAATTTCAAAAATCACTTCATTATTTAGAGCCTTATATACATAGTACAAGTCTCCTCTGAGCTTGTAATAGGTTATAAAAAACAGACCAAAATCCTTGAGTCTGTCATCGTAAGCCTTTCCATTTAGTTTATGTATTCTATTAGTAATCCTTCTTTGGACTCCCTTCATCAACTTTGTAGTACCAATACTTTGGAGTGAACAAAAAGGTGCCCCATGTTCCATAACAGGTCTCCCCAAGGATCTATATAATGGCTGGCTGCTGAATTCAAAGAGCAACAGTTAACTCTACACAAACAGCTGATTTAAATGGTATAACTTATGAACTGATGTTGTATAAGTTGAATACACAATGGCCTTACTCAAAATATCCAACTTATCTCCATTTGTGGGGGAGCAGGACTGTCATAACTCACTCGTGGCTCTGTAACTCATGGGTTATGGTCCTCCCCCCTCACTCATGAAAATGAATTGCATATTTTGAGTAAGGTCATTGTGTATCCCCTATTTTTAAAACTGGGGATGTTTGTAACTTCCCTACTAGTGTGGATATAGACATGAAATTTGATATGCATACCCAGTGTCCATAGATGCTGGAATCTAACAACCTGGAAAATTTTGGTTCATTAGTTTGCAACTTACTTTGGAAATACCACAGATTACTAATTGACAAAATGTTCTAAAAATTCTTGCTAGTGTAATAGGTAATGATACCAGAATTTCATTTGTAGAATGTGACTTTCACAAAGCATTTACTGTGACTGCATCAGATAAGCTGATCAGAGGTGTTTGTGATTATTGTGTTTCCTCTTTTCTCTTAGCATCACCCGGTGGACTCCACAGAATGGCTTGTCCCCTTGATATCCTTCTTGCTTTTCGCAGTGACACACTTTCTTAAAAGGAGAACTGATTTTCCTGTTAGACATATCCCATTGGAATAACCAAAAATTCCTTCTTGTTGGTGCCCCATTCATCTTCTTACTCAACTACTTCTCTCTGAGTGCCTCTAAGTCCCAGATCCAAGTACATCAGGCTCTCACACTAGTCAATTTTGCTGGGTGTGATCTTTTTTAGAAAATGGGTTTAGCTTTTCCTGGATTCTGACTGATCAAGCCCCTTGCCAAGGTAGGCACTTATGAAACAACGATGCCTGCGTAAAATAAGAACCAGTGCCATCTAGCCTTACCATCAAAAAAATAAATCACTGCCCAACACAGAATTTTTAAAACTGGTCATGTCCACCATTTTTTTTTTTTTGTTTAGCAAGCGAAAGAGGGTCCACCTTCACAGAACAAGTCAGCAATTATACCCAAGGAAAACTTGAAACCCCAATTCAACATAACTTTTTTTTTTAATAACTACCTTCTGTTAATCAGTCACTGACATGTAACCCGCATCATGGGCTGTCTTTCATCTTCCTGATTGCCGCGTCTACTGCCCATGATCACCAATTCTCACCAGTGGTAGGCAGGGGGACAATGCTCACTCCTGGCTGAGCAAGCACAGTTTAAAACAATCTCCCTCATGTTCCCGATCACTGCTAGCAGCAGCTGGGTGGGGGCAAAAGTGTAAAAATAATTCTGTGCTTTTGGGAGGGGTTGAAATGAAAGTGAGTGTAAAAATGCTCTCAGCTTCCCAAAAAGAAAAAGCAGTCATGAAACAGCAGCATTCCCTGGTAGCAGCTGTAGCTGTAGAGGAACTACTTTAAAAGAAAATCTTTTTTTATTTTACCCATTTTAAAGTGATATTTTTCTTCATTTTGTAAATATTCTATGACATTAACAAAGCATTTTTTCTAAACGCAGTAATATCCTCCAGGATGCATGGTATGGGCTATACCCACCTTTTCAGGGGGCTATAGGCCCCTCCGTCTGTAGCGGTGGGCCTCATTACACCACACAATACTGCCCACCCTGTCAGGTATTTTTGCTTATGTAACCTGCCTTCAGGTTGGAACTGTTGTCTCTCTGTTTGCTTCCTTGCTCCATTTGGTTACTGTTTTTGTGCTTTCTAATTCAACTGTTCTTCTTGTGGTGAACCCATGCATATAACTCTTGTCTCTAGTGACCCCACCTCACACCAGATGCCTCACCAGCCCCTGTCCTTTAGTTTAAATCTCCTTAATGCCCTTTTCCTTGACATGATATGTACACTCCTCACCACCGGCACAGCTTAAAACCCAATCTGAGCATGCAGGCATTCCTTGCCCCAAAATGTCTTCTTAGCTGGCAAGAACAAAAGACTCTTCCCCTTTTTTTTTTTAATTCATGTTTTTCAGCCCCCCCCCATCTCTCCAGTGCCGATTACACCCAAACCTTCAGAGCCTCTCTTCTGCCCCTACCTAGCTACCTGAGCTCCTACCAGCCCCCATGGAGCCTGACTAACCATCTGGGCAGGGTACGGGGGACACACCCCTGAGCATTCTCAGCTTTGGACAGCAGAGTAGGTGGCGGGGCTTCCTGGGATAAACTGCGGTTCTAGAAAGCCAGAAGCAGAGTCATTGTACATGTTCTGTGTTAGTGTTCCCTTCTAACCCTGAAGATGTCGACATGCAAGGAGGACTCATGCACATGTATTGTGTAAAATGGGGGTCCCCAGCCAATGTCTTTTCCTCCCGTTGGTGCCCTCAGCTGCACTGCCACCTGTGTTAGTGTTAATCTTCCTCCAGTGGCTATACTCAGGAGGTCTCAGTGGTACATTACATGCAGTGGACCACTACACAGCAGGCTAAAACAGGTTCATTGGCCCTGCTGCTCTCCTAGTCCTAGTCAAAGTCTAGAACAGCACTGTACCAGAAACTGAGACAGTACCAAGTACTGTTGCTCTGACTGGCAGTTAAAGTGTTACAAAAAACAGTTTTGAAAACTTTCTGCCAGGGAGACATCATATAGTTGTGAATCTAAATCCAACATTTCTAGTAGCGAGCCAAATATTTATCGTCAGTAAAAATCCACCTTTATTGGTTTTGCACTGCTAAGGGTTGTTTCCATCAGGACATCCTCCAGTGTGGAACCAAAAAGGGAAATGCCAGAGAGGATATCCTGACCACAACCTGCTGAAACATTGATGCTCCCTTCTATGGAACCACTTAGTACCTTATTTCCACACTTTTTACTAGTTATGAATGTTGTTTGAGTGCAGCCTATTATTTGAGGATCTTGAATTACAACCTTATAAAGTAAATCTTCGGTGACGTGATGTTCTCTCTCCCTACTCTGTCTTTTTTAATATTTTTATTTTTTTAGTTGGTGCTTTTTCTCCCCTCTGTCCTGGCATGGCCCCCCCATCCCACTGACCCCCCAGCCCTGTTACCCCAGCTTCCCCTAGGTAATGCCAAGCCCTATTCTCCCATGGCTTACACCTTGTGATGGGGTGGCAGGAGTGCTCTAGACCCACCAGGTCAAGGATCCAGAAGGGCTGTACCTGAGTCACTGGATGCGGACCCCATGAGGGGTGGTGATCATCTTGCCAGCCGGGGTGCCTTTTTCTATTTTTTTGTCCCCTCCATTGGCACAGAGGAGCATGAGTGCAGTGACAGTGGTGGTGCCACACACAGTCCCACGTGTGGCACACCAGACTTCTGCCACTCCTCCACCTCCTAAGTGGGGTCCCAGTGTCCTGTACCCCAGCCTTCACTAGGGGATAATCTAACTGTGTGAACCATGCTACCCTGTCCTTGGAGGGGGAGAAGGAGAGCAGTTCATAGTATGCTCAGTCCTCAACCCCCTGCCGACCCTCTTATGTCCCGAGCTCGTTCCCAAACTCAGGTCATTGGCATCACAAGGAATGTCACTCCCGCTGCACTGGATGGCCAGCCCTCTTTTTTATATTTACAGTTTATTTACCCAGGGTAGCCTGGATGAGCTACAACATCCCATTTTTCAGGGGAATCCTGTGTCTATCCATTTTACATCTGGGTGGACTAGAGCACTGAAAGGTTAAATGACCTGCCTAAGTTCACACGGTGAGCAAGAGTTTTTATGGGACTTGAACCTGGTCTCCCAGGTTCACAGGTTTGTGTTCTCACCACTTGGCAACATTGCTAAGGGTGAAATCGGCAGCCCTTTGAGATGGACATGCCTCTAGATAACCCTTGACTTCAGAGCCCTTTTTCCTATTTTCACAGTTTATGCTCATCTTCTAACCCCTCTCAACCAGTTCTTGCACTCTAATACCCTGAGGATAAATATTCTCTGTTAAATATATGTAAATTAATGAGACAATTTATTTTTTCAAACCCAAGCAGGGAAGGTAGGATGCTCCCTTACTGAACCAGGAGCAGATGGTGATGTTTTTTAGTTGCCAACATGAATTGCGGCTTCAAGCACACAATAAACATTTTACTTAGTTGTCCTCACTGTGACTGTACTTTATCTGATCAATTCTGGCAATCCCCTTCCTGACATAATCTAAATACTGACACCCGAGCGATATCCCAGAATCCCTCCCTGGCAGATGTCAGCAGTGGGGGTCAGCCATGGAAGATTCGCCAACCCCCAAAAGTGTCTTGGACCTTTCCACAGGTCTGGCCCTGTCGCAGGTCTCGTGGTACTCTCAAGGCTAATCGTACCTTCTGGACCACTTTTGGGCATGATGTAATGAAAATAATATGGCATAATGGACCATCTTCTGTTGATACATAGGAACACAGAATGTGACAGCAGATAACAGCCGCTGGGCCCACCAAGTCTACCCTTTTTTTCTAACCTTCATTTTTTTGCTGCAGACTCTACATGAGCTATGGTTCCATTTCTTCCTCCCCTTCCTTACCTCTACAGTACTTGTGTGCCTGTCCCAGGCATTTTTGAACCCCACCACTTGTTTTGCCCCACTACCTCCAGGCATCCACCACCCTTTCTGTGAAGAAGTACTTCCTCACATCCCTCCTGAATTTATCCCCCCTACTAGCTTCATGTCATGCACCCGTGTTCTACAGCACCTTTTTCTCTGAAAGACACCCCCTCCCATACCTTATTAACCCCCGTGAGGTGCAGTATTTAAAGGTTTTTATCATATTCCCCCTCCCTCCTTTCCTCTAAGGTGTGCATGTTTAGCTCCTTTAGCTTTTCCTTGTAGGGCTTTTGATGCTTTTGTAGGGCTTTTGATCAGTTGCCCCATTACCTGATCCTTAGCCAGTTGCTTATCCATGGCGGCTAGTAGCCCCCCTTCAGCCACAGTGCTGCAATAAAAGGCCTCGAGTGGCCACATGTGAACTCTTTCCTCAGCTGCAAGGAAAGGTAATTTTATTTATACAGCACCCAATCCCAGGGGCTCTGGGCACCTTACAGTCACAAAAGAGGTAGTAAAACATATAATAAAATGGCAAAAAATAAAATGTATTAAAGTCTTTAAAAGGCACGTATGGACCCTGCTGCAGTACTGCATCCCTTCCCCCTCCCACCTACCTGTAGTTTTTTAACAGGTGGGGGGTCTCCACAAGAGGCTGCAACAGGGGTTGTGAGGGCCACCATGGTTTATGAATGGCTTGCAGCCCCTTTCCCCTACTTGTTTGCAAATTCTTCACTGTGTGAATAGCCCCCCCCCCTTCTTTAATCTGGGAAGTATTATTTATAGACCAGTGAGGCTATTATCAGTGGGAGATTCGCCTCCCCCCCAATAGTGCAAACAACAGGAGTGCACTTGATAAGGAGAGACATCTATTTTCCAGACTCTTACAAAGGGGCTTCCCACACTTTATATAAAAGATGAAGTAAATCAGGCTCGTTTTGTAAAATGAACTCCTGTACCTCATGAATTACCACAAATTGACTGTCATCACCTACTTTTGCTTTTGAAGTTACTTTGTGGGGTTACTTTGATCTCAACCACAATAAAAAATAGTTGCTAGAGGGGAAATATTTTTACCCTGTGGATTGTCTTAAACTACCGCACTACATCATCCATTCAACAAACTTCTATGGATCAAAGTTCAGAACAGGTGAGTCAGACAATTCTGGAAACACAATTCTAAATGCATTTACAAACAGCTGTAGTTTTTAGGTCCTCTGTGTACTGAGAGCAATTCTCTAGTATAATGAAAAGCAGACCAATACTACATTTACACCACTTGTATTTTGACTTCATTGTTTTTTAGTTCTTTGTTATTTTTTGTGTTTACTTTCCCCTGCTGTTGGTCTGCTAACTACTGTGGATAATGCAGCAATTATTTCACTGAGTCTTTCAAAATGTATCTGACTCTCCCCTCCTAACCACACAATTGCTGTCTGTGACATCACAGGCTGTTGTCATGGTGAGAACTATGATGTCATAAACAAAGGTACTGTGAGGTTAACAGGGGAGAGGCAAATGTTTCCAAAAGTTTTTTATACAGACTTTTTAGCTGGACTACCAAGATGTGCTGTAAATCTTGGAAACAAACATTGAAAATGAAAAAATGTACTTTCCAGTAAATTGTAACAGCTGAAATATCTTATTTGTAAAAACATGCTGAAGTGCAGAGTTGCTCTTTAAGGAATACAATAACTTAATAGAGCAAATGAGAGTACAAATAAAATTAAGTATTCACAATGGAACACAAGGAATGATCCCTCCCAAAAGTCTAAACCCAGCTTGAGTGGGGAGGGGGGGATAAGACACATATTTATCAAGTAAATATAACCAGTGCAGTATATCAGTGGATTTACATATATGAGGACTATCGAAAGTGACTCAAGAAGTAACTTCTTGTGTTCTGAAAACAAATAAAAACTTGGTACTTGGAATTACACTTTGGTCTTAAAGAGTTAGTAGATAACAGCCGGCAGAAAATGGTATTCATGTTTTTCTCTACTCATGTGTATCTCCCCTCTCTGACCTAGCCCCATCATGCCAGCTCCTCAGCTCCATCAACTGGCTTCTCCCAGGATTTACCTCATCTCTTGTGCCCCCCCAGTGGGGTCAGTGGGGTTTGCCAGTCCCCACTGTGTACAGAATCTGGCTGGGGGGTTGTCTGAGTCACCGGTGTGGGGTCTGCTGGTGGCCGGAGCACTCATCCTTGTGTTTTTTTTAACTTACTATACTTTTTCTTCCCATCTTCTGTACCAACCCACATCGGTCCGCCACTCTGTTCTGCCCCGTCACCCACCATCTCTGGGACTTACCTATGTTCCTTGTTCCCCCATGGATACCCCCATGGGAAGGGCTGCCAGAGGCTATGCCTTACCTCCAGAAAGAGTTTAAGGATCAGTGTGGGAGCGAAGAACAACTTTTGAAAACCACTGGGGAAACATGCTTACTGCGGATTATGTATTAATTCTGGTCAGTACACCAGCTCTTTAAAGTGATTTTCCTGTATCCAGGAAAACTTTTTAAAGTATAATGTTTAGATACAATTTAACTGTTATTTCATTAGCTCATTTGTTCCCATTGACGCCATATGGCGTCGGAACCTGCTGGAGTGGACCCAAAATTTAGTATGCTCAATTTTCTCCCTTAGCCCTTTGTCACAGAGGGCATTTGCATGAAAAGCAGATGTTTGTATCACAGACATCCTCTCGTCCTTCTGCTTTTTTCATCTGCTGAAGGCTCCCTGTTGGAGTTAGTCTCTGCTTTCAAGTATCTCGGGGTCACTCTCGACCCATCTCTTGACTTTAACCTGCATATAGCTACCACCTACAAGGTGGTGAACACCAAACTGGGTCTAGTTTATAAAATCAGGTCCTCCCTCAATGATGCTGCCAGACTGGCTATTGCACAAGGCTATCTCTGTCCCTGTCTGACCTATGGCTCCCTCGCCTACCTCAATGCTAGCAAAGATGCGTTCCTTAAATGGAGCACCTGCTACAACAACATATGTAGATTTGCTGTCTGTGCTCCCAAACTGACCCACCGCTGCCAACTTTATTCCCGACTTGGCTGGCTCTCTCCATACTCATACTAACTCTTCGCCGCTGGCTGTCTGACTGACAACATAGTTAGAACTGGAACCCCTGAGACCCTCGCAGCCTTGTCAGTCCTTCCTGACCCAGCCTATCCACTCAGATCTATCCTCTCTTGTAATTCCCAGATGCTCCACTAAAATGGGTTATCTCTCCTTCACCGTATCTGCTCCAAAAATCTGGAACTCCCTCCTCATCATGTCAAAATCTCTTTTTCCCACCGGGCCTTCAGAAAGGGTCTCCGTGCCTACCTGACTGACAATGACATTTGCTCTTGCCCTGACACTCCAAGGTCTCTCTCCTAACTGCTACACTGGCCCGTCTCTGCACTTCCCCCCCATCTGCACTTGCTCTACTCGACTGTTGTACTAGCTCCTTACTTTCATACCCTGCAAATGTGTCTATTGTTTCTCCTCCTTAGCGACCCCCCTCATGGTCCTCTACATCGCTAGCTTCAACCTGCCCTCTGTCACTGCATTTGCTGATCCCCAAGGTATTTCTGGATGCAGTAGAAAAAAACAGAGCCACTACTCGGTATGTGGTGCACAAAGTACCAGTTGCAAACAAGAAACATAGACTCTGGCACACACTAACACCAAGACAAATGCATTTATAAAAAAGCAGCTAGTCTTTAATTAAAATTCAGCATACCCTCACAGCAGGTGTGTCTGTGTGAAACGTTGAGTTTTTGTGGCTCCGTGGTTTTTGCTGTGAGGGTATGCTGAATTTAAATTAAAGATTAGCTGCTTTTTTATTTATGCTTTTGTCTTGGTGTTAGTGTGTGCCAGAGTTTATGTTTCTTGTATTTCTGGATGCTTGGCTAGCATTTTATCTATACAGCACTTAATGTATTGTAACCTGTTACTGTTCTTTATTGTCTCTGTCGTCAGATTATATACTCATTGCTTTGTAATTCAGAACCTTGCTGTAACATGCCCACTGTTTAATCCTGTTTGTACATTTGTTCCAATGTTATGTTATGTAACTCTCCCGGGTCATACCTGAAAATAGGCAATTTATTGTCTAGTGCACCTACCCGGTTAACAAAAACTAAGCAAATAAATAAATCTTCTGTGCATGAGGTAATATTCATTACCATGGCAACAGACTGTGATGTCACAAACACAGAGCTATGATTTCAGTGCAAGAAAAAACAGCAAGAGATGATGTTGAAGATGCATTTATCCCATGTTCACACAAATATTGTTCACAAAGAATGAGAGGCATAAAAAACAGAAGATTCATTAAATATAAGCTGTTCTCCAAGTTGACTTTTGTGTCTTCTTAAAGGGTAAGAAGCAAACATTGCTGGGGTGGCTCAAATTATGAAAGCCAGAAAAGGTTTTTCAGACAAGGAATTGGGCTTACCTATTCAGAGGTATAAATACCTAACATCTGTAAATTAAATCTGCTGCTTTTGAGCACTCATTGTCCCATAACGTTAGTGAGCAGTGTCTGTTGCATCCCAGTTCACCTTAGTCACAAGAAAAGTGACGTCAAACAATGGGAGTTTAAAACAGCTGAGAACTAGTATATAGAATGTCTTTTTTTCTCTTAAACAGAACAACCACTAATATTTTGTGACCTTTTCCAAAAATAATTTGTTATGATATTTTGTAATGTTTGAAATTATATTTCAAAAGCTGTAATCTTTGAACTGTTAGACCTAGAAACTTAATTTCTTTTTTGTGCCTCTGCCCTGGGCACCCACTCCTTCAAGCTCTCCACACAGCACACCTCTGCTGCTCATTGGACTCACCCTGTGCTTCTGTACCCTTCCCCCAGGCTTCCGGTACCTCTGTCATAGGTGGATCTGACTTGACCCTGTCAGGGGCCCTCCTGCTTCCACCAGGAAGAAAGCACCTTTCAACATCCTACAACCACCAGAGGTGGAAGGGCCAGCCTGCTTTGGGGGTCTGGTAGCATGGGAGGGGCTGCCAGGGAGGCTGTCACCTAGGGTACACAATGTAACCCTTTTCTGTTTTATGGTGCCCCATCCACCACTTGCATATGCGCTTCCACAGTGTTGTCCTGGGAGCTGGGACACTCTGCAGTGTGTGGTCCCCCATGCTGCCGGAAGCACGTTTGCAGGGTACCACCAGGAGCCACTGTTGAAGTGGCATGCAGTGTTCCACCCCCCTGGGAGGGAAGCATCCAAAGGACACTCTGGATCCCTCCCTGCTGGCCTCCACTCCTGATGTCCCAGGCCCAGGACTTGAACCAGGGTTGCCAGCATGCCAGATTGAGGCCTCATAGCTCGGCATCACGGACCCGGTTAAAGTTTTTTTTGAAGTGAAAGTTGGAATCCAATCAACTTCAGTAAGATCATAATGATGCAGTTCTCATGTGCTGAGACAGAAACATAAACAGAGATGGCAGAAAAAGACCAAAATTCCATGTAGTCTGCCCAGAGTTCCCTATCTGCCACAGGACCTATTGTCCATATGGGGTTTTATCCCTCCCATTCCACCACCCCCACTCCTCTCCCAACTGCTACTGACCTGACCAACCACCAAACCTTAGAAACATAGAATCTGATGGCAGATAAGAACCGCTTGGCCCACCTAGTCTGCCCATTTTCCTACCTAACAGATAAGCTGCAGATCCTAGTTAACCAATAGCTTACTTCCTCATACCCCCCACTAGGACTGCCTCATGTCTGTCCCATGCATTCTTGCATTCCCCCACTGTTCTTGACTCCATGAGCTCCTCAGGGAGGCTGTTCCATGCATCCACAACCCTCTCTGTGAAAAAATACTTCCTCACATTACCTCTGAGCCGTCCTCCCTCTATCTTCAAATTGTTCCCCTTGTTCTTGCACATCTCTTTTCTGAAAGATGCCACCCTCTTGACTTTGTTGATTCCTTGAGGTACTTGAAAGTTTCTATCATGTCCTCTCTCCATCCTTTCCTCAAGGGTATACATATTAAGCTCCTTTAGTCTTTCTTCGTGTGTCTTCTGGTCAGACCCTGCACCATTTGATTACCCTCCTCTGGACAGCCTCCACTCTGTCTATGTCTTTGTGGAGATGGGGTCTCCAGAACTGCACACAGTACTCCAGATGGGGTCTCACCAACTGTCTGTACAGAGGGATAACAACTTCCTGTTTTCTATTATTGATGCCTCTCCCTATGCATCCCAGTATCCCCCCAGCCTTCCTTACTGCCTTCTCACATTGCTTGCCCACCTTTAGGTCATCTGATATAATTACCCCCAGGTCCCTTTCCATTTTTACTGTTGTCAGTATCTCACCCCCCATTGTGTACTCTTCCCTGGGTTTTTGTTTCCCAGGTGCATTACCTTGCACTTCTTTGCATTGAATCTGAGCTGCCATACATTTGACCATTCCTCCAACCTTGCCAAGTCCCTTCTCATCCTTTCCACTCCATCTGGTGTATCAACCCTGTTGCAGATCTTTGTGTCATCTGCAAAGAGATATACTTTTCCTTCCAGTTCCTCTGCAATGTCACTTATAAAGACATTAAAAAGGACCAGTCCCAGTACTGAACCCTGTGGTACCCTGCCAGTAACACTCCTTTCTTCACTGTGGACTCCATTTACTACTACCCTTTGCATCCTGTTGTCTAGCCAATTTTTTATCCAGGCTATCACCTTGGGACCCACTCCAAGGTTGGCTAACTTGCATATTAATCTTTTGTGTGGGACTGTATCAAATGCCTTACTAAAATCTAGGTAAACCATGTCCACAGCCCCTCCCTGGTCTACTACTTTGGTCACCCAGTCAAAGAAATCTATTAGATTCGTCTGACATGACCTTCCCTTCGTGAATCCATGCTGCCTTGGGTTCTGTGCCCCACTGGCCTCTAGGTACTCAACAATTCTTTCCTTCAGAAGTGATTCCATCATTTTCCGTACCACTGAGGTCAAACTAACTGGTTTGTAGTTTCCTGCCTCTGTCCTGCTCCCACTTTTGTGAAGAGGAATCACATCCACCCTCCTCCAGTCCTCAGGTACCACCCCATCCTCCCATGATTTGTTAAAGAGAGTAGTCAGTGGTGTCATTAGTTCTACCCTTAGTTCTTTTAGAATTCTTGGGTGAATCCCATCGGGCCCCATTGCTTTGTCCACCTTCAATTTTATTAGTTCTTTCAGAACCCTTTCTTTTGTAAATGGACTGGTATTGACTCCCGTCTTCAGAGTGTTTCTCTTGTTTGGTTTAGGTACCTCCCCCTCCTCTTCCTTTGTGAATACTGAGCAGAAATATTCGTTCAGTATCCCTGCTTTTTCACTGTCACCCTCTACCCACATTCCCTCCCCCTTTATTAAGCCTCAGTATCCCTCCTTTGGTCTTTCTTCGCTCTCTAATGTACCTATAAAAGGTCTTATCCCCCTTCTTAACAGAGTTGGCTATCCTTTCCTCAGTTTGGGCCTTTGCTATTCTGACTGCCTTCCCAGCCGCTTTCTGCTTTAACTGATAAAGTTCTCTGTCCTGTTCCTTCTGTGTTTCCTTTTATTTCCTGAATGCTATCCTTTTCTCCTTAACCTTCTCTGCCACCTCTTTTGAGAACCATAGCGTTTTTTTCCTTTGTTGTGTTTTGTTGAGTTGCTTTACACAAAGGCGTGTTGCCTCTGTGATGGCTGTTTTGATTACTCCCCATTGTTCCTTCACCCCTCCTTCTTGCCTGTTTGCTAGTGCTTTTCTGAGGCACTCTCTCATTTTCCCAAAGCCAGCCCTCCTAAAGTCCAATACTCTTGCTTTTGTATGGCTTGATTGTATGGCTGTGTTTATCGTGAACCACACTGTTTGGTGGTCGCTTGTTTCCAGATGGCTACCCACTTCTAAATCTGATATTCTTTCTCTGTCCCCATTTGAGAGTACCAGGTCTAAGACCTTCATGCTGTCCCAGCTATGCTTGAAACCATTTATGATCTTGGCACCCACCACCTTTTCTGGCAGACTGTGCCACAGCTGCACTACCCTTTCCATAAAATAGAACTTCCCCACATCCCTCTTAAACCATCACACCACCAATTTCCACTCATGACCTTGCATTCTTGACTCTGTATTCCTGTGTAAGCACCTCCTCCCCGCATCTGGGGTATGATGATGATGAATGTCCAGGGAAGGGGGGCATTATACAGCATAAAGAGTCCACATACCTGGTCAGCCTGGCTTACCAGACTTGATGAAAACCGGGGTGCTCTTGACCTCTGGGTGTGGAGCTGGTCGACTGGAGAGATGAAAAACACTAGTCTTCACCTCAGAGACCTTTGTAAGCGGTCTTCACAAGGCAGGTCTCTCACCATCTTCCTCGATGGTTCTCTGGTTCTTTGGTCTAGGGGCAGTACTGGCGTGGTCCCCTAGTCCCCTCCTCTAGATGTGATTCAGAGTCAAATGGGTTTATCATATTGTTGATGACATGGTTGGTAAGGGCTGTAACATGCTCTTCATCCATCTTCAGTGCAGAGGCAAGGACTTGTTTGTGGACTTTGTCTTCACTACTTGTTGATATGCCACTTCTTTCTCTCACAGCTTTTTGCATATTCACTCAGGACATGTCTTGTGAGGATCTATCTGACAAGGGCTGGCTTCTTTCTTATCAGTCCTACAATCCCACTTCTGCCTCTTGAGTCTTTGATGACAGTTTTCTCTGTTCCCATGTCACTCCAAATTCTCTTGAAAGATTCAGGAGTCTGACACAGTAAATTCCCCAGATTCAACAGCACTGTGTACTTCTTCAGGGAGATTTAGCATATCAAGACTGTAGATTGGAAACCACCTGGCATAGTTGAGCCTGTTTGCAGCAAAGAAGTATAGAAGCATGGCATGCTATGTGTGTAGGTGAATTTCCAATCACCCTCTCACTCTGCATGGACATTTAGAAGTAGTATCTGCATAACCTGGAGAAAATGATCACAGAACTTGAATGTAGGAGACTGGGCATCCCCCATGCCTGAAATTCCTCCAGTGGTGGTAGCATATGCAGCCCGGGTCGTGCATGAAAACAATCCCTGGGATCAGTGCACTCACCCGGTTATCAAAGTCATAAATAAATACATAAATAAATAAATAAATAAATATGCTGAGTTAGAGCATCATCAAGCTCTTTAATAACATGTTGTAAGGATTCAATGTTTTCAGACTCAAAGCCGTTTGAGTGTCAGCCAACATTTGCCAGAGAAATGCTGGAACTCCATGCATGCCTCCTCCCTGTTCACACCATTTATCAAATGAAGAACATTTCAGAGCGCTCAGGGCCTCTCAGATGGTTGTCCCCCTCAGATGAGGTCTTTAATTCCCCTTCCTCGCCCCAATGGCTTAAAATTGAACTATCTCTATTACATGACTGTGGTCTTAACCCAGCTGCGCTTCTCCATGTTAAGGCCAGGGTCTTGCCCGCAAATCTAATTTTAACTCCCATTGCTATATCGGTTAAAAATCACTCACAGTTATGCAGCTTCCTTAAATATAACCACACTCAGGACCCAGCACAGCCCATATGGGGAAAAGGAATCACGTCTTCTCTCAATTATTTCAGAAGAAAATTCCTGGCTTTCCTCTGCAGAGATTTTAAGCACCTACAATCTACCCACAAATTATAGTTTTAAGATTTTCCAACTAAAACATCTAATTTTAAAGGTCTTCGGATTAACTTCTCATTTACTGGACAAACCATCCTTTCTCAGTGTAATAAACCTTGAGTCTGGCTTCCAACAGTCAGTGTCTAGTTGTTACAAAATATTGTATAACTGGGTGTATCCGACTTGTTTCGTTCCAGGGGGCTATTGGAAGTCTTTCTTTCCCACCAGAGAATTAGATTTTAGTTTAGTTTAGTTTATTAGTCTAGGAATTAATGCCTTTGAGCCAGGGCTCTTTTACAAAGGTTCCACGTCACAAAGAACATTTAACAAAGCACGATACACATTACAGGTAAAACCAGACAGGAAAGTTACATCATAAATTTGCTATTAACAGTTTAAGGCAGTAACGTTTTTAAGTTTCATAGAAAAACAAGCTATAACAGGTTCAAGCGAGTAGACAATTTCGAGGTTAAGGAAACTTCTAGGGAGAGGGTGATCATTAGGCACCAAAAGGAGGCTAGAGAGGAGGGAAAGGTGGTGAGCGGGAGAGTAAGTGAGAGGGGACAGGAAAAAAGGGGGGGAGTGAGTTTGGGTGGGAGACAGGAAGTAGTAGAGGTACCAGAGGGTTCATTAGTCAGGGAGGAAGAGGCCTCAGATGTGAGGATGGACATGAGGAGTAGTAGCCTTTATCTAGCACAATCACAGTTGCTAGTGGTGGTGAGGTGGGCATAGAGCATGGATTTGAAAGCTTCAAGCAAGGTTGAGGATAGAGTAGGTGGACTAAGCGCATTGAACCATGTCGGGGCCCTGTATGCGAAAGATATTTGTCCCTGTGCAGTCCGGCATCTCGGAACCAGAAAAGGTTGGCGTTGGACTGAATTATGGCATAATTGCCATAAATACATCACCCAGGACCGACTATGCCTTACCCAATTCCACATATTACACAGCTTATACTACTCCCCACGGAAACTATTCAAATTCGTACTTCTCCCATCACCTATTTGTACTAGATGTAAGAAAGAAGAGGGATCTCTGTTTCACATCTTCTGGAATTGTTCTAAAGTTACCCTGCTTTGGAATACTATTCAGCAAAACGTTGACCCCTTATTGGGTTTGCATGAGTTATTTACCCCAGAAATTTGCCTACTTGACGAATGTACGGAGATTCCTGTATTAACCAGGAGATACCATATGGTCCTTATCTCCATGTCCGTTAAGACATTAATTCTATGTCACTGGAAGTACAGTGACAATATCTCATATGCAGAGTGGCTCAATGAACTACTCACAAATCTCAGGACAGAAAAGACAATAGCGACTCTCAACAATAGGCCTGAGAAATATGCAAAAATATGGGACCCCTTGCATACATTGTACTCCCTTTGAAGTGCCTACCCCTGGATATAGCATTCCATTGTTTGAATAGACTCCAGTTGGATTTCTATGTTGAATAAACTGAGGGAGGGGGAAGGGTTTAGTGGGAAGGAGGGTTGAGGGTGAGGGGTGGGTGGAGGGAGGGTGGAGGACAGATCCTTGTTATTTTGCATACCATGTCAACTGTGCAGTGTGTTTCTGGAACTGTTCTTATTATTGTAAAAAATCAATAAACTTTAATTTGAAAAGAGCACTCAGGGCCTCAAATGCTAGAGTCAAGCCATGTAGAGCATGGTTGAATTACTCACCAGCAAGCATTTGATCTGCAGTAAAAGCTGCATACACATCAAAATCAACAAGAAGGTCTAGCAATCCTGCATCTCCCCAAAATTTACTAATACATGCAATAAAACAACACAGGGTGTGAAAACCACCCAGGCGAATCACATTGGTACGAAGTTCATCTGGGAGAGTCCATTTTACTTGCTGAGCAACAGCGTACAGCTGCTGATCCACGGTCTGAACGGCATGCTGCTGGCCTAGAGCTGCTGACATTTCCTTACATTTCAGCATTGAAGTATAAACTGTGGCCATGTCAGCTGGTTTGGCATCCACAATAGGTGCATATGCAAGTACTGTGCAGGTGCTCTTCTTTGTGGTAAGCTTGTGGTTGAAACCAGTGCAAAATGGAATCACCTGAGTGTGAACAATATCTGCGTCATTTGGTATTGGTAGGACATCACGAGGTAGTAGTCTTAAAAGAAGCCTTGAGAGATCTTGGACAGTTTTCACTTGTAGGTGACAGGAGTTTATTTTCTCAAGTACTTTTTCATGGCGAGTCAGTTCTGGACATGTTCTAGGTTTTTCAAATGCTGCACACTGCATAAGAGACTCTGACTGCCTGGTGAGAGTAAGTGACTTTTCTTTCCCACGCTTCAGTGATATTTCTTGTGATGCTGGACTTTATGCAGACTGTTCTTGAAATACAACTCTAGCCATGGAATGGAGGTATTCTTTCCATCAGTGGTCTCTGCGTTGATGTCTATATTATCATCTCCTTCATGGATGAGATTTCCACCAGCATGAAGTGGTACAGTTCCATTTGGAATGAACACACCTCCTTGGAGTCTTTCTATTTCAGTTTTTGCAGCACTAGTCAGAACCGCCTCAGGTCATCATAACTGATACAGAATCCATGAAGGTGTAGTATGTCAATTAAATTGCGAGACCCAAACTCATGGTGTAGCTGTGCAACAAGACATATGTGCAATGGTGTGATAATTTTAGAACTGATAAATACTATACACTCCGCAATTGAGAGGCACCTTCTTTGAATGTCTTCTGAAGGATGATACTCATTGCTGGCTGAATATTATGCCTCTTTATCTGTCAACCGAAGGACAAGCTCCTGCACCAATTGGGGCACAAAAGTAGCTGACCTCCGTAAACTACAATCCCCTGGCTTTGGATAATATTCTGAGGGTTTCATTTTTGCTATTTCAGACCAAAAAAACAAAAACGGCATTATACAAAACCACTTGTTCATTTGAAAGCTGTTCATCGGGTTCACTCGCCAGAAGAACATCCACAAAACATTTGGATGACTTAAGTTCCTGCTTCAGATTGCTAGCAGCTTGCTAATGTTATTGCGCTGCATAGAACAATGGTAGACTTGCCTTGTCCATGCTGTGCATGGAATGAAATTGCAGAACCATGGTGTTTTTCTAATCTTGCCTGTAATTTGCTACTGGAATAGCTTTCAGTTTCTACATTGGAGGGAAGTAGGGCTTTATATCTTTGTAGCAGATTGGACAGGAGAAGAGCCTTCTCGCTGTACATAAGATCAGTGTCTATCTCTTCAATCAGCTGATAAAATGCAAGGTCATAAGGTGACTGTATTGTTGCAGCGGAACTAGATGGAATTGCTCTCAGACTCGTTTTACTCAAGTAGGAAGAAAGGCATGTTGAGTGATAAACTGCATCCTTAGCAATCAAGTCTTCCTCAGATATTCTGCACAACCTGTCATCATCTCCTCTTTGACATGCTGCCTCCCTTAGACTGGTTGCTCTCTCAAATGTTTCAATTATATGAAGTTTCTTGTCTTTCTTGTGTGTTTTTCTCAAGCAAACAATGCAACATGACCAATTGCTGGAGGATGTGCTTGCCCTGGTGGCTATAGAAGCAGGTGAACATGATGCTGTCTGATCAAATTCAGAGTCTGTTTTCTTTCCTGGGTTGAATACAACTCTGACATGTGCCAAATTCGACTTGCTAGTGTATTTCTGAAAGCAACCCCTGTGGTAAGAGTATTGGTGCCACATCATGTAAACTAGAAAACTCATCCAGTAGCTGCCAATACAATTCATCTCTCCTGGCTTCTGCTGTCAGCATCACAGAATTCTGTCCAGCACTGGTGGCTTTTGACAGTTTTGCATTCTGTTGATTTTCTTGACAAATAACACATGTTCAGAGTTTGTGGGGGGTCTTTTCTCTTTGATGTAAGTTTTAAGGGGCTTGTATCCTCCATGTCTTCATATACTGTAACTTCCCTGTGGATGTAAAATTCGAAAAGTATTTTGTTAGCATTACCTCCACCACTAATACCATTTTCATTTTGTACAAGTATACAGACTTGTGCTAAATTAGATATAAATTACATCTATATGTTAGTATCAAAGCTGCCATTTTTGTTTAGTGAGCACTTTGATTGAAGCATAGTACGAATCTGTCTATTGTCATCTCTAACACTGTTACTGACCTGTGCATAAGTGTCACTGAATTAAAAAGCTAGTTTCTAGACTATTTCAAAGGCTAGTACTGCATGCATAGGCAATTACAATTTAAAACTTCTACCAGGCAGAGTAGATGCTACATTGTATGTACAAAAGCTTACAAATGGAGAAGAATGACACTAGGAATTCACATACATTTATATCTACCCACTATGCAGTACAAACTATGGGCCTGCAGTCTACTGCTACTGGTGAGAGACTGATCTGAGCAGCAAATTTCAATTGAAAATATAGAAAACTATTATAATCACTTGTGAGATGTTGACAATTAAGATTCTGCGATGTGAAAACATTTCAGTTTAGTATATTGCAAAATGCTGACATTCACCATTTTTGCCACATGCTTATCAGCTTCATCATTTCTGAAAAAAATACTAGCCAATGCAAAACCAGTAAAAATCTTTTAATACTTTGTCATTTGGTAGCTTTGACCAATAAACACCACGTTAAGGTGCTGAAATTAACTTAAACAGTAAAAACTGGAGTCATAGTCATGTTGCAGTGTTTCTGGAACTATGCCAAAAATTACCCTTTCTCATTTTGGGTACCATTGTTTAACCTTGCCTACAGGCTTACTTGACAGCTCCACATCTGTCACCTCATCCAAATCGACTGGTCCTCACTAGCCAGCGCTCCTGACGTTAATTCTGCCCTTACCTACCTCTCCACGGCCTTCAACCACGCCTGTGACCTGTATGCACCCCTAAACACTCATAGGATAAAAAAACGGACTGCTGCATGGATCACTCCAGCGCTGATCCAACAACTAAAAAAGAGAGATAACCTCTGGCACCTAGCTAACGACTCCGGCAGGGTTGCTGACAGGCAAGCCTACTGGGCAGCCCGCAATCAATGCTCCTGGACAATCAAGCAGGCTAAAGCCAAATTCTACCAGGCCATGTTGACATCCACCTGGGGCTCATCCAGAGCTTTCTGGGACAACATTAAAGATCTAAATGGTAAGACCTGCTCCCCCCCTCCATCCCAGCTTGACATAAATGGGACTGTCTCGACTGACCCCACCTGTATTGCTAACTGCCTCAATCAAACTTTCACTGACTTAAGTGACATCCTCCCAGCCCATTTTTCTGACCCAGTTGCCAAACCCTCCCACGTACCCATTTCCAGGCCTCAATTCCACTTCCGAGTGATCTCACCCCACGATGCCAAACCTTTCTTAATAAAGGCCCTTGCCTCTCAGAACCCTACCAAACCCTCTTGACTCCAGGATTCTTCGCCTCGTGCTGGATGTCATGCTCACCCCGCTGACGCTTATCATTAACAAATCCCTATGCCTCGGCCAATTCCCTAAGGCTTGGAAGCATGCAGAAGTAACCCCCATCCATAAGTCGGGGGACCGCACTCTGCCTAACAACTACAGGCCCATCTCCATCCTTCCCCCCTATCCAAAGCCTTTGAAAAAATAGTAAACACTCAGCTCTCGGAATACCTTACTAACTACAACCTTCTGTGTCCGGAGCAACACGGTTTTCGCCCTGGCCATAGCACAACCACTGCCCTTCTGGAATTCTCCCACCACATTCACTCAGCACTTGACAAAGGTCATCTTGCAGGGGCGGTCTTCATAGACCTGTCCAAGGCCTTCAACACGGTGTGCCACCCCCTACTACTTAACTCCCTCAGCACACTAGGTCTCGCAACCGGCCCCCTGAAGTGGTTTGCAAGCTACCTACACAACAGGTCCCAAAGAGTCAAACTAAATGGGACCCTCTCCTCCTATCTTCCAGTATTCTCAGGTGTCTCCCAAGGCTCCATCCTTGGCCCAACCCTTTTCAGCCTATTCCTGAACACCCTCCCCAGTTCCTGCTCCAGTAAAATATTACTCTATGTGGATGACGCTGTTATCTTTGCATCACACCCTGACCCACTCCCACTCCAAAGCTTGCTGCAAAGCGCCTTCCTCCAAACTGAAAAGTGGTTCGATAATCACCGCCTAGTCCTGAACCTAAAGAAAACAAAGTCCATGCTCTTTTCCCATCGGCAAAACAATGCCAGAAACTTCCCCCTCCACATCACCACCAGCACGCCCCTCCCCCTGGAGCAGGTTGCATCCTATAAGTACCTGGGCATCACCTTGACTCCGGCCTTACTTTCCACGCCCACCTCAAAGCACTGTCATCTGCTATAAACTCCAGGATCGGTCTTCTCTACCGCCATAAAGACTGTCTCCTGAACCCGCCTTAAAACTAGCCATCACCTCATCGGTATTATTGGCTGACTATGGGCTCCCTGTCTATGCTGCTGCTGATGCCTCTGCCTATCCAAAGTTCAGACCTCTATTAATAAAACATGTAGGCTCCTTACCGGTGCCCACAGCAGAACCCACACCTGTTTACTATACTCTGCCGCTAAAATACTCACCCTTGAGGAAAGACTGAATTATCAAACCTGCCTACTGGCCAAAAAATCCTTGTCAGAACTCTGCCCTCCTGGGGTCTCTGGACCTTTGCAGCGGGCTGCTAGGTCACTGCCAACCCGGTATGCCGCCACAGCCACTTTCATAGTTCCCAGAGCGAGGACCTCTCACTGCCAAAGATCTTTCCATCACCAAGCCCGTCCTGTTTCAACTCTCCCTTCCCGAAACTATCTCCAAGATCCCTGGTATTGGCCGCTTCAAAATTGCCTTCACCAGCATATTATTGACAGCCCGATGTTGTAAATGCCTGTAGCTGCCTCTTTCCTGTCCCCTCTGCCCTATGCCGTCCTACTAATCCCCTTTTCAAACCCTCGCTTCACGGTCTGTTATATTTACATATTAGCCTGACATGCTCATTTATGAATACTGTAACTATTATTGTTTCACCAATGTTATTTACCTACTTAACTTGTGACTTGCTGTCGATTTGAATCTCTTGTTGCTTTTTACCTATGTTAGTACCTTCCACAAGTTTAATCCAGCGCAGCCTAGCTGTCTGCTCTCTCCAAGTGTATATTTCTTTTTTTATGTATCCAACCTGTTTTGTCATTCCCCTGTCCTAACCTCACTTTATTGTTGTCTCCCCCCCCCTTTTTTTTTTGACGAGGTACCTTTGTAAACGAGTCTTTGACTCAAAGGTTGTAAAACTGATCTCTACATCATACCTCATCTAAATATACATAAAAATAAGCTTTCAGATGATGTATGATGTGGGTGTGTGTAGGGTAGGGACATTAAACTCCAAAAATATGGCCCCTTTTGGAGAATTGCCACATGCCTAATAGTACTGATACAATTTTTTATCAACAAACTGTACCAATACTATTTTTTCTGTATTAATACATAACATTTCATGATGGTTCAAAAAAATGATTTTTTTTTTACTTTTCTGGATTTTAGTAATACTACACATTAATTAAGCAATAATGCATGACAGGGCATGTGTCATGTTGGAATAATATCATGCGTCGGGTGGTTAGGCATGAGGCTGCAGGCTGAATACATCCAACACCTGAGAAGTGCAAGATGTGATATTGTCCCCATGACACACGCCCTGAAGCACTACAATTATAAAATGGCTTGCTTGTTAGAAAAAGTGAAAAATACATTTTTTAAATACACTTTTAGTTGCTTTTGAATAGTTGAGTTGTGGTGGGATAACTTCACTGTTGAAGATCAACATTGACCAATTTCTTTTTTCGAGTTTATAATTAGCAACTGTGTAGTTTGAAACTTAATTTTCATTCATCTTTTGCCCTTACTTGTGAACATTTCACACTTCCCTATAAATGTCTACTGTTTATTGCTTTCGGAAAGCATTGAAAGATGATAATGATGCCACGACATCATGGGAGAGTCAAATTAAAGGGAACGCTCCTTTCAGTTATTGTCATTAAAATGCAGAAGAAGGTTCTAGCTATGGAAAAAAGGGGACTTCCAGTTCTGCCTTTCCCACGTGAAGATGTGAATCACTTCAGCTCTCACCACCTGGTATAATAATTCACCTCAGTCTACCCTACTGAGACAGTCAACTGAAAAACGAGCACTTCCATGAAAAGAGGATGACATGCCAGCTAAGCTCAAGCCAAAAGACTGACTCAAGTACTTGCAATTGCCAAAAGCCGCAGAGGCACCAGACACCTCACTGGAACCTGAACCCACAACCACTCAGCCTCCATAGAATTGAATCACAACAGCAGCAAGAAGGAAGGTGAAGAAAAATCACCATCACTTCAAAAAGGCTGTTTTATGAACATGGGAAGTTCAGCTCAACTATGGACCGCCTCGAGAAGGCAGTCGGGGAAAATATTAAGGGCCTGGCAGAGGTAACCCAACAGACAGCTGGCCTTGAGGCAGGACTCACAAAGGTATCTGATATGATTTTATTTATTTATTTATTCATTCTCAGATTACAATACCTTTGAGCACATAACAGCTCTTTTACAAAGGTTCCACGACAGTGAGATGGGTGACAGACATACAACGGATGGTGTTACATAAAATTTTGACAAGAAAGTATTTAAAATGACAATATGACATTAACATTGCAACTAAAATTAAAACCATGAATCGGTAGGTAATCAAAAGTAACCTAATAAAAGTAGGCAGCCCAAGGTGCTTTGTCAAATAGGTAAAGGTAGATCTGGGTGAATAAAAGTTCAGGTAAGTGAAGATAAACGGTGGAAAGCAGGTGGAGGGTGAGAGGGGTGAGGTGAAAGAAGGATCGGGGAAGGAGGCAGGAAATAGGGCACAGCAGTTAGGGTGAAAGTGGTCATTCACAGAGAAAGGGGAAGAAGTAGGTACACAAGGATGTGTCAATACTGCTGACTCCCTACTGCATTTCCTACATAGGCAGAAAATAGAGAGCATGAACAAAATGGATGATCTGGAGCTCCGGTTCCAAAGATAAACCTTCTCAGTTATAGGATCCCTGAGGACATGGTATTGGGTAGCATGGAAATCTTTTTAGACTCTTTCCTCAAAGAACTACTTAATTTACCCATGCAGGAGCCACTCAGTATTGTCCGAGCCCACAGGGCACTAGCTAAAACACCTACTGACCCTAAAGCAAGGCCTCATTCAGTCATAGTGAAGTTTTTAGATGACAGAACTAAATCCAAAACCCTAAACCTTGCATGGAGCAAAAACAAACAGGTTTTCAGTGATCTAAGGCTCTATTTTGGTCACAATTTCACCCCATAGCACTGCTAAAGAGGAAAACTCTTAAATATTAGGCAGTACCTCCAAGACCATTAAGATGCAATTCTTTGCTCCTGCCCAATGGACCACAAATATTCAAAACTCTAGCGGATGCTAAACAGACTGTGAAGAAGCTTCGATTCCTGCCAGACTTATATGTGCACCCAGACCCTGTGGCAGAATTGATTGCAGGCCCAAAACTATGCAAGAAGGCCTCAAACTCCAAAAAAGAACAAGCATTTGTCAATGCCGAATGTTGTCACGCTGGCATTGGCAGTGGCGGAAGTGGAGAGGCATAGCGCTATGAGTTTGTTAATGTGTCCCAAAAGGTGATTTTGCACAGCGAGTACACCACTGTGCGGCAGAGCTGCAGAAACGCATTTTGGGCAGGCTGTCGAAAATGGCAGCTGGACTGTTGATAATGAGGTGTGCAGAAATGCCAATGGTGAAAATGTGGCATGAAAATATTGCAGATTGATAAAGTTACAAGGGTGCGTGGGAAACTGCTCAATGCACGCTTGCAACACAGTCATTGTCTGGACTTTCACCACTAAATTGTCAACATAGACATTTTAGGACCTCTGCTGATGAATAGTGTCACCGTCATTTCCTGAAAGTGTCCGGAAAAGTGATTTCGCACAGTGACTGTGCAATTCTGCGCCAGACGTGCGAAAACACATTTCAGCCAGCTGTACTGTTCATAAGGAGGTATAGAAAAATGGCAATGATGAACAGCTGGAGTGAAAGTATTACAAATTCACAAAGTCATGAGCGTGCGTGCAAACTGCGCAACGCGCGCTCATAAAACACTCATTTTATTGACATTCGTCCCTAAATTTTCAACATAGGCATTTTAGGACATCTGCTAATGAACAGTGTTACTGCCATTTTCATAATGTGTCTCGAAAACGGGCTTTCCACAGCGACTGCACTATTGTGCACCGGAACTGCGAAAACAGATTTTGATCAGGATGTGAAAAATGACAGCTGTACTGTTCATTAGGAGGTGTAGAACAATGGCACTGTTGAAAATGTGGAGTGAAAATATAAGTTTGCGAACTTTACGCTTGTAACACAGTCATTTTATGGAGTATTGTCACCAAATTTTCAACACAGGCATTTTAGGACCTCTGCTCATGAACAGTGTCACTGTCATTTTTGTAATGTGTCCTGAACACTGATTTCGCACAGCAACCACGCTATTCTGCGCTGGAAGTGCGAAAACACATTTCAGCAAGGATGTGAAAAATGACAGCTGGACGGGTCACAAGAAGGTGTGGTAAAATGCCAATGTTGAGAATGTGGCATGAAAATATTGCAAATGCGCTAACTTACGAGTGTGCGTTGTGCAGTTGCTACGCACGCTCGTAAAACAGTCATTTTAGCGAGTATTGTCACCAAATTTTCAACACAGTCATTTTTGGACCTCTGCTCACTGTCATTTTCATAATGTGTCCCAAACACTGATTTCACACAGCGACCGCGCTATTCTGCGCCAGAAGTGCAAAAACACATTTCGGGCAGGATGTGAAAAATGACAGCTGTACGGTTCACAAGAAGGTGTGATAAAATGCCAATGTTGAGAATCTGGCATGAAAATAGTGCGAATGTGCTAACTTTCGAGCGTGCATTGAGCAGTTGCTACGCACGCTCGTAAAACAGTCATTTTTTGGATTTTTCCCACCAAACTTGCAACATAGGCTTTTTGAGAGCCCCTCTCATGAACAGTGGCACTGTCATTTTGTTACTCAGTCCTGAAAGGTGATTCTGTGCAGTGACTGCGAAATCACCTTTCGGGACCGAATAACACCATGACAGTGCAAGAATTCATGAGAAGGGGTCCCAAAAACCCCATGTTGAAAATTTGGGGGCAAAATTTGCAAAAATGTCCGATATATGCATTAAAGTTGAAAAACCCCTATTCATTCCATTATACAGCTTACCGGCATTTCTTCAGTTCGCAGTCGGCTTTGAAGAGTGCAGACGTGTTCCTGGTCCACAGAAGATTGTCGCGCCGAACTCCGCAGGTAAGTATGGGGTGAGGGGAGGCAGGGTGCACAGTGGGTGGGTGCAGGTGGGGGGAGGGGGCATCGCGACTACGAGGGACCATTTTCATTTTACAGGAAACAAAAAAGAAAAAAGCCAGCGTGGGACAGTTTTTGTTTTTGGGATTTGGCACGCTGGGGTGGGCTCCCAGCGTGCCACCTGTGTTTGGGGGTGTCTGTGGCTGACGAGAGTTGGGCACCTGTCGGCACACAACACGGGAGGAGGAGGAGTAATGCCGATGGGGATCGGGCACCCCTGGCAACACAAAGCAAGCGGGGGGCGAGCCGAGGGATTGGGCACCCTCAGCATTTAACAATTGGGGTGGGGTTTTATGCCAACAGGGAGTGGGCCCCCCCATCGGCACACAAAGAAAGCAGGGGGGTTAACCAACAGGGGGATTGGGCACCCCCGAAGTCGGCAGTAGGTAGGCGGCCGCCCACTCGCTGACCATGCACATAATGGCAGCGAGCACGGCAAGAAAAGGACCGCTGCATATAATGAGCTTTGCTCAGATTGCAGTGGACCTTTCCTTAGATGTGCTCACCACATTATGTATGCATGGTGTGGTGCCAGCATGCAGGCTGATTGGGGAATGTGGGACGCACCTACTGGTGCATGCCCTACATTTGCCCAACAGCGACCTCGCCTCCAAAGCTGCACTGTCCCAAGATGTTTGCTGCGCAAGCACGCCAACATAAAAACTAAACTGCTTCACAGACACCCCTTGCTTCAAAGGCTGGACATCAGGAGAATCCTCCAGGAGATCCAATAACCAACCCCAGCTGCATACACTGACTATATGACAACAGCAGAGATTTACCAGGACTGAGAAGCAAGGCTATGGTGGTGATTTTCATTAGAATTCACATGGCAATAAGGCCACTTAACAGAATGACTTGATCATATCCTTTCTGTGAGCAAAAGTATCACTACAATGGATGGAGCAAATATGCTCTTGGTAACAGTATTACATCAATAAATAGGGTAAAGACAGTATAGTGCAGTGGGTTAAGGCTCTGAGCTGCAGATCTGGAGACCTGAGTTTGAATCCCACAGCCGCCTAGGTGCATACTGTGTGATCCTGAGCAAGTCACTTAACTTCCTTGTGTTCCCAGGTCACATCTGGAAACAAGCTTCAGCTAATTGTGCTACTCCTGGTTAAACAATGTTCCCTTTCCCAAACCACTGTATAATTGTAGTGGGAGGGGGTCTGCAGCTGGGGTGTTAGGAATCCTCTGGGAGGTCACTGTATAAGTTGTATTTATGGTGCTGTGATATACTTCCCTCTGTTTTGTGAAGGATTTGGTTCCTATCATTTCCGACCTCTGGCCCTGTGCTGGGTTGGTTTCATTGGTTAACACACTTCTACCTCTCAAAGTAGGGGGGAGGTCACCTGTGGTGAAATGTGAGAGTAGGACGGATTGGAGTGCTTCTTGCCGCCAGGACCAGGAATGAGTTGTGGCAGACTGGATCAACTGATGGCAGCAGGACCCACTGATAAAGTTAGACCCTTTGGGACTCACCCACAGAACTCACCCTCCAGCACTTGAAGGTAAGCCAAGCCACTGCATGATGTTGCAGCCATCCAAGGAACAACCAAGATTATGAAATGGGCATCAGAATATACAAGTGCTGATTGGTCCATACCTGTGTGATATTCTGTCTAACGCACAGGAAAAAGGACCAGCAGTGCCCTGTGGGCACTAATCCAAGTAAAATGGCAATTAGAATGTTGGCAAATTGAAAATCAGCCATCTTATTTTCACCAACTGCGAGTGAAATACAAGGCTGCATTTTCAATATGTCAACATATCTGCTGACTGCATGGCAATAAAAAACACCACCGGCTCTCGCTTCTTCCAACCTCCATCCCCTAGGTCGCAACTAGAAACAAGATTTCTGGGCTGTAAGATTAAATTTGAACATTAAATTATGCGACCTCGCTACCCGCTCGCTCACTGAACAGCGATGTATTTAAAACGAAACCGCAACCTGCCACAGGCTCACCGGCTCACTTGCTTCTGCCTGTTACCTCGCAACTGTAAACAAGATTTCTGGGCTGCAATATTTAACTTTTAACAGCGATCTCGCTACACACTCGGTCACTCAGCCGCGATATGTTTAAAAAGAAAGCGCAACCGCGCTACCAGCACACTCACTGTACCTGCTCGCTCTGTGTGTCTCTCTGTGTAGCAGCCCACCTCATCTTCACGTTTTAACATTAAAGTATTATAAAAAAACAAAACAGATGCATTTTTCCTACGTGTGGGGGGGGGGGTGAAGTGAATACTGCCATGACAACCAGACCTAAAGTACAGAAGCCTTCCTAGGACAAAAGTCCTTAAGTGCAAAAAAAACAAAAACACACAGGACACTTAGGCGGAAGAACTATTTTATTAAAAATGACACAAACATACATGTTTTTTCTTACTTTAAATTGCAAATTTAAGCTACCAAATACAATTTCCACTAAAGATGGCCATTTCATAAGCGCAATAAGTCACTCCAGGGTGTGCGTTAGATACTTTAACACACGGCTAGGAGGCTGGACACACTCGGCCAGTGGCCTCGTGCCTCACTACGCCTCCTAGCCGTGTGTTAAAGTGTCTAACGCACACCCTGTCGTGTCTTATTGCTTACTTACTAGGCCATGTGTGAGTGTGTGGGGTGGTGAGAACCAACTATAAAGCCACAAAGCCTAAAGGACAAGTCACCCAGCTTTTCTCAGTCTGAGTCAAGAGCTCCAAGAGGTCCCAGGATGGGAGTGGGTATCCCTGCCACCAGCCAGCACCAAGGGGCACCAACCGCATGTACTCATTGAATGCCTCACCCATTGCAGCAGTTTCAAGTACTGAAGCTGGTTTCACCCCCCCCCCCCAAGAGGCTATCGCAATCAAAAGGGAAGCAGCACTGCTGTCTAAGGCTGCCCAGTTTGGCATACTGAATAACAGCTTGGTGTGAGCAGGTGGAGGGAGGGGGAGGGGGAGGTGGAACTAAAGGATGACATGAGTTTTAAGGGACTACAGTCCAGAGTAAAGGCCTGCCCACATTGAATAGTCACCTGATGGGTGAATGGGTTTTGGGTCCCAGGTGCCACAGTAATAGAAAGGGCCAATAGCATTTTTCATAGGCACATGTTAACCAAGCAGTAAGGTAAAATCCTTACAGGAGCCCAGGACAGAGGGTAACATTGATATGCCTCTCCTATGTGGAGGGGGGGAGAGACACTGCTGTTCTGCAGCTGGTGCAGAACGCGGCAGCCAGGCTTTTGACTGGTACATCTAGGACTAGTCATATTATGACTGTGCTCTACAAACTACAATGGCTGCCGGTACAGCGGAGGATCACCTTTAAGGTCAGCTTGCTGACCTGTAAAGCCCTACACGAGCAGGGACCCCGATATCTGCAAGAGCTCCTTATTCTCTACTGCCCCCGCCGCTCACTCCGATCTGCCAATAAGGGATTCCTAGAGATTTCCAGGGTTCGTTTAAAAACATCTGGGGCATGTACCTTTTCTTATACTGCACCCACCCTGTGGAATTCTCTACTTCGTCGGTTAAGAGAATGCCCGACCATCACGAGTTTTAAATTTAAATTTAAAACTTATCTGTTTTATCAAGCTTTTTCTGTATGATTCTGAATTTCTATTATTTTGTTTATACTGTATTTTATTGTACAGTGCCCTGATAATTTGAAAGGTGCTTAAGAAATACCTTTTACCTTACCTTTTTTTTACCTAACCCTTGGGGGAAGGCCTTGGTGGATGCAGATCTACCCCCAGTGAATGTTCCCAGGGGTGCTGGCATTGGGTTACCTGATTTCAAAGATAGCACAAGTTCTGGAAGGAAATGGCATATGTACTGAGCAGCCAGGAGGAAAAGAGTCAGGAGGTCAGGTCATAAAGTGCATGAACAGCACAAGGTTTCTCATGTAAGAACCTCACCCTGCCAGCCAGATTACAGCTTGCTCAGGCAACCTTTTGAAGTGTTTATCTCCAGTTGCAGAAGTTCAAAGTTCTTTTTTGTTGTGGTTTTTGATGTTAAAGGCACTGTTTATGATGCACTATAGAGCATTCTATCCCAAAGAGAGGCACCAGAGATTTTACCCACAAGCCCTACCAGGGCATAAAGGCAATGCAATGATAGTAACAGAATGGAAGTGAGAAAGGTAGTGAGTTACAATGTCAGGGGTCTCAACTGCCGCATATAATGCACAACAGTTCTGAATGAGTTTAAGAAACTCAGAACTGAAAGTGACCTTCCTACTGGAGACCCACTTGACACAGACGGAAGGGGATAAACTGAAGCATGCTGGGGTGGGGAAAGCATTTCACTCCACATTCCAACAGCACCCTCATAAAAGGGACGTTGTGATTTTATTACAGACAGACTGCCTCTTTGAGGTGCAGGAAAGCTCCCAAGACATCCAGGGTAGGTTTATTCTCCTCAAGCAAAAATATAAAGCAATAGCTTGCACCCTCCCAAACATTTATGTGCTGAATAGTGCCAAGGAGAATGCAGAGTTCCTGAAAAAAAATAATCCTAATGCAGCACTTAATCCAGGGGAGATCCTCTAGTAGATGGGGACTTTAACACAGTCCTGGACCCCCAATTAGATAACTCAGGATACAGGACATGGCTAGGCAGTCATGCTGCAAAATGCCTAAAGGAGTTGGTCAAAGAACTGTGCTTAGTGGAGATGTGGTGACATCTTGATCCAAAAGTAACGGATTATACCTGCTGGTCTACACCCCACCAGGCATTTTCAAGGCTGGACTTCTTCCTGCTATCCACTGAATGGTTACATGCAGTGGAATACAGCTTAATTAAACCTATAACTGTATCTGACCTTGCAGGTTTCGTTCCTACCTCGTGGGTCGGTCCCAATCAGTCAGGATTGGTGATTCTATCTCCCCACCCCTTCCTATCGACTACGGTGTCCCTCAAGGTTCGGTGCTTGGACCAATTCTTTTCTCTATTTTTCTGAATGGCTTACCTGCTGCCTGCTCAACGGCTGGCATCCACATGTATGCAGATGATACTGTCTTGTGTATCTCCGGTACCTCCCCCTCCAGTTGGCTTTCAATAATGTCCAGAGCTGGTTTCGCACAAATCAACTGTCACTCAATGCCAAAAAGATGGTCTCCATGACTTTTGGCACCAGGCAGAGGCTAGCCAGGCTTACGGCCCTCACTACCTTTTACACCCTTGAGCGGTCCCCTTTGCAGGATTTCTCCAGTTTTAAATATCTCTGGCTCTGGCTAGACCAGAACATAGATTTTGCTGGACATCTGGATGCTATCCACAAAGAATTACATCCCAAACTTGGTATTCTCTACAGACACCGTGGCTGCATCCCCCTTCAAGCCCGCCGTGAGATCATCCAGAAGGTGATCCTCCCAATCTTTGACTTTGGAGACTTAGTTTACAGTGTTGCTCCTAAGTCCACCCTTTCCAGACTGGACACCTTTTTCAACTCCTTCTGTCACTTTGCCCTAAACTGTCCCCCACATACACAGCACTGTGACTTTTACTCTGCCCTCTCCTTCCCTCCTCTTGGGGATAGACGCCTTGCCCATTGTGCCTCATTAGTTGGGAAGTTCTGGCTTGGCTCTCTTCCACCATACCTAAACACCCTCCTCTCTTCACCCCCTTCTCCCACCTGCACCCTCCATAACTCCCCTTATAGGACTGTTGCGCTCCCTGCCTATACTATAACTTCAGGATGGGCCGCCTTCGCCTACCATTTCCCAAATATCTTGGAACTCCCCCCCTTTAAGGAAAACTGCACCCTCATATCTTGATAAGGGACTGCTCACCGGTGCAATGTTTATTGATCTCATGAAAGCATTCGATCTGGTAAATCACCAACTACTCCTGGCCAAACCGACACAGAGCGGTCTTGATTCTCCAGTAGTACAATGGTTTAATGATTATCTCCTGGACAGGTCCCAATTAGTTAAATGGCAGGGTGCTATATCTGACAAGATCAAAATAAGAGATAGTGTCCCTCAGGGATCTATCCTGGGACCACTGCTATTCTCCCTATTTATTAATAATCTGCCAACTTTCTGCAAAGGCACAGAGATCATCCTCTATACAGATGACGTTATTATCTATAGATCAATGGAGGATCCCGACGAACTCAGCAGAATGTTATCCAAAGACCTAAAGTTCCTGGAAGAATGGCTGTCCACAAATAAACTTCTGCTGAACTGCAAAAAAACCAAAGGGATGCTGTTCAGGCCCAAAAACCTTGGACCTAATAGATCAGATACACTAAACCACTCTCTATTGTCCAGGCAAAAGGTGGTGGTAGCTGATTCACTAACATACCTAGGTCTCACCATAGACCAGGAGCTCAACTTCAAGGCCCACATAGATCAACTATCTAAAACACTGAACCAAAGGATAGGTCTTCTGTACCGACTCAGCCCCTACCTTACCCTGGGGTCACATGCCAAGATTGCCCTTGGTACCCTGCTACCCAAACTACTGTACGACTCCCCTGTGCTCCTCTTTGTTAAAAGCACTGAGATGAGTAAACTTAGGACCCTGTACAACAGGATTGGTAAATTTGCTGTAGGGGCACCCCAAAGAGAACACCACTGTCAGATCCTGCAAGCCCTAAACTGGCCCAATCTGGAAGGTAGACTACATTATCCATCTTTATGCCTAGCCTATAAACTCAGACTGACTACTGCTCCACCTAGTCTGGCAGAGTTACTTCAACCTAAAATAAATAGCAGGACATTAAGGTCCTCAAACAGACAGCTTCTCAAGGTTCCCCGGACACAATCCTCTCAAGGGTCCAGGGCCTTCTCATCCCTCATTCCTCCCTTATGGAACATGCTTCCACCTAAACTCCAAGAATATGAATCACTCGGGGGCTTCAAAAGGGGACTTAAAACACACTTGCTGGAATTAAACCAATGCACTTGTACTGGTTGAATTTCACCTTAGATTCCTGTTGCTTGCACAATCTCTGAGTATGATTGTTGACCTTACCTAATGTGTACAACAAGAACTAATAATAGTCCCCTTTATATAATCTGTCCATCTAAATGATTGTCTCCCCTCATGAACTATAATTAACTGTATGTTGTTGAATCTAATGTAAAAGTTATATCCTGTTGTACTATGTGAAATTAATCCCGGGTCGTCCCTGAAAAAGGACTATTACTGGTCTCAGCGGGCCTAACTGGTTACCAAAATGCAAATGAAATAAAATAATATCTTCTAAATGTTATTTGTTTCCATGTCAACAGACAACTCTTTTCATGTAGCTGTTAAAGATGTATGCAACTGCTTCTGTGAGTTTTCACACTTCATACTAGGCCCTGTCACTCTCCTGGGAGGGTCCATTTTGTGGTTATTGAAATTTCATTGTCCCTGAGAGCAGCATTAGCATATGAGAACATGTTGTCAGCATACCTCTCAACTGTACCACATTATGAGGAACGTTCCTCATTTTACTGCACAAAAGCTCCCTGTTCCACATTGTGAGTACTTGTTCCACATTCAGTATTAATATTTTAAAGCAAAAATCTAAAGTATATGATGCAAAAAATATACTATTCAATTAATAACAGACTTTTTGAACATAAATGCAAACATGTTAACAGTGTTCTGAGCCTCCTAGATAAAGATTTGATTAAGTGTTCCACATTTTGCTCATTTGTTCCACATTTTGAGAGGCAATGTTCCACATTTGGGGGATGAAAGGTTGAGAGGTATGGTTGTCAGATCAACCATTTATATCTGGTATCTCTAAGCTAAAATAACAAATACCCTGCAAAAACTCTCTGGAAACTTATAAACCGAATGGAGTTTAAAGGGGAAGGGGGGGACTGCATTACAACTCAGATAGCTTGTAAAACTCACTGAACGTAAATGTGGTATTTTGCACCATCTTGCAGCTTGGTTCTTTTAAAACTTCTTAAGCAGACAGGCATACTGGGGAGTTTAAAGGTTGATTACGCATCACATTCTCATATGCTAATGCAGCTCTCAGAGACAATGAGATTTCAACAATCACGAAATGGACCCTCCCAGGAGAGTGACAGTGCCTAGCATGAAGTGTGAAAACTAACAGGATCAGTTGCATACATCATTAACAGCTACATGAAAAGTTGTCTGTTGACATGGAAGCAAATGACATTTAGAAGATATGAGGGTGCAGTTTTCCTTTAAATATCCACTCTGCTCCATCCTCTAACTTGCTGTCCTATCTTCTTCATAACCACATCTCCCCTCTTCCTGCTCTTGAACACATGCCTTTCCCTATTACTCATTTCTCTTAATTCTTTACCTTCTCCCCCCGACTAATCCCTTACCCTCTTCCGTACTTTTTTCTTTGCCCTTTTTTATTCTATATCACTCTCCCCTCCAATTCCTCCACTTCCTCAGATAGACTCTTCCCCATATACTGGCTAAGTGGGCTTCATGTTGCTTACTCAGTTGTGTGTTTCTGCCCCTGAGTATCACAATTTCCGTCCTTTATCATGCAGTGAATATATTTTGTCCTTAACATTACTGACTTTCAGTGTATGTTACTATAATTGTTTATTAGCTGCAATTTGATTTTGTTTCTTGCCCTTCATGTTTTAATTTTTGTCTTATGTACGGTGTTCTTGTTTATTTTAGCTCTTTGTTTATCATACTTCATATTCTGAATGTATCCCGTTTTCCCCTTTCCACCAGGGCGCATCAGGAAACGAGCTATTGCAGCTCTGTATGTCTTTCCTGGTGAAACATTTTCAAAAAATAAATAAATAATGTGACTGGCCCTGTCCCCCAAGATCAAGAACTCCTCCTGGAATCTTTTGGCGGCAAAAAAAGCAGTCACCCATCATTGAATAACCCCAGATCCCCATTTGGTGTGTTTATGGCAAAAAATAATGGGTGACATGTATGCCATGGGAAGGCTAACGGCAGCCTTAAACAACAGAACTCTGCAATGTCAGACCAGATGGCAGCCCTGGATCCTGTGCTATATGTACATTGATTCTGGTTTTGTTCCCTAAAACGGCACATGGATGGGGTGGGGGATGGAGAGGCTATAGCAAGGGCTAGTCATTTCCCTTGCTCTGGGGTATTCAGAGAGAAACTAAACCCAAAATGGAGTAAGGTTTGACTCCATCGCAATTAGTTACCTTCGGGAGGAACAGATGTGGAATGCAGGCGTATTGCCCAGTATCTGCTTTATGAGTCTGGTCTATGGATGCATTAAGCCCACTCCAACCTGAGACATTGGAACTATGTTTGTTATTTTTATGATACCTTCTCCTGTCCTGTATCTTAACTGCTGTGGTAATCATTGAATTTTGTAATGTATTGTCTTTCATTATTGCTTCAATAAAAATTTAAATTAAAAAAAAAGAATTCCTCCTGGAGACTTAGTGCATTTCTTTTGAACAGCTCAGATTAATAAAGACATGGTGCAGCAATACCTGACTGAGTACATGGCCACAGACCCTCCAGGAGACACACCAGCAGCAATGTGGTGAGATGGGTTCAAGGCAGTCGTCATGGTGAAAACCATTAGCTTGGCCTCACATTTAGAGAAAGAGATGTAAAGGGAACAACTGGAGCTCAAGGAAAAGTTGTTTAACCTCGAAGCAGGACACAGCATAGCATGAAATGAAGAAGTAAAAAAAATTTGAGGAGTGTAGAGAGAGAGAGGACCCTAACATACTCACGCCAGTATTTATGAGACAGGCAACCAGGCAGGGAAAATCCTCACTTGGAAGCTGTGCAAAGAGGCCGCCAGCCAGATGGTTGTACACCTTAGAAAGAAGGAGGTACCCCTCCAATATGTAATTGACTAAATAGCACAGGAACAGACGGAATTTTACAAAAAACTATACTTACAGGACAAAGTGGATAGTTACCAGGAGAAACTAGACACCTTGTTTGCTAGAGTCAATGCTAAGAAACATTAAGCAAGAAAGTATAGAAGCACTGGAGGCCCAGTTAGCATGCAGAAGATTCCTGTCACCTTGGGCAGCACAAGGCTTAAAAACAGGAAAAGCCTCACATGCGGACAAGCTGACTCCTGAATTCTACAAAACATTTAAAGAGGAGCTCCTCCCACACCTGTGCAGTGCCTTCAGGGCTGTTCAGGAGGGAGAAGGGCCCCCTCCCCCTCACATGACAATACAGCCAGATTTTCTTAATTCCCAGAACAGATAAGGATCCCATATGTGACTCTTACCAACCTATTTCTCTCCTCAGTGTTGACCAAAAGATTATTACCTCAGTCTTAACCAACTGATCACAGGGCTGTGTGGGGACCCTAGTCCAGCTGGACCAACCAGGTTTCATAAATGGCAGGCTAATACAGGATAACATCAGACGCTTGTTAAATCTGATATCATGGCAGTGCAAATTCCCAGAACCAGCACTGGCTATATTTATGGATGCAGAAAAGGCATTTGACTGGGTGGAGTGGAGGTCCCTACAGAGAACCTTGGAGGATGGCCGGGAACAGAGGTTTTGTGAAAGTATCAGAGCATTATATGCCTCCCTCCAAGCCAAGATAAAAGAAAACAGAGTCCTAAACCATTGTTTCATTTGCCCCCCCACACACACACACACTTTACAGTGTATATAGAGGCACTGGCAATAGCAGTCTGAAAAAATATTTATATGAAAAGAATTAATGTAAGTGATAGGTGCCATGGGATATTATATGCAAACAGCTCCCTATTTTTCATCACCTCCCCAGAGACTTCAGTCCTGGCCCTGCTTAGTGAACCACAACTTTATGGAGAAGTTTCAGGATATAAAATTAACCAGGAGAAATCAGAAGCCATCAAAATGGGCAGCCCTTCAAATGGGCAGTTAATAACACAGTGAGGTATCTGTTGGGGGGGAGACATCACCCTACCCATCGTCCATATTTAAGCTCAGCTATGAAAAGCTTCTAGGGGAAATTAGAGCAGACATAACATGGTGCATGGTTCTGCCTCATCCCTAGGGGGCAGAATTGTCACAATGGAAATGAACATCTTGCCCCACTTTCTTTTTTCATCCAAGTCTTGCCTAATAACATCCCTGGATCTTACCGGGAGCAAGTGCAAATCTCCTGTTGTCCTCTGTATGGGCTAAAGGCAGACATAGCAGGGTAAATAACAGAATGCTAGTCCTCCCTAGGGAAAAGAAAGGCTTGGCTATGCTAGATCTCAAACTTATGTTACACTGCTGCACAATTGCCCCTCCCCTCCCTTTTTACAATGGATTAACCAGCGGGATGACACAGGGTGGCAGGAAACAGAGGCACAGCAACTTTGCTCCAACACGTTTGCCCTATCTCATGCTAACCTCTCCCTCATGATCTGGAAAGAAATTACTAACTCCTGGACTAAACACACTCTTAGAGTCTTAGCAAAAGCCAAAACTATCACAAAAGCCTCTAATGAAATTGGATCCCTCTCAGCAATTATTGGAGATCCCGACTTCCCACCACCCCACACAGACCCAGGCTTTACAAGGTGGAACAGAGCATCACTAGCTAGGTATTGGACAAAGATCAGCAATAAAACTGTAGCATCTTTTAGGGAGCTGCAGGAAAAATATGGCTTCCTGCAAAGTGATTTTTTTCAGATACCACCAGGTGAGGCTCTATATATAGTCTCAGACTTTGTTACATAAATTAGATAGAGACCTCACATCTCTAGAGAATTTCCTGTTCTGGACAGTGATGCTTTCGGGGGGAAGGGGAAACAATATCTAGAGTATACAAAATGCTGATGGGAGAAGAACACCTGGAATTTTCTAGCTTGAAATCACAATAGTTGGAGGCAGGTATTAGCATAATTGATGAGGAGTAGAAAAAGACGTGGGAGAGGGGCTGGAAAGTGACAGCCTCCCCAGGATGGAGAGAATACAGGTGGAAATACATGTCCAGATTTTTCCATACACCCACAATAACATCCCACTTCAAGGCAGGGAATACCAATTTGTATTGAAGGGGGCTGCAGTCAACTAAGGTCACACCATCACATCTTTTGGGCTTGCCCAAAGATTGCCTGCTGTTGATCTTAAGTACACTCAGGCCTGGATATTCAAACTGCGCTCAAAACTGGCGCAACAGCAGGAGCAAGCGCAAACCAGTTGCGCAAATGCGCAACAGGTGCGATATTCAAACATGGAGAGAGCAAATTGACGCAACCAACGTCTGAATATCTGCATACACTCGCGCCATCGAACCAGGAAGGAGAAGCTGAGCTAGAATGTTGCGCCATGGCGCAACCAGGAAGCTCAGCTGAGCAGTCCAGAGCTGCCATAGCGTAAGCACAGCCCCCCAGAGCAATGGAACTGATATCCAGGGAGGCAGGCTGGGGCCCACCGCCAGCCATGCCACACATGGGCACAGGAACACACTGCAGAACCCACACCACACCGCACACCCCAAGCACAGCATCACTGGGGTGGGACGGATGATCCACGTGCCCATGGGGACAAGCCAACAAAGCATAGCAGAGCCATGACACCCCAGCACAACCACTGGCAGGCGGAGAGTGCCACACACAGGGGTTGACAACCACAGTGCACATCAGCCCCTGCACGCACAGCACACCCTGCACTGTGACCCCAAGACACCACCCATGTGCAGTGACTGGCACTGCAGGAAACCATGCAGCCCCCCCAGCACTCATCAGCACCATGCAACACAGAAGCCTACAAGTCAGACACCCTATGCACCCAGCAGTGGGTGGCAGCAGATGGCAAGACCAACCGAAAGTCACTGCCATGCTGGAGATACCTCCCCATGCACACACACATGCACACACACACACACACACACACATATACCCAGGACCATACCAGCCCAGATGGCATGTACACCCCTGCAACTGGGCACCCATAGGCAGCTGCAAATCACAGACCAACACATTATTCATATAAACATAAAATGTATTAAACAACAACAAACAGTATAGAAACAAGTCCAACTATTTACAAGGGGATGGGTACAAGGTTGGGTTGGTCAAGGGTAGGGATTACAAACTTGGAGGGAAGGCAGGGTGGTAGGGATGGGAGAAGTGGAGAGGCGGAGAATTCATGGCCCAGCTGGTTGCCCGTCTTCCTGCTGGTGTCCTGCAGGTCTGTGCCACCTCCTCTGCACACCATGACGGTGGATAAACTGCAGGATCTCGGCATGCTCTGCCCCACAAGTTGGCGGATGGCCCTGACATCCCTCTCCATCCTCCGCAGCACCTCGAGGCCTAGGAAAATGGGAACACAGTCAATGGCTGTGACTGACCACAACCCTGAACACCACCCAACCTGCAAGCCATATAGCCCAATGTCCTGCACCTGTGATGGCATACACCCACCCACAGTGAACATGCACATGGCCATCACAAACAGGCGGCACCAGCTATGCGCACCACCACCCACACACACTGCCCACGTCAATCACAGTACAAACTAGGCTGGCAAGTGATGTGGCAACATGGTGCGATGCCAGTTACACAGCTATGTGCCCAGTGCATGCCTGGACCACCAGTGATGCATACACAGACGTGCTGTGATACTGCACTGTGATGCATGTCACCTGTGTCGTGCCTACATACATGGATACATAGACAGTGTCGGCAGATAAGGGCCTATGGGCCACCCAGTCTGGCCATTTGACCTTGTAAGTTCACTCTGTTTTCCGATAAGTCTGTTGCACCTAACCCCTGACCTCCAGAATTCCTTTATGGCTATCCCATGCATTCTTAAATCCCGTGATTGTTTCAGCCCCCACCACTCCCTCTGGCAGGGTGTTCCACTTGTCCACCACCCGTTCTGTGAAGAAATTCTGTCTCATGTGTCCTCTGAATCATCCCCCCTCCAACTTCATCCCATGCCCTCTAGTCCTGGAATATCTCTTACGCTTAAAAATAGTGTTTTCCTGCACCCTGTTCCTCCCTGTAAGATACTTGTATGTCTCTATCATATCCCTCTCTCCCTCCTCTCCTCCAGGGAGTACATGTTCAGTTCCTTCAACCTGTCGTCATAGGACTTGTGATGCAAACCATGCACCATCCGTGTTGCTCTCCTCTGAACCCTCTCTACCCAGTCCATGTCCATACGTAGGTCTGGTCTCGAGAACTGTACACTGTACTCCAGTGTGGGGCCTCAGTAGTGTCTTGTATAGTGGAATTATGACCTCACCTTTGGTTGTGTTGTGCATGGCTGGTGGTCTTGCCCCAGGCATGCAATAGCATCCATGAAGTAATGATACTCACACCTCCAGCAGCTGGGTCTGGCGCTGTTGCTGCCGCTGCTGCTGCTGCTGTTGTTGGGCACAACACCCCCGCACCTGGGCCCTGGCACGCCCACGCCAGCCTCGGCCTGCGCCCCCAAAGTCTGGCCTGTGGAGACATATGTTGAGACAAACATCAGTGTGACTCAAAAGCAGAGTGCCCCCTGCCCCAGTGAGAGTGCCTGCTCACACAGCCATAACCATCCATCGCACAGCTGCACACACTGACACAGCCAACCATGTCCGAGCTGGCACCTATGCACAGCCACCCAAGCACACACACACCCCTACAGAGAATATAGGTGCATAGATGGTACACTCACCTGGCCTAGGGACTACGCCCGCCTGGCATGCGACGCAGCGCGTCAAAGTTCCGGCTCCCTCGGTGGAGGTCACTGTCGTGCCGCACTGCTCAGCAGACCGCCCGCCAGTGACCTCCACCAAGTCAGTGGCCACTTGCTGCCACACGTGGTCTCTAGGCATGGTGAGGGGCCTCACCATACAGTGCCTCACAGTGGGGCTCCACCAGGGCCACCAGGTTGGCCACTCCAAGCTGGCTCCAGGACACCGCCCTCCTCCTAGCCATGGCACCAACTTTACAGCAGGCAATATGGCGCCCCGCTGCGCCGTAACCCCACGTGGAGTTGTTGCGCAATAGACCACCACAGGCTCCAATCGCGCTGTTCGAACAGCGCCATCACTTTACATGGCGCTGTCACCAGACAGCGTAATAGGACGTATACATGGCATGCCAACAGCGCCAGGGTCAGAGGGCATACAAGGTCACGGTAATGACGCGGCTACGCACAGCGCCATAGGACGATAGGCATCCTGCGCGCGACTGCCAGCTGAGCACCAGTGCCACAGTGGACTATTAGCAGTAGTGCCACAGCGCCATATAGTGCCCAGTGCTGTAGCACCACTGGCACAACGGTGGCTATGGTCTCGATCGCCTATCGCTCCAGCAGGTCTGCAGCGCGATAGACGATGCGTACGCTGTCTGGGCATGCACAATGCAGTGTGGCACAGCCACAAACCTGTGCCATTGGCTCAGCCAGACCTTCCAGATGGCGCTAAGCGCAACACGCGATATTCAGCCGACATACAAAAATCATGCGATCAGCTATCCAAAGGCGCAGGTGGCGATTAGCATGTTAGAAGTTATGCCACACCTCATTTGCATGTGTTGCGCTATAAAAATGCGACAGTGGGATGTGCTGGCCAGATTTAGTTACTGCAGGTGAGAGGTGAGTTACATGCTGTGTGATGCTCAGGACAATGCTCATGGGTGGAGGATGATAAAGGCTGAGGGCTGAGCATGAAAGGGCACTTAGAAAGGGACAAAGGGCACCTTTCTATCAGTATCTGCCATGCGAGAGGAAACGGGGGCTTCCGACCCCCGGCCGGCAGCTATGCTCATGGGGTAATGCTGTCGACTGCACAGTGACAGGTGTCCACTTCCACCCTACAGATCACCATGACTGACCAGAGCCAAGCTGAGGTGTGGACGGCGGCTGAGGAGGAGGCCGAACTTCACAGCGGCAGAGACAGAGGCCCTCTTCCAGGCCTACCTGGAGGATGAGCCACTATTGAGTGGAGCGGAGGCACCCTCAGGAGCGTGCAGCTGCATGGGAGGGGTAGCTCGGGCCGTCAACCTGCACGGAAGCCACCAGTGCTCCGTGCAGGAATGCAGGAAGAAGATGGGGACTGACCGCAGGAGGCTGAAGGAGAAGGTGGCAGCCTTCAGGGCAGACGTGCTGGCACTGGTGGGGGCCCACCAGTGGTGTTGCAGCTGACCTCCAGAGGAGACACTGGTCGGCCATGCAGCTGAGTGCCATTGTGGGTGTACCAGGCGGAGGATTCCAGACAGGTGGAAGCCCATCACTGCACGGTATGACATGGTGGTGGTGTTGTTGGGGGCTGTTGTTCACATGCACTCACATGTACTCTCTTCTGTTACAGATCCTGTTCGCCTGCAGGAGACGGTGGTGGTGGTGGGTCCAGACAGTGAGGCAGACCTGCTGGACGTGAGGAGGGACCATCCACCTCCGCCACCAGCCTGCAGGCACTGCAGCAGCATGCAGGCTGGGCCAACAACCCGTGTCAGTGATATGGGTGCAGGGGTGCACAGCCTGTGTCACAGCAGTCTGGCATGCAGGTATGCCAGCATGCTGTGCCTATGGAGTGGCACGACCTGCACCATTGATGATAGCAGGCCTGCAATGGCAGTGATAGTGTGTGTCCCATGACGGACACATGGCAGGCCAGCACGTGCCCCTGGGCCTTCCTGGTTCACACCTGTGTACCAGCATGCTGGCACAGTCCCAGGCTGTGCCTGTCAGCACCGTGTGGGCAGCACCAGTGGCTGTGCAGGTGTCTGGCACTGTTGTCAGCACGGAGGTGGAACAGGTGCACCTGGGGGTCAGCAGTTGAGGGCGCAGCAGCAGTCACACACCAGGTCTGGGGGTACAGTGTCAAGCAGTGGCACATGTCCACCACCCTTTGATCCGCCCATACCTGGTCCTGGCGAACAGCCCACCCTCAAGGGGTGCTGTGCACCAGACCGCCCACACCCTGGGGTCACGATGCTATTGGGGCACAGTACCATTGGATCGCGCACACCCGCCTGCTGCAGGAGTCGTACAGCTGCAGGGCGGGTTGCAAGGTCCATGGAGGCACTGTCTGTGTCCGTGAGCGCATAGCAGGGAGAGTGCTCGGGACCGAGCCGAGCTGGTCCTTATGCGGACGGATGTGACCGCTGCCATTGACAGGCTGACCCAGGCAGTGGTCTCTGTCGCGGACACATTGGCCACACTGTCAGGTGCCCCTGTACCACACACCCCACACAGTGCGCTCTCCACTCCCCGTTCCCGGCATCGTGTGACACCAGGCCTGTCGATGCCGGGTTCTGCTGTGGGCATCCCAAGCACCCCTGGTGCAAGTTTGTTTGGCAGGATGCAGACCCCTGTGCGGGCAAGGTTGTGTTCACGCAGTGGGACCCCTGGTGGTGCACCAGCGCCACCCGATGTGGCCCCTGCTCAGCCTGCCAGTGCTGCTGGGCCACGGCGGGGCCGCCCACACATCCGTGGTGGCCGTGGGACAGTGCTACCTGACTGAGCTGTCTCCCAGTGCAGGCCCTGTCTGGTGCTGCCCTGTGTGCAATGTGTGTCATGGTGGGCAGTGCACTGCTGGGTGCTCTGCTCACCATGCTGACACACGGACCACCTGCACACCTCCCAACTGCTGTCCACAGGTGCGTGTGCATGATGATGCCTGCATTGCACTGTACACCAAGGTGAGGGTGCCCAGGTCCTGACACACGACGTGGACAGTCCAGGTGGTGGGGTGGTTGGTGGTGCTGTGTTGGCAATGTCATTTCCACAGTGCTGTGCTGCTGCCCATGTATGCTGCCTGGTGTGTGTGTGTGTCTCCATATGAGTGCTCACCCCTCTGCTGGTGTGTTGGTATGCCTGGAACCTTCAACTCCCTGACCTTCATGCACGGTGTTCCCCTGTGTGCCTGTGGTTTATGCATGGACAGTGTTGCCTGACATGTCCCCTTGCCTTACCTGTGTTGGGCGATGTGCTCTTCTGCAATGGTGTCCCGGTGCAGCTGGGCCTGCCGGTCAGTCGGGGTCCCTCCGTCCTGGGGGCCTGCTCATCACCCACATCACCGGGCGCCACTGGCGCCCCATCGCTGTCCCCTCTTGGACCTGTACGGTTATCCCATGGTCTTTGGCCATGTTGTGCAGGATGCAACACGCCAGGAATATCCCACAGGCCTTTTGGGGCTGTACTGTAGGGCTCCGCGAGGTGTCCAGGCATCGGAAGCGTGCCTTGAGCATCCCAAACACCCGCTCTATGATGTTACGTGTTGCGGCATGTGCCTCATTGAAACATAGCTGCGCTGGGGTCGTGGGGCGCCTGTACGGTGTGAGCAGCCAGGGACGGAGTGGGTATCCGCAGTCACCTGTGTGGAGATAGTGGAGATCAGTGTCATGTCAGGTCCATATTGCCCATATCCTTGTGTGCCACTACCATGGCACCTGTGTCATTCCCACCCTGCACAGAGTTTGCATTCCATACATGTGTACTCACCCACTAGATGACCCGTGGGATGTTCCTACTCGAATCGATGGCACAGTGCAGACTGGTGCCAGATGAAGACATCATGTGCTCTGCCAGGGTGTGTGGCACAGACATTGATAATGCGCCCAGTGGCATCACACACCACCTGGCAGTTGACACTGGAAAAGCCCTTTTGGTCTCGGCAAGCCTGGCCGCCAGGGCCAGGTGGCGTGCGAATGGCCACATGGGTGCAGTCTATGGCCCCTAGCACGCCAGGCATACGGCTACCCTGTGGAACTCCTGCATGTTTTTGTACGCTTGCCGCGGTGCTGGGGAAATGGATGTACTCCGAGCATGAGGCAGCAGCGCTGAGGAATTGGGTGAGGATGCGTGACGTGGCCGACTGTGTAATGCCTGTGGTGTCCCCTGCCGGCCTCTGAAGGTGCCCGTGGAGCAGGCACATGCAGGCTGTCACCTTGGTCTCCACGGACAGAGCATGACTCCGCGTGAGGGTGCCTGCATCACATCACTGCACAGCTCGCAGAGCCGTCTCAGTATTGCCCTGTTCAGGTGGTACCGGCCACAATCTCGACGCCTGTGTACAGCTCGGCTGAGTGGCACGACACCGCCTGTCGGGGATACCGGACGGGCCCTCCGCGCCACGCCCTGCAGCATGGTGTCTCACCTCCTCATTACAGCTTCCATGTGGAAGCTGACACTGTCCATCTCCCGGCTTCTGCCCCCGGCTGCTGTTCCTGTGTTACCCCGCTGCCCCACTGCTGCTTCCACTGCACCGGCACCCCACTGGCCTCTCTGTCCTCCTGGACCCACTGTCCCTCTCTGCCCTTCCAGCTCTGTCTCTCTCTCTCTCTCTCTCTCTCTCTCTGTCTCTCCCCCAGTTTGCGGCCTGCTAGGGTTCTTGCGCTTCGCTTCCTTGAACTTTCTTTTATTTTGGCTCAAATCCGGTGCCTCGCGCAACTTCCGGCTGAGCCACTCTTGCGCATTGCGCAAGTGTTCGGATATCGCATTGCGCACTTTATGCATGGACCCGCCCCCTTCGGTTGCACATGCCTTCATTTCCATTGCGCTGTTGCTCAGCATGTTTTCGGTGGCGCAACTGGCCCCTTCTGAATATCGCAGAATGGCGCATTTTTGGAGATGCGCATGGCGCAACCCTTTTGAATATCTGGGCCTCAGAGTTTAATAGAATGTGGACTGCCCCTGTTCCCTTGGATTTCAGAACATTTACTCTAGGACTGAGAGTGAATGAAATAGGAAATCACAAACAACACAATTTCCTTAGAATTCTCTTCACAGCAGCCCAGAAAGAAAGAAATGTGAATTGGTTAAAGGAAATGTCCCCATCTTTTGAATCCTTGGTTAACAGAGTTGAAGAAATAAGGAGAATGGATGAAATAAAAGCCAAACTCAGGTTACCTGCAGAGAAGCAGACAGAATTATTTTTTTTTCCAATTGCTTAACTAGGAGAGACACATTAAGCTGAAGCTTGTTTACAGGTGCGACCTGGGAGCACAGAGAAGTAAGTGACTTGCTCATGGTCACACAGTATACAAGTGGGGGCTGTGGGATTCTGAATTATGGGCCAGGTGGAACTCTTGGCTGGACAGTGAGCAGTGTGGCACAGCGCACATAACAGATCTGGGGGAGGGAGCTGGATCATAAATTCTGCATGCCACGTAAAAGCAGGACTCTCATAAATAATCTTTAATGATCATATAGCTCCTATACAGTAGTCTGTGTCTCATATTTTGCGAACAATATCAATTATGTTGAGCCACCCTTGGCACAGTTGTTGAAGTTTTTTCCCTTCCTGAATAAAACATTGTTATGCTATGAGAGAAGTCATCTAGAACAGGATACAACACCAGAGATTAATTTACAAGTTATAGGACTTTTATTGTATTAAAGACATGGACAGCAGTAGACAGCTGACATGTGGCCAAACTCTAATGGACTTCATATATAAATCTGCTACAGTCAGCACTCACTTATCCACCTGTCACTTACCCATCACGTTCATTTTCCATCCCTGTGGCTGAGCTGTCTTCAGCTGTGTTTATCATAGAATCCACATTCAGATAACTGTCACACTCTGATGTCCATCTAAGACAATGGGAATGGAAGGGGTGGGATATCCCGAGTGCTGACTGTATTCCAGAGTTACAGTAATGTACTGACTGGTAATGCTACATTTACTCTCAATAAAGCTGAGTTAGAAAAAAAGATAGGGGGAAAGGGGTATCTTACAAGACAGAAATACAAGAGCACTCTAAAATAGAATACAAATGGTGAAGGTCAGGATTTTTTTTTCACCAAACAGTGCAGTGAGGTCAAGCAAAACACTTGACCCAACCATTTTTAACTGTAACATATTCCAGACATATTCCAGTTTCATTGCTGGTAAAACTATCCAGTTCTGCTAGAGTTTAGGAATTTTATAAATGTTTTAAATTGCTTTTTTTCCCTGAAGAAAAATTGGCATTTATCAATGGTGAATGTTTGCTTGCTTATATTTTCTGTTTAGTTGTTTGACATGGATAGTGCAGAGGCTAAAATTAACACATTAATAACACGAGTTTTAACAGTGAAATTGTCATGACTGGGAAATGAAGAGGTCCACATATAGCACTGTTGCTTCCTTAGACTATGACCATACATTTTTGAAATACTAGTTTTAATTGCCCACCCAGCCTTTGAACATGACGGGTGTCATTTATGAAATGTAACCTGAAACACCGTTTTGTGGAGCAAGTACGAAAACAAGTTTTGGAGGGGTATTCCTTGGACCCGGACTCTTTTTCTAGTTATCGACCTATCTCTAACCTCCCCTTTATCGGGAAGGTTATTGAGAAGGTCGTAGCGGTTCAACTGGATGACCATTTAACCATCCATAATGTCTACGAATCCTTCCAGTCGGGCTTCCGTAAAAGGCATAGCACCGAGACTGCGCTGGTTCGGGTGTTAAATGATCTTCTGATGGCGAGGGATCAGAAGAGGCGTTCCATTCTTGTTCTTCTTGATCTCTCTGCAGCCTTTGGCACAGTGGACCACATGGTGCTGTTAGCTCGCCTGGGGCAAGTTTGTGGAATGTCTGGAACCGTTTGCAATGGTTCCGTCATTCCTTACCGAAATCGCCAGAGTTGTGTCGGGGATTTTTTCCTCTGACCCAATTCCTTTGTTGTGTGGAGTGCCCCAGGGATCCGTGCTGTCGCCCATGTTGTTTGCAGTGTATATGCTGCCCCTCGGAGGTATCATTAGACGATATGGGCTGAGGTTTCACTGCTATGCTGATGATACCCAGCTCTATCTGTCTTTTGCACCCGACCAGGATGGAGCTCTCTCGGTGTTTAACAACTGTCTGGGGGAGATCCAAGACTGGATGGATTCTAGTTGGCTAAAGTTGAACTCAGAGAAAACAGAGGTGCTGGTAGTGGACCCTGGTGGTCGGGTGGTGAGGCCGGGTATCGGTGCTCCATCTGGAATTGTCCTTGGTGGAGTATCTATGCCGTCCTCAGAACGGGTGCGTAGCCTTGGGTTTATTCTTGACGAAAGGCCAACTCTCAAAGCTCAGGTGTCAGCCGTTGTCAAGATTTCCTTTTATCATCTTAGGAATATTGCCAGGGTTAGGCATCTTGTTCCGTCTGACTCCCTGCCTACTCTGGTTCACGCTTTTGTATTCTCACGCTTAGACTACTGCAACGCCCTGTACTTTGGGCTTTCTGGGGTTGAAATCCGTCGCCTACAGCTGGTGCAGAACGCTGCAGCCCGGGTTTTGACTGAGACAAGTCGGTTCTGTCATATCACTTCCGTGCTGCGCAAACTGCACTGGCTGCCTGTGCGGTGGCGGATCACCTTTAAAGTCATTTTGCTGACTTTTAAAGCCCTTCACGACCAGGTCCAGCCTATCTGAAAGACCTCCTGGTTCCCATTGCCCTGACCGATCACTCCGCGGCCGACATGGGGTTGTTAGAGATCCCAAGAGTGAGTTTAAAATCTTCTGGCAGCAGAGGCTTTCACATGCTGCACCCACTTTGGAACTCTCTACCATGTCGGTTACGGCAGTGCACCTCCGTGGAACTTTTCAAGAGGGATTTGAAAACCTATTTGTGGAGTATGGCTTTTTTAGACAATTAAGTTATTTATTAATGCCTGGATTTTATTATTAAATACTTTATTTCGTTGTATGTTGATTTTATGTACATGTTCTGTTTTTATGTAGTGTTTTGAACTGTTTTTAAAGTTGTTCAGCACCTTGATACACTGAAAGGTGCTATACAAATAAAATTATTATTATTATTTGATAATGACACCTGACATATTCATCCAGTGGGGGGTATAAACCATAGTAAGACTGAACGGGGAAGGAGAGTGCAGTGTTAAAGAGGGCCACTAAAAAGCAGATTTATTAAACAAATATTTCTGTTCAGTATTTATGGAGGAGGGGAAGGAAACAGGCCAATGTTAAAGGGCAAGGGTATAGAGGGATGGGAAGCGGACACAAAACCATTTACGGAAGAGTGCTTAAAGATCCACTCTGCACTGCAGCATTTTATTTCATTAATGTTTCAGCTGTTACAGTTTACTAGAGAATACACTTTTTTTCATTTTCAATGTTCCTTTAAAAGATTTTCAGCACCTCTTGGTAGTCCATCTAAAAAGTCTGTATAAAAAACATTTGAAAGCATTCGCTTCTTTCCTGTTAACCACACAATACCTTTGTTTATGGCATCATAGTGCTCACCATGGCAACATACTAACATACGAAACTGCCAGCAGATACAGGCCATCCGGTGTATCTAGTCTGCTCAAGTGTGCAGCACTTCAGTCCATTAGCTTGCAGCTGCCCCACCTCCCTCATATGCCCTCCCCCCATCTACCGCCCCCTCCCAGTTTGTACTCTCCCCTTGAATCTGTCCCCCCCTTTGAAGTCCCCAACACTCTGGAGCGATACAACTTCCTCTGGCAGAGCATTCCACCCTGCCACCACTCTTTCTGTGAAATAGTGCCTCCTCAGTTCCCTCTTGAACCTGCCCCCTTCCAACTTTATAGAGTGTCCCCTGGTTTCCCTTCTGCCCTTCAGATTGAACATACACCTGGTGTCTAGTTTGTTCAAACCCTTCAGGTACTTGAAGGTCTCAATCATATCCCCTCTCTCCCTTCTTTCCTCCAGGGTATATATATTGAGCTCTCTCAGTCTCTCCTCATATGGTCTGTCCCCCAACCCCAGGATCATTTTTGTTGCCCTGCACTGTACCCCCTCCAGTAGTTTGATGTTCCTTTTCAAGTAGGGGCACCAGAATTACACGCAGTACTCTAGGTGCAGTCTCACCAGGGACCTGTACAAGGGCAAGATGACCTCCCCACTCCTGGAAGTAATCCCCCTTGTATGCAGCCTAGCATCCTGTTTGCCTTCACTGCTGCCTTCCTGCACTCAGCAGAGTGGTTCATCTCCCCGGTTACCAGCACTCCCAGATTCTTCTCCACCTTGGATTTTGTTAAAAGGACACCCTCCAGCCAGTTAACAAAATCGAAGAAGGAGAAGGACCTGGGAGTGCTGGTAACCAGGGAGATGACACAAACAGACTGTGATGACACAAAACAGCTATTGTGTGCTTAGCAGGGGAAAGTCAGATACATTTTGAAAGACTCAGTGAAATAAGTGCTGCATTACCTACAATGTTTAGTAGACCAACAGCAGGGAAAGCAAAAAAAAAAAATAACTAGAAAACAATAAAGTTAAAACATAATTGGTGTAAATCTAGTGTTTGTAAGCTTTTTATTATAATAGAGTTGCTCTTTAGGAAACTGACAAAGGTAAAGATAAGGAAAGTAACAGGGTCAGATGGGATGCGCCCTAGGATACTCAGGGAACTGAAAGAAGAGCTGACTGAACCTCTGACAGCTCTTTTCAACCTGTCATTAAAAACAGAGGCAGTTGCGGGAGACTGGATGAGGGCAGTTGTAGTCCCACTGCACAAAAGTGGAAATAGGGAGGAGGCAGGAAATTACAGACCTGTCAGTCTGACTTTGGTGGCAGGCAAGGTAATGGAATCACTGTTGAAGGAAAGGATTGGGGAATATGTTATTACCAATAATATGCAGGATCAGAGGCAGCATTGGTTTTATGGGGGGGGGGGGGGAGGTCCTGCCAGACAAACCTGATTGAGTTCTCTGATTGGGTAACCAGGGAAGTGGATCAGGGAGGAGTGGTAGATGTGGCCTACCTAGATTTTTGCAAACCTTCAACACCATTCCACACATATCCCCATCCCTCCTCTCCTCCAGAGTGTATAAACTCAGATCCCTCAGCCTGTCCTCACAGAACTGTAGATGTAGTTTATGTCCCAAACAACCAGAGTTCTGTAATTTATTTATTTATTGGAAAGTTTCACCAAGAAAGGCACACTGAACAATATAAAAATTTGTATCACGGAGCGTCATGGGGGAAGGGGAAATAAGAGTACATAGTCTTAAACAATACATGCATTAATAAATTTCATGAGATATTTGTGATATGCTCAACAGACCTCGGTAAATACATCAACATTTAAAACATACAGGTATGCTTTTTGCAAAATAAATGAGTACATGGAGTAAAACTTGAGTTTATCCATTGGCTAGAGTGACATGGAGCAATGACTAGGTAGCACTTAACAAGAATAAGTACATATACTGTCAACATAACTTATATATGTATTTATTTTATTTGTTTATTTGAAGTCTTGGAATTACAAATCTTTGAGTCAAAGGGCTGGCAGCATAGCCTAGAGGTTAGAGTAATGAGCTGTGAATGAGTTTGGTATATCCAGCAGACCAGACCTGGGTTTTATTCTCACAATCTCCACTTGCATACTGTGTGACTCTGAGCAAGTAATTTAACCACCCAGTGCTCCCAGGTCGCCCCTGAAAACAGGCACTTGTGCCTAGTGGATCTTACCTGGTTACCAAAGAATAAAATAAAAAAGACTCTTTTGCAAAGGCTCTATGTCAGATTTACAAACAGACAGGGTTCAAAAAAATTACAGGCGATTGATACAGTTCATTATACATAGGATACAGGTATACAAATAATACAGTACATTATACATAGGATACGAGTATACAAATAATACAGTACATTATACATAGGATACTAGTATACAAATAATACAGTACATTATACATAGGATACAAGTATACAAATAATACAGTACATTATACATAGGATACGAGTATACAAATAATACAATACATCATACATAAGTGCATCATAAATGAGGGCGGAGTGCATGGCAAAGAAACAACATGGCGAGTAGATTTAAAACAGACAGGATACAAAACATTACAGGAAATTAATACGGTACAGAATACATAGGATAAGAGTATACAAGTAATGCAGTGCATCATTACTGAGGGCGGAGTACACGATAATGAAATAAACATGGTGTAGGAAGTGTTACCTAACTATGTAAACAGATAGGAAATTAAAGAAAAGAAAGGGAGAACAGAAGGAAGTCAGTTAAGGAGAGTTGTGAGACAGCTGGGGGGGTTATAGAGAAAAGTTGAGCAAAGGGGTGTAAAGTGTAAGATGTAAGGTGTAGAGAAGGAGGAGTAGCAAAGAGAGCAGATAAAGGATGAATAAAGGGCAGGAAAGGAACAGAGTGGGGAGGGAGAAATTAGACCAAGATAAGGTGGGGAGGAGAAGGGGGAAATTGAAGGACAAGCCATGAGTAGTCCCAGATTGACCAGTAAAAGCTAGGAGCAGTCACAACTATTCGCAGAGAGTTGGTGCTGGCGAAGTTTAGTTTTAAAGGTGCCCAATTTAACTGTGGAGGAAACTTATATACAGCAGTGCAGAGTACACTGAAGCAGCTTGAGGCTTACATTTCATTTAGAGCTAGGAGATAAAGGGCACTAGAAGAGGAGGAGTGCATGTTGGGGGGGGCTAGGAGCAGTTGCAGGCAGGATAGAGGAGGTTGTTAAGGGAGGTCGAGATGGACCAAGGGGAGGAGGCATGCCTGATTTGGTAAGGCAGAGAGTTCCATAGTTTCAGAAATCTATGAGATAAACTAGGAGGCAGCATAGTGCAGTGGTTTAAGGCAATGAGCTGCAAACCTAGAGACCTGGGTTTGAATCCCACAGCCCCCACTTGCGTACTGTGTGACCCTAAGCAAGTCATTTAACATCCTTGTGCTCCCAGGTTACACCTGGAAACAAGCTTTCAGCTTAGTGTGTCTTTCCTGGTTTAAAAAAAGGAAAATAAAACTACATCATGCAGTTCTAAAATGGTTCTTAGCAGCAGCATGTAAATCAGAAACAACCAGTAAGATAACTAAAAAGCGTGCATAGCTGGAGCAATAACAGAATTTGAACCAGTATTTAAAGAGACTCACCAAGCTAAATATATTTAGCTGAGCACCACGCAGTTCAGTGCCTTGCCTCCCAGACATGCTTTCTATGTACTGTTGACCCGAAAATATGAGTTTGTATTTTCTCTCTATCACTCATAAAATCTTCTTTACTTGGGCACAGGCACTTCCCCATTGTAAGATCCACCCCTTGCGCCTGCTCTTGTTAGTCGACCAGTGCCCACGTTTCATTGCCAAAGGGCCATTATAATATTAAAAATGATCATAAAAGTGTCCCCCAAAGATCTTTTGATGAAGGAGTTTGTCTTTGAAATGCATCAGGATGGGCACTTTTTAAATCTTTTTTGCACCTGCAATAAAGCTTTGGCACCATTTTTGATATTTCTCTGAGAGCAGCGTTATTTCCAAGGTGGTGAGGGATGGATTTTCTGTGTTTCTTGTTTGTAAATGTTTACCTTGCACCATCTGATATTCTGTCTATTACATTGTGAATGAATGTTGTACCTTGCGCCATCTGATATTCTATTATTACATTGTAAATGTTGTACCTTGCACCATCCGATATTCTGTATATTACATTGTAAATGTTGTACCTTGTGCCATCTGATATCAATCAATCAATCAATCAATCAATCAAAATCTTTATTTAATCAGGCGAACATCATTGAGCATAGCTCATTTACAAGATGGACCTGAGTGGTCAAGAAGTGCAAGTGTTATTACATTGACAAGGGTAGCATAAACAGTAATACAATGACAGGGGTAACAAACAGTAATACAATGACATAAGTGCTAATATATAACAATATACATATGTACAAGGCACATTAAAACTTTTAATCTGTGATATTCTGTATATTACATTGTAAATGTTGTACCTTGTGCCATCTGATAGTCTGTATATTACATTGTGAATGTTGTACCCTGTGCCATCTGATATTTTATATATTACATTGTGAATGTTGTACTCTGTGCCACCTGATATTTTGTATATAACATTGTGAATGTTGTACCCTGTGCCATCTGATATTTTATATATTACACTGTGAATGTTGTACCTTGCACCATCCGATATTCTGTATATTACATTGTAAATGTTTACCTTGCGCCATTTGATATTCTTTATATTACATATAGAATAATATATGGGGTGATGTGTGTAACGAGAATTTTACACACCCCAGAGGTGTTAGATGCTACATAAACCCCGAGAGTGAAGCTTGAGGGGTTTATCTAAGCAGCCAACACTGAGGTTGTGTGTAAAATTCGAGTTTACACATACCACCCCACATTTTATTTTATATAATTGCTGGAGAGTGTTTTTTTTCCCACAGCAGTTATGCAAAATAGAAACATTCCTGTTTGGTCCTGGTCCGGTCTGGTTCAACTGTGGTCTGCAGCTGCTGAAACATTTCTTTTTTTTTCTTTTTCAGTTCAACTAAGGTCACCTGAATAGTAAAGAGGGTTCAAAGTTTAATTATGACAGTCTAGTTTGTTTGATTTTTTTAAAAGACTTATTTACTGCTGATAGTGAGTGGTGATGCAGTGTTCAGTGGGACAATGGAAGATGGGATGGCCGGATGGCACATGCGTAGTGCAAGGAAAACCGTGTGCTGTTATAAACACTCCTTTGTAATGGCAAATTACAAACCGGGTTTCCCTTAGAGAAAAACACTCACCAGTTATTATATTGTAAATGTTGTACCTTAAGCCATCTGATATTCCATTATTACATTGTAAATGTTGTACCTTGTCATTGCACCATCTGATATTCTGTATATCACATTGCAAATGTTTTACCTTGCACCATCTGATATTCTGTATATTACATTGTAAATGTTGGACCTTGTGGTATCTTTTATTTTTTAACCAGGAGAGACACAGTAAGCTGAAAGCTTGTTTACAGGTGCAACCTGGGAGCACAAGGAAGTTAAGTGACTTGCTCAGGGTCACACAGTATGCAGGTAGGGGCTGTGGGATTCAGACCCAGGTCTCCAGGTTTGCAGCTCAGAACCTTAAACCACTGTGCAATACTGCCTCCTTCTGATATTCTGTATATCATATTGTAAATGTTTTACTTTGTACCATTTGATATTCTGTATATCACATTGTAAATGTTGCACCTTGATCCATCTGATATTCCGTATATTGCATTGTAAATGTTGTACCTTGTACCATCTGATATTCTGTATATTACATTGTGAATGCTGTATCTTAGGCCTATTACATTGTAACTATTGTACCTTGTGCCATCTGATAGTCTGTATATTACATTGTAAATGTTGGACCATGTGGTATCTGATATTCTGTATGTTACATTGTAAATGCTGGACCTTGTGGTATCTGATATTTTGTATATTACATTGTAAATGCTGTACCTGGCACCATCTGTTATTCTGTATATTACATTGTCCTGCTTCTTCTGCTTCTATCTGGTTCAAGAGGTCTGCTTGCTGACCTACAGAGTCCTACATGGACAGGGTCCGAGCTACCTGCAAGAGCTTCTTTGTCCCTACCACCCCCTCCACCCCCTTCGTTCTGCTGATGAGGGATTGCTAGAGGTTCCCAGGGTGCAGCTGAAAACATCTGGTGCTCGTTCATTTGCCTTTGTAGTGCCTACCCTGTGGAATTCTCTACCTCATCGGTTTCAAGAGTGCCAGACCGTGGAGAGCTTCAAAACTGCACTAAAAACACACTTATTTAATCTTGCTTTTGTGAATTACTGAGAATAATTAATTAATTTCAGTATATTGGATTTTAATGTCTGTTTTAAAGTTTTATGATTTTATATTTGTACAGTGCTTTGACATTTGAATTGCACTTGATAAATAAAATTATTATTATTACTATATTTCTCTGCTGCCTAGCCCAGTACTATGGGGAAATCAATGTTTGTGATTCAACTCATTGTCAACAGAGTCCCTTTCCAGGACCCCCTAACAATAGCTGATGCCCTAAACACCACGTTCTCGGATCTCAGCAGCGTGCTCCCACCCACCTTTTTCAACCCCTCCTCACTAGTTCACCAACCCTTCCCCTCCCCCGAATAGTCCACCCTTCAGGTTTAGGACTGTCTCCCCACATGAGGCTTGCTCCTACTTCCTAATAGTACTGGGTAAAACAAGGCAGAGTGGAGACCCCCCAGACCTAAAACTCCTTCGCCTGGTACTGGATGATGTCCTTCCCCACTCACCCAAATTCTCAACCTCTCTCTATGTCTCGGCCAATTCCCCTCCCAATAGAAATTAGCTGTTATCACACCTATACATAAAGGGGGCAACCGTACCTCTCCCAACAACTACCGTCCCATCTCAATCCTACCGCCCCTCTCTAAGGCCCTTGAAAAAATTGTCTTGGACCAACTTACTGAGTACCTGTTGAAACATGACTTCTTATGTAGGAACCAGCACAGCTTCAGAAAGGGACACAACACAACCTCAGCCCTACTTGAGTTCACCACCTTTATCCACAAAGCCTTGGAACGTGGACAACTAGTCGGATCGGTCTACATAGATCTGACCAAGGCGTTTGACATGTTAAATCATGCCCTGCTGCTAGATAACCTCCTCTGTCTGGGCCTAACTACTGACACCATAACCTGGTTCGATAACTACCTCAGTGGCAGGTCACAATGGGTGAAATTAAACACCACACTATCCACCTGCTCACCTGTCAGATCCAGCATTCCAAAAGGATCAATCTTAGGTCCACTTCTGTTCAGCCTTTTCCTGAACTCCCTTCCCAGTGCCTGTCCTGGTCAACTGCTCCTGTACGCGGATGACGCAGTACTTTATTGCAGTCACCCTGACCTTCCCCCTCTACAAAGTACCCTCCAGACCTTCTTCACTGAGGCGGAAGCCTTATTTACTGAACATAAACTAGTTTTAAATTACAAAAAAACTAAGGTTATGGTCTTCACACATCATCAGAATAAACGGATTAACACCCCCTCCGCATTCTGAACCGTCTGCACTCTCCACTGGAACAAGTCACCTTCTTTAAACACTCAGGGCTCACCCTTGATTCCTCGCTTACTTACCACAATCACATTCACCAACTCAGTGCGGCTATAAATAGCAGGCTAGGCCAGCTCTATAGGCACAAACAGTGTCGGCCTCCTGAAGCGCTCTGCCTGGCTGTAACTGCCTCCGTCCTCTCCTTGGTAGATGATGGGATTAAACGGTGGTGTAGACCTGGGAAAGGGAGAGGAGAGGGAAGTAAGGTGCCTGCCTGGTGCCATGGCTTGGAGGGACAGGAAGCAAATCCTCAGGATTGCAGAAGCAGCATCACAGGAGAGGGAAGTAGATATCATTGTCCATCTTGGGACAAATGACCTAGCTAGGCGTGAGATCAGTACAGTGCAGGATGAATTTGTGGAGTTGGGGAGGGGCCTCAGACAGGTAGCAAGCACGGTAACCTTCTCAGAGGTGCTGCCAGTCTATGGCAGGGGTGAGGCTAGGGTACTGCACACCATGCAGTTTAATGAATGGTTGCAAAACTGGTGCAGAGCACAGGGCTTTGGCTTCATTGGGGACTGGGGGTCCACCTGGAGAGATGAAGGTCTATACTGGCATGATGGTCTGCATCTGTCCAGGAAGGGAAACAAGCTCCTAGGTGACAGGTTTAAATGCTTCCTTGGCAAGCTTTTAAACTAGCCAAGGGGGGAGGTGCTGATAGGAAGCAGGAAAGTTCAAGCCTCCCCCCACAAAACATGGCAGGTAGTAGGATAAACACTGAGGTACAGAGCTTGACAGAGGGCAGGACGGGGTAAATGGAAAGATAGACAAGGGCGATAAGAGCAGGGATGGGGTAAAAAAGGATAAAGCCAACAATAAATGGAGGGCAATGAGTACCAATGCCCATAGTCTGGGAAACAAGCTTCCTGAGCTAGTAGCCCTGATGGAAGAGGAACACTTGGATATTGTGGCAGTCACAGAAACATGGTACACGGAGAACCATGACTGGGATGTCAACATACCAGGGTACACAATCTACAGAAGGGACAGGGAGGGTAAAAGAGGAGGTGGAGTAGCTCTCTACATAAGGGAAGGGATCAAAGCTACAGAACTAAAAAGTAAAGGGGGGAGGACAAGAGGCACTATGGGTCACCTTGGAGACAGGGAATGGCATCACAATCCGCACAGGGGTTGTATACAGACCCCATCTCAAGGGGAGGAAATGGATAAGAAAATGATAGAGGACATTCTCAAAATGGCTGAAAAAGAGGAGATACTGTTGATGGGGGACCTGAATATGCCAGATGTTAACTGGACGACATGGACTGCAGCCACATCCAAGAGCAGGGTCATTCTCGATGCCCTACAGGGGGCATGCCTTAGACAGCTAGTGGTGGAACCCACTCGGAAGGGAGCAATATTAGACCTGGTACTCTCAAATGGAGAGAGGATCACAAATTTAGAAGTCAGTAGACATCTGGGAACAAGCGACCATTGCACAGTGTGCTTCACAATAAACACAACCATGGAGACAAGCCAAAAGACAAGGATACTGGACTTTAGAAGGGCTGACTTTGGCATAATGGGTGAATACCTGAGGAATGCATTAACAAATGGCCAGAAAGGAGGGTTGGAAGAACCATGAAAAAAAATCTAAACTGCCATCATGGAGGCAACAAGCCTTTTTGTGAAACAAATAAAGAAAACAAAGCGGAAAAAAAACCACTATGGTTCTCAAAAGAGGTGTCAGGGAAGGTTAAGGAGAAAAAGGCTGCATCCAAAAAGTATAAGGAATCACAGAAGGAGCATGACAGAGAACTGTATCAATTAAAGCAGAAAGAAGTGGGGAAGGCAGTCAGAAAAGCAGAGGCCCAAACCGAGGAAAAGATAGCCAACTCAGTTAAGAAGGGGGATAAAACCTTTTATAGGTGCATTAGGGAGCATAGAATGGTTAAGGGAGGGATAGTGAAGATTAATAAAGGAGAGGGGAGGTGGGCAGAGGGAGACAGTGAAAAGGCAGAGATACTGAATGAATACGTTTGCTCAGTATTCACAAAAGAAGAAGAGGAGGCGTTACCTAAACCAAACAATAGAAGCACTCTGGGTAGTGGGGTTGACGCCAGTCCATTTACAGGAGAAAGAGTCCTAAAAGAACTCCTAAAACTCAAGGTGGACAAAGCAATGGGGCCTGATGGGATTCACCCTAGAATCCTAAAAGAACTAAGGTAGGACCTAGTGACACCACTGACCACACTTTTTAACAAATCATGGGAGGATGGGGTGGTACCTGAGGACTGGAGGAGGGCAAATGTGATTCCCCTTCACAAAAGTGGGAGCAAGGCAGAAGCAGGAAACTACAGACCCGTTAGTTTGACCTCAGTGGTGGGGAAAATGATGGAATCACTTGAAAGAAAGAATTGTTGAGTACCTAGAGGCTAGCGGGCACAGGACCCAAAGCAGCATGAATTCACAGCAGGAAGGTCATGTCAGACTAATCTAATTGATTTCTTTGACTGGGTGACCAAAGTAATAGACCAGGGAGGGGCTGTGGATATGGCCTACCTAGACTTTAGCAAGGCATTTGACACAGTCCCACACAAAAGATTAATAATCGTTAGCCAGCCTGGGAGTGATCCCAGGTGGTAGCCTGGTAGCAAACTGGCTGCACAACAGGACACAGAAGGTACTAGTGAATGGAACACATCCCGAAGAAAGGGGGGTTACTAGTGGAGTACCTCAGGGCTTAGTACTGGATCCAGTTCTCTTTAATGTCTTTATAGGTGACACTGCAGAGGGTCTGGAAGGAAAGGTATGCCTCTTTGCAGATGACACAAAGATCTGTAACAGAGTTGATACACAAGGGGGAGTAGAAAGGATGAGAAGGGACTTGGCAAGATTGGAGGAATGGTCAGACATGTGGCAACTTAGATTTAATGCAAAGAAGTGCAAAGTAATGCACCTGGGAAATGAAAATCCATGAGAAGAGTACACAATAGCAGGGGAGATACTAACAACAATAATGGAAAGGGACCTGGGGGTAGTCATATCAGATGACCTAAAGGTGGGTAAGCAATGTGAAAAGTCGGTAAGGAGAGCCAGGGGATACTGGGATGCGAGGAAGGTATCAACGCAGAAAACGGAAGTGGTTATCCCTCTGTACAGACAGTTAGCAGACCCCATCTGGAGTACTGCATGAAGTTTTAGAGACCTCATCTACGCAAGGACATAAACAAGATGGAAGCAGTCCAGTGGAGGGCAACTAAAATGGTGCAGGGTCTACATCAGAAACCATATGAAGAGTGACTGAGAGAGCTTAATATGTATATCCTTGATGAAAGGAGGGACAGGGGGGACATGATAGAAACTTTTAAGTACCTCAAGGGAATCAACAAAGTCCAGGAGGATAGCATCTTTCAGAAAAAGAGATGCGTAAGAACAAGGGGGCATGATTTAAAGATAGAGGGGGGACGGCTCAGGGGTAATGTGAGGACATTTTTTTTTTCACAGAGAGAGTGGTGGATGCATGGAACTGCCTTCCTGGAGAGGTTGTGGGTTCTAAAACAGTGGGGGAATTCAAACTTGCATGGGACAGACATAATGCAATTATAGTGGGGGGTTGCAGGAAGTAGGCTGTTGGTTAACTAGAATCTGCAGCTTATCCAATAGGTAGGGAACTGGGCAGACTGGGTGGGCCAAGTGGTCCTTATCTGCCGCCAAAGTCTGTTTCTATGTTTCTATGTTGGCTCTGCTGACCACACTGCCCTTAGCAGGGTTAAAGTGGCTCTGAATAGAGCCTGCCAACTTGTGACAGGGTGCGACAGAAAGACCCATATGTGTGACCTCAGCCAGACCTCCAGCTGGCTGAACTTTAATGGGAGGCTCAAATACCACACCTGCCTCATGGCCAAAAAGGTCACCTGTGGCCTCCTACCACCTGGGCTAAATTGCCTAATACAACCAGCCCCAGTGCCCTGCACCACATGAAGATCCACCAAAGCCCCCATATTAGTACCTCTCTGCAGGACATCGTTGGGTCAGCATTCCTTCCACTATAGAGCCCCGCTGTGGCTAAATGAACTACCCGCTAACATCTCAGCTGAGCATAAACTTAACCCTTTCAAAGCCAAACTCAAAGAACTACTCCTCTCCTCCTCTGTCTGTGACTGCTAATGACGCTGCCCTCTACTACCTAGACCACCCTCCACCCTTAGAACAATGAGTCCCCTGACTATGCCCCTGATCTGAACCCTCCCCAGTGAGTCCCCACTATCTTTTCCCTTGTATCGGGTGCGGCTTCTTGCCTAATTAAATTATACTATTCCTTGTCTTACTCCCCACCCAGTCTGGCCCTGTACAACTTAACTACACTGTATATTCATGTGTATATATTTTACTGTTGACTTCTAATGTATTTTTGACAATTGTAACCGATGTGGACATACTATGATGATCCCATGCTATAACTCTATTAGCTTAATTAGTATTTAATGTACTGTATTAATCTGCTGTTGCATTATCTGTTACTGTCCTTTCTTTTCTCCTTGACGTGGAGCCTTTGCAAAGGAGTCTCTGACTCAAAGGTCAATTCCGATATGATCAAATAAATGCTGTACCCTGCGCCATCTGATATTCTGTATATTATACTGCACTGGTCACTTTTTTGGTATAGTACTTTGTGTCTGTCATCTTTTGCTTATTGTATTTCATGTCACATTGTTCCCTTGTGTCCTGGCCAACCTTCCCCTTCCCATGAAATTGATTCATGTAGTTATTTACCGTCACTTCCGTACCAGTTTCTCATTGCTTGTAGTGCACTTTGGAATACAGTGTGCATGACAAATGCTATGTAAATGTTCATTCTTCTTCTTCAAGACCCCATTCCATCCACACCTGGAAATGAGCTTCGGCATAATGTGCCTTTCCTGGTTGCCGAATTTTAAAAATACATTTAAAAAATAAATGTGGGGAAAAAAGCAGCAACAACACAGAACCCAATAAAGAGGAAGGAAATAGTTTAAAACAAACAAAAGAAAAGGTTCAGTACGGAGATTAAGGAAGGTGCACACATGTCATCATTTCCAATTACAGTATATTACGAAAGGTATGAAAGGGTTATCTCCCCTAGAATAGACAGTATGTATAAGAGGCTTGTGTCACAGTTTGGGGAGACACAGTTGCTCTACTTCGCTGCGTAGTTCTGTTACATACTGCCCAAACTGCACAAGACCACACTGCTATGATAAAAGCCTCCCTACATGCACATAGTACCAGTTGCATGTTCGTCACTATCCCTCGGGTCTTTGTCCAGAAAGAACTAGCCTCTTATTCTGGAATGGAAAACATTAATGTAATCCACCTTGGCCCACTTTGAATACACTTGGTTGTGTCTTCTCATTAGCGGTGTAATAAGCTATCCTTCAGTGTTATGGAACAGTCTGGGTCGATGGTGATGCTGTCCAACTAGAAAGGGAAGAGGGTTTCAAAATGTTGGTAAAAATGCTAAGCTTGACTGCAGTTCTGACCACATAATTAGACTTATGATATGAATTACCTTGATTTATAAAAGTTATACACCCCTAAGGTTGTCCTTCTTCGTGGTATTTTGTTTTACAATTTATTCATCAAAGATAACATAGCTCAGCTGAGAGGCAGTATCTCATTTTCAGTATGGTCATGATTTTAACATTTTCACAGTTGTGTGAACTGAAGCACAGAGATGTTATATCACTTACTCGGGGTCGCACAATGTGTAAGTGGCTCTAACGGGAGTTGAAAAGTGGACCCCATGTGTCCCAAGCCTGCGGGCTAGGCAGGAGATCATGCTGCCTCTAAAGTATATTTTAGGTTAACTAGTTTCATGCTTTCTCATGTTGCACACCACTGTATTGCATTGAAAGAAGAGATGTCAAACTGTGGACTGATGGACGACCCAAAATCTGCTGTCCAGTATAAATTATCAACAATATTATGCATTTCTCCAGTCTCCACATAGTTCTGCAATTACAGGATGTCTACAAATGAAGAAAATGGACTAAACCAATGCAGTTCAAACTACTCAACAAAGAAAGAACAAAAATAGAGTCTAAATTATTTAACCAATACTGCAGAGATAATGCCTTGATAACTTTAAAAACAAAGGTATGGGACCTAGAGGATAGTGCTGCAGCCGTGGAGCGCCTTTCGAGACAAGCAGCCTAGATTTTGTCCCGGAGTCTGTGATGGCATCATCACTGCAAGGCAGCACAAAGCTGAGCTAGCAGCCACACTCCTTTTGTTACAGTTTATTTACCCAGAATAGCCCAGCTGAGCTGCAACATCTAATTTCCAGTGGGGTCCTACCTCTACCTATTTTCACAGCTTGGTAAAGTGAAGCATTAAGAGGTTATGTGATTTGCCCAAGGTCACACACTGAGTATTTGACTCTAGAGGAGTTTGAATCTGTGACTTCATGTTTGCTACATCAGTGTTCTAACCACAGGAACACACTGTCTTGATGTAGTCTCAGTCTCCAGAGGAAGGTAGACTGACTCTGTGTTAGCTGCCCCTATGTGCTCTGGGGGAGCAGAGCAGCTATAGTGCCTATCTGTGGGTGGGGAGGAGACACCATCTGGAAGACACCAATGTGGTCTCACAGTTGCACACATAAAATTAAAAAATAAAAATGTGTGCATGTGCTTGTGGATCGGTCAGTGCTGGTGTCTGTGGGGGAGGGCCAGGTCATAAGATGATGGCCAGCACTCTGTGGTCCTCTACCCCTGCCTCCATAGTGCCACCATAGTGCTGGATCTAAGTTCCTCAGGGATCTTTACAGCTTGCAAGGCCTCACCACAGAGGAGGGGGCAAGCTCTGGGGGTTGCCTGTGAAGATAAGGGGGGTATTGGGGATGTGATGCTTCCTGGCACTGGAAGGGGTAAGACTTACAGGGAGCATGAAGAGACTATTACAAAAATGAAGATACAGGAAATTTAGCTTGAAATCTAAAGTGCATCAAGTCTTGCGTAACTTGTTCTAGTACAATAAATAAAACATACACTAACATTAAAATATTATTATTCAGTAAAACAAAACAAAAAACATGAAAAAAAACATAAAAATGCAGAGGGAAAAGATGAAACAGTCACTCGTCTCCAAAAGCTGATGAGAACAGGTAACATTTTAATGTTTTTTTAAGTGTCTCCACCGTGATGAACTCCTAAGATGGAAGGGAAGGGAAGGGAGTTCAAATAAAAGGGGTCACCACTGTGAAAGCCCTATCTGCAGATGGCATCAGTTTTTTTTTTCCAGTTTTTTTCCTCAGTTGTTTAAGCAGGTGAGACACACTAAGCTGAAAGCTTGTTTACAGGTGCAACCTGGGAGCACAGGGAAGTTAAGTGACTTACTCAGGGTCACACAGTATGCAAGCGGGAGCTGTGGGATTCAAACCCAGGTCTCCAGATTTGCAGCTCAGAACCTTAAACCACTGCGCTATACTGCCTCCCGAGTGTGAAGTGGGGATAGCCAAAAGCAGTCTCTTGGTGGAGAGAAGTGAGTGGCTGGGAGTATACCAGGCCAAGTGGTCTTTAAGGAGGGACCCTGTTTTGTGCAGGACTTTATACGTTAATAAGTGATCGTGAAGGTGGTGCACCACATAATTGGTATCCAGTACAGATGTCGCAGCATGGGTGTTACATGAGCTGCATAAGATGGCCCAGCGATAGGCTGGCTGCAGTAATTCTGCACCAACCGTAGGTAGTTCACCAACCTCCCGGACATCTGCAAGTAAAGAGCGTTACAGTAGACTAGTCTTGATGTTAAAAACACATGCACCAGGATCACCTGGTCCTCTTGTATCTGATAGGGCTTAATCCAGGAGATATTCCAAAGTTGGAAGAATCCACTGTGGACTGCAGCCAGCACCTGATGTTTGAGTGTCTGCCCTGGGTCCACAATGACTTCTAGATTTTTCGACCTATCTACAGCTATCAAGACAATGCCACTTAGTGAAGGTAACCCAATAGCAGCTTTACTGACAGCCAACTGGCAGGAACTTGGTTCCATCAGTAGCAACGCCATCTTGGCCTGATTTAGGCTCAACCAGCTAGATGCTGCCATCCAATCCATGATCCCTTTATTTTTTTATCAAGGTTTTTCTCTTCAGCCAGACAGCCCCACTCTGTCCCAGCCCACCCCCAACCGACTGCCAGCCTCCCCGGCACCTACCTGCCATGTTCCTCCATAGGTTGCCCCCCACAAACACACACACACATCAGGGCCAGGAGGGGAGGTCTGTCCTCGCCCCTTCGGAACACAGTCTGGTTGGGTAGGTGGCACTGGGCAGTGGCACAGGTCAGGGACGAGCCAGGCATCACCCGCAGACTATCTTTCCTCTTTTTTCCTCATGATCAGTGGCGGGTAATGGTGCAAGTGCTCGTGCATGGGGAGGCTTGCACACACCACATGCCAAGCCACCGACTGCCCCACAGTGATATTGCTGCTGCTTGCTCTGCCATCATGTCGCCACGAGGTGGCAGCATTGTAGTGTCATGTCCTATCCTCCCTCCCCCCCCAGAGAAAAGAGCAACTGTTGGGTGCTCAGTCCTTTTCCCCCCACCGCCAACCCCCAGCAGCCTGAGTTCACTCCTGAACCCAGACCATCGGTGTATGAGCAGAGGTGTGTCATCCATCACCTCAATCCTCTGCGCCACTGGGCTAGCTCATTCCGCGATGTCTTGAAGGCATTACTGGGGACAGAACTGACCCCTGAGGAACACCACTGGGGACCATGGCTGGCTATGCTGAGTAAATAGCTATCACAAGACTCAGCGATCCACCTGAAAGGGAGGACTCAATCCATTCCAAGGCTGTCCCAGTGAGTCCCAAATGTTCCTTAAGGTGCTCCATCAAACTCCCATCATCCACAGTGTCAGATGCCACCATGAGAGTGAGAAGAATGACAATAGACTGCACCCCACTATCTCCCACCAGTAGCAGACTATGGAACACCTTGAAGAGCATGGTCTTCATGTGGTAATTAGGCCAGGAACCTGACTGGGATGGTTTGTGGATGTTATATTTTGAAACAAGACTCCAGCTGCATTGCCCCCACATTCTTGCTAAACTGCCCCAGAAAGGGAAGGCCTGCAATTGGCTAGCATACCTGGGTCCAGACATAATGTATTCGGGTCTTATCGAGGTGGGGTTTTTTTTTCCCTTTTTTTCTGTTTGTTTATCCACCTACACCTGGGTGTCCCCCATTCAGCATCTTGCCCTCAGACCCATCCCCCACCCACCCCAGGACTTACCTTCTACCTCTTGTGCCCCCATGGTGGGTAAGTGCATAGGTGGGTGATGTGAAGCCTGCGGAGCACATGCCAGCATCCTGTCTGTGTCAGGTTGCCCCCCCCGAGAGTGGTTTTCTCCCCCAGGCCAGCATGTGTACTATGGCACGCACATACTGCATGAAGACACAGTACTTCTCAGTGACCTGCACCCAGTCAACCAGGAAGGTGACCCCTGTGACACCACTCAGCTTCCACTGGGTGGTACTTAAGCAGCAGTGCCACTTGTCCCCCCTCCCCAAAGGAGGAGAGCCATCATGGGATGCACAATGCTGCCTTCCCCTGGCCAGCCTCTGGTGACCCCAGGTCATTCCCAAATCCAGGTCGCTGGCTTAGAAACATAGACTTTGATGGCAGATAAGGACTGCTTGGCCCACCTAATCTGCCCATTTCCCTACCTACAGGATAAGCTGCAGATCCTAGCTAACCAACAGCCCATTTCTTCCTACTCTACACAAGAATTGCCTTATGTCTGTCCCATGCATTCTTGAATTATCCCACTGTTTTAGACCCCACAACCTCCTCAGGAAGTTTGTTCCATGCATCCGCCACCCTCTCTGTGAAAAAATACTTCCTTACATTACCTCTGAGCCGCCCCCCCATCTTCAAGTTGTGTCCCCTTATTCTTGCACATCTTTTTCTGAAAGATGCTACCCTCTTGGACTTTGTTGATTCCACTGAGGTACTTAAAAGTTTTTATCATGTCCCCCCTCTCCCTCCTTTTCTCAAGGGTATACATGTTAAGCTCCTTTAGTATCTCCTCGTATGGCTTCTCTTGCAGACCCTGCACCATTTTAGTTGCCCTCCTCTGGACTTCCTCCATCCTTTCTATGTCCTTGCGGAGGTGGGGTCTCCAGAACTGGACGCAGATTTCCAGATGGGGTCTCACCAACTGTCTGGGGATAACAACTTCCTGTTTTCTGTTGATGATGCCTCTCCCTATACATCCCAGTATCCCCCAGCCCTCCCTACTGCCTTCTCACATTGCTTGCTAACCTTAAGGTCAGCTGATATGAGTATCCCCAGGTTCCTTTCCGTTTTTGTTGTTGTTACTACCCCCCCCCCCCATTGTGTAATCTTCCCTTGGGTTGTTGTTTCCAGGTGCACTTCTTTGCATTGAATCCAAGCTGCCATACTTCTGACCATTCCTCCAGCTTTGCCAAGTCCCTTCTCATCCTTTCCATGCCTCCATGTGTATCAACCCTGTTGCAGATCTTTGTATCATCTGCAAAGAGGCATACTTTTCCTTCCAGTCCCTCTGCAATGTCACTTATAAAGACATTGAAAAAGGACTGGACCCAGTACTGAACCCTGCAGTACCCCACTAGTAACCCCTTTTTCTTCAGAGTGGACTCCATTTACAATTACCTTCTGTGTCCTGTTCTCCAGCCAATTCTTTACCAAGGCTACCATCCTGGGACCCACTTCCAGGTTGGCTAACTTGTACTGTATATTAATCTTTTGTGTGGGACTGTGTCAAATGCCTTGCTAAAGTCTAGGTAGGCCATGGCCACAGCCCCTCCCTGATCTACTACTTTGGTCACCCAGTCAAAGAAATCTATTAGATTCGTCTAACATAACTTTCCCACTGTGAATCCATGCTGCCTTGGGTCCTGTGCCCCTCTGGTCTCTAGGTACTCAACAATTCTTTACTTCAGAAGTGATCCCATCATTTTCTCTATCACTGAGGTTAAACTAACAGGTCTGTAATTTCCTGCCTCTGCCCTGCTCCCACTTTTGTGAAGTGGAACAACATCTGCCCTCCTCCAGTCCTCAGGTACCCACCCATCCTCCCATGATTTGTTAAAGAGGGTAGTCAGTGGTGTCACTAGTTCTACCCTTAGTTCTTTTAGAATTCTGGGATGAATCCCATCAGGCCCCGTTGCTTTGTCCACCTTCAGTTTTAAGAGTTCTTTCAGAACCCTTTCTTCTGTGAATGGGCTGGTATCAACTCTTGTATCCAGAGTGTTTCTATTGTTTGGTTTAGGTACCTCCCCCTCTTCATTTGTGAATACTGAGCTAAAATATTTGTTTAGTATCTCTGTCTTTTCACAGTCACCCTCTGCCCACTCACCTTCTCTTTATTAAGCCTCACTATCCCTCCCTTGGTCTTCCTTCGCTCCCTGGTGTACCTATAAAAGGTTTTATCCCCTTTCTTAACTGAGTTGACTTTCTTTTCCTTGGTTTAGGCCTTTGCTGTTCTGACTGCCTTCCCAGCTTCCTTTTGCTTTAACTGATACAAATTTCTGTTCTGCTCCTTCTGTGATTCCTTGTACTTCCTGAATGCCTTCTTTTTCTCTTGAACCTTCTCTGCCACCTCCTTTGAGAACCATAGTGGTTTCTTACATCGTTTTGTTTTGTTTATTTGCTTCACACAAAGGCTTGTTGCCTCTGTGATGGCAGTTTTGATTATTCCCCATTGTTCTTTCACCTCCTTCCTGCCCATTTGCCAGTGCATTCCTTAGGCACTCACCCATTTTGGCAAAGTCAGCCCTCCTAAAGTCCAGTACCTTTGCCTTTGTATGGCTTGACTCTACTGCTGTGTTTATCGTGAACCATACTGTTTGATGGTCACTAGTTCCCAGATGGCTACCCACTTGTACATCTGTGATCCCCTCTCCATCTCCATTTGAGAGTACCAGGTCTAAGATTGCTCCCTCTCGAGTGGGTTCCAATACTAGTTGTCTAAGGCACACCCCCTGTAGGGCATCTAGAATAAACCCACTGTTAGAAGTTGCTGCTGCAACTGCACTTCAGTTAACATCTGGCACATTCAGATCTCCCGTCAGCAATATCCCCCCTTTTTCTGCCATTCTAAGGACACTTTCTATCATTTCCTTGTCAATTTCATCCCCCTGAGATGGGGGTCTGTATACAATCCCTGTGTGGATTGTGGTGCCATTGCCTGTCTCCAAGTTGACCCACAGTGCTTCCTCTCCTCCCTGTTTACCCTTTTGTTCTGTTGCTTTTATTATTTCCCTTATGTAGAGAGCTGCTCTGCCTCCTCTTTTGCCCTCCCTGTCCCTCCTGTAGATAGTGTATCCTGGTGTGTTTACATCCCAGTCATGGTTCTGTGTGTACCATGTTTCTGTGACTGCCATGATATCCAGATGTTCCTCCTCCATCAAGGTCACTAATTCAGGAAGCTTGTTACCCAGACTACGGGCATTGGTACTCATTGCTCTCCATTTTTTTATGTCTTTACCTCTTGTAGCACCGTCCCTGTCCTCATTGACTTTGCTTTCTCTATTTCAATATCTTTATTTATCCAGGCGGGCACCATTGAGCAAGCTCATTTACAAGGTGGACCTGCGGTCCTACAGTAATAATACAGAAAGACAAGTTACAATACTATAAACAGTAAAAATAGCTGCTATTATAGTACAAATGCACATTTACAGGTAATATACATTGAACATAGATCTACAAGGAGTCATAGATAATGAACTTGTGCTGGATTCAAGCCCAAAAACTGTGCATTTTGTAGTGTGAAATGTTAGGGAGAGGATAGGCATACCAGATAGAAGATATCAAGCGCATAATGTAGGGAGAGGTGGGGAATAGGGGCGCAAGTGAAGAGGACATAATTGTTAGAGCAGAGTGAGGAATTGGGAGGGCAGAGGACCGTACGAAAGGCGAGAAAGCAATTTTTGCCCCAAAACGCGGAGACATATGGAGGAGAAAAGCTGCCATTGCACTAAGTGCAAGAGGAGGAATATAGTAGCAGAGGCATAACTGGGAGGGTCCTGGAGGTTGGGGCAGAGGGAGGTGTTGGATGTACGCAGGACTGAATATTTTTTGGGGCGAAAGATGATACTTATCCCCAAGTGCGGTAGCATGTGCTAGAATCAGGCTGCAGCTGTTCAGAGCATCAAAGAATAAGATGGGAGTTTGGCAATAAATCCTATGGATCTGTTGGTGGGCATGCTGAAGGCAGAGGCGCACATTTCAGCTGGGGGGCCGCCGTTTGAGGGAGGGAGGTTAGTTAGTGTCTAGTAAAGCAGTTGCAAATTTCCATAATGCCATCACGGTAAAGCCTTTTGAACAAAAGGGCACTTACTGAGGTTTTCAGCTTAAGTATTTTTGGGGTTTTATTCCATGTTGATGGGAGTGAGAATCCAAAGGCAGCTCTCCCGACTCTTGTGAGTGCCCTGGGTATATTTAGCAGGAGTTGTGAGCAGCTTCTAAGGAATAATTCCTAGGCACAATCAGAGACGGTCATGATGTATTGAAGGAGTTTGCCACTGAGGGCTCTAAGTGTCCAGAGTGCTGCATTAAAAGTTGCGCCTTATAGTGAAGTGAGGTCCAGCCCGTGATGGCATATAGTGCCAATGATGGGTAGAGAAGGGGAGGTCAGTGATGAGCGTATAGCTCTGTGGTAAAGCGTATACAATTTTCCAAGATAGGAGCTTAGCATAGCTACTGTATATGAAGTCTGCGAGTCAATTAAGGACAGGAACGGGCTTGACTAGTCGTTTCTTTGCGTCTACTGTAAGAAGTCTTCTTATCCTGTAAAAAAGGTCAAGTCTTTGCCTTAATTTTTTCAGCAGGTCTTCCAGGTGGCCAGTAAAGGAGAGTTTACAGTCAATCCGGACCCCAAGATATCTGAATTTTGTAATGTACTCTAAGCACTCTCCCAGCATCGTGGTTATTGGGAGGAGGGAGTCAGTAGCGCTTGTGTAGTTTGCGGGGGAAAATAACATGGCTTTAGTTTCCTTAGCGTTTAATAGTAGTTTTTTATTGATTAGTTGGAGTTGCAGGAGGTTGAAATCTTTTTGTAGGTCAGTACAAGCTTCTTTTGGTGTGGGATGACTCAGGTACAGCACTGTGTCATCCGCGAATCAATGAATACTTGCATCCTTGATTCCCTCATCAATGTTGTTGATATACACTGCGAAGAGGAGGGGACCTAATATGGATCCCTGAGGGACACCTCTTTGTAAGAGTTTTAGGGCAGATAGTTCGCCATCCACTTTCACCTGCTGGTATCTGTCTGCCAGATATTCAGAGAACCAGTTTAGAGAAATAGCATCCAGTCCTAGTGTTTTTAGCGAGCTCGAGGAGCAGGTCGGTCCGACTGTGTCGTAGTGCTTTGCTTGAGGTCAAGAAACACAGCACATATGGTTTTTATGCTCCAACTCCAGTTGCCAGTCATTGGTTACTTTAGCTAATGCTGATACTGTACTGTGGTTGGCTCTGAACCGATTGAAGGGGTTTAGTCATTTTTCTGTCGATGAAGGATCTTAGTTGGCCATTTACTATTTTTTCCAGTAGCTTCGAGAGTGTGGGTAGGAGAGAAATTGGCTCATAGTTATTAAGGTCGCAAGGGTCTCCAGATTTAAATAGCAGGATAACGTGTGCGATCTTCCATATTTGAGGGAGGGTACCTTGTGTTAGGGACAGGTTGAATAAATGAGTAATAGGCACTGCCAATACGTGGCATGCTATCTTTAGGAAGTGTGGTTCAAGTGCATCTGCGTTGGCACTTTTCTTAGTATCCAGGTGGAGAATCAAGTCTTCCACTTCCTTGAGGGAAACCGATGAGAATGAGAAATGTTGACTAACTGAGCCAGCATTTGGTGGGCCATGCCAAGTTGGGTGTGCAGGCTACATGCAGGTGGGTTATCGAAGGCTAAGCCTGCAGTGGCGAAGTGTGTGTTGAATGCCGCAGTATCTCTTTTTTGTCATTGATTACTGTATTGTCAGAGTTAATTTTTGTAGGGAGCATATTTTGTGACGTGGCTTCCGCTAGTTCTTTGATTGTGGCCCAGAATTTGGAGGGACAATTGGCTGCAGTATCTAGTTCTGCTTGGTAACAGCAGGCTTTAGCTTTCCTAATCAGTTTGGTGCAGCGATTTCTGGCTGTTCTAAAGAGGCGCCAATCTTCCTCTTTTTGGGATTTGCAGGCAGTTTTCCAGAGTTTGTCCCTGGACAGTAGTGCAGCCTTGAGAGCTTGAGTGAACCAACTGCATTTCCTAGCCTTTATGCATATTTTTGACAGAGGCGCATGCAGATTCATGGTGTAGGTAATGATTTTATGTAGTATAGAATATGCAGTTTCCACTGTTTTAGCAAGGTAAAAACTCTGCTACAAGGGGGAGTTTTTTAGGTCAAGTAGGTATGCCTTTGGGTCGAATGACCTGGTTGACCTTTTGGTGAAGAATTTGGCCGTAGCTGGCACTTTGTTGGCTGCCCAAACTCCAGCTATTAGGCAATGGTCGCTAATATCCACGTTAAAGGTTCCAACGTGGGAGAAGGAATGGGGTTTATTCACAAGCAGGACATCCAGAAGGGTACTTTTGGCTGTATTCTTTTTGTTGATATGGGTGGGCTCTTCTTGAAGTAGGGTGAAACCAAGGGAGTCACAGAAAGATTTAAGCGGGTGACCGGCTTCCGACAGCCAATCGTAGTTTAGATCCCAGAGGATAATTGTTTCCAGGGGGCTAGTGTCCAAGATAGTTGTAAGACAGGATAAGAGCGGAGTACCGGCAGATGGTGGTCTATAGCATCCTACGACTCGGAGTGCTAACGATGGGGATAGGTCGATTTTTATGTCCAGGCACTCAAATCCCGCTACCAGTGAGTTAGAATTAAGTGTTGATGCCACAAATCTATCTTTGATGTAGATGGCGACCCCACCGCCTCTGGATTGCCTATCACATCTAAAGATCTGGTAGTTAGGTATATTAATCATGCTATTTGGTGTAGAGGGCCGTAGCCAGGATTCTGAGATAACAAGCACATCTAGCATTGTATGGGCAGTCCAAGCCTGGATAAGGGTGAATTTTTTCAGCAGGCTGCACACGTTAGTGTGCATAAAACTAATACCTTTAAGAGATAGTGACTCAGAAGGGGAGGTAAGTTTATTTATGGGCCCTGGATTAAGCTCGACATTGCCAGAGCAGAGTAAGAGGAGGAGTAGCAATTTTCAGGGATTCAAGTGAAAGGCAGTGAGCTTGAGGCTTTTTCCGGCTTGGCATGGAGGAGGAACTGGGGTGCCAAGCTTTGTTTTTTAATTTATGCAAGCCTAAGGACACTGAGGCTAATACTCTGGCTGTGTAACGCCAGTGGGAGTAACTTGAATTAATTAGAGATAAGGAAGGAGGTGTAGGCAAACCTGCAATAGTTGCTCTTCAAGGAAGGTAGTCCACCTAGATCAGTTGGCAAGGAGCCTTGGCATAACATGTGATGTGTAGAGTCAGATTGGGTAAGCAGTCTTCAGGATGAGGATGTGGTGTACCCCCAGTCTCAAATTTTTCAGATAATAAGCCAGTAAGGGGTATGATACACAGCGCAGTCAGGAGGCGGAATTGCTATGAGGCTGCCATAATTGCAGTTGTTGGGTAAATGAGGGAATTTTGATAACAAGGATAGCTCACTGGCTGCTGGTTGCAGGAATCCCCTGGCAGTAACAAATTGTTTTAGTAAGAAAGAGAAGGCAGGAGATTTGTCAGGGATGGGAGTGGCGGTGCTAATGGATCTGTATAATAGCACACGGGGGTGGGTGGCTGAAAATTTGCGGCTTTGCGTACCTCTCAAGCGGTGGAGTCCGATGAGGAGGTCTCGTGCAGCAGCTTCGGAAGCGCCGACCGCCCGGTGTCCGCGGTCCACGTGGAGGGCGTCTGAGCTGGGATCCCTAGCGAGTGCACGGCTAGAGAAAGGAGAGAGGAGCTCGAATAAATAGTGGGGCAACACAAAGGCTAGCAGTCTGAGTGAAAACAGCTCAATTAGTAACTGAAAAGCCAGTATTTTCTTGGCGCCTTGCAGTCTGGAGAGAGCTACAAAGTCATGAAGGGGCTGTTACACTTGGTTGCTGGGAACATTTTTAGACAATAAACACAGTTTCTTGACAAATCAGTCACAGTTCAGTAATTTTTAATACAAATTTCAAGTAAAACAGTGCCTTAGCAAGACAGGATATACTAGTCAGCAATAAGCAAACCTAAAGTATCAAAATGGTATGCCTCAGCAAGACAGAATGAGATAAAGCTGCTAGAAGACTTAGTTGCAAAAAGGGGATGGGAGGAATTGCAGTTGTTGACAGTAAGTAACCAATAAATTGAAACATCAGATATGGTGGGCGGAGACTGTGTGCATTTAAAGGAGGCCTAGGAGGGGGAGAGGGGGGTGAGACGAAAAATCAAGGGGAAGTTTGCAGAGCTAGCACTGAATCAGTGCACATACAGTTGGAGAGAAACTGCAGCAGAGGGGGAATGGTAAATTACTTTACATAGGCCGAGCAGAACAGGCTAAATTAAAATACATAAATTACAAGCCGAGTACAGGGATGCAGGCTTAACATTAAGCCACACATCTCGGGTGCTCCTGTCTCAGGTGAGTGAGACCAGCCAACCAGGGAGCTCTACACAGGCGTGGAGCCAATAACGCTACCCTGAGAAGGCGCTGAAATTGAAAACAATAAATTGCAAGTGATGATCCGGTTCAGCGTGTACCCCTGTCCTGCTCCCCAATGACCTTTCTACCTTGGTCTTTTCCTCATTTTGTACCCTGTTTTGTAGGGGGAGGACGATAATTCCCTGCTGTTTATCAGTGCCTCCCCCCCTTGACTAGTTTAAAAGCTTGCCAATGAAGCATTTAAACCAATCGCGCAGAAGACTTGTTCCCTTCTTGGACAGATGCAGACCATCCTGCCAGTATAGGCTGGTATCCCTCCAGGTGGAACCCCAGTCCCCAGTGAAGCCAAACCCCTGTGCTCCACACCAGGTTTTCGACCATTCATTGAATCGCATGGTGCGAAGTACCTTCGTCTCACCCATGCCATAGACAGGCAGCACCTCTGAGAAGGATACTGTGTGTGCTACTTGTCTTAGGCCCTTCCCCAACTCCACAAATGCCTCCTGCACTGCTCTAATCTCATGTTGAGCCAAGTCATTCATCCCTAGGTGGACAATGACAACCAGCTCATTTTCCCGTGCAGCTGTTCTCGTGATCCTGAGGATGCGCTTCCTGTCCCTCCAAGCCATGGCACCAGGCAGGCACCTTACTTCAGTTTTCCATGCTCCCCCCTAGTTCTATACCCCTAATAATTGAGTCCCCCACCAGGAGCTGCTTCCTTTCCCTGTGGTGTCCTCTGCCTCCTTCCTGTGGGCCTCCCTTCCGACAGTTGTCCGCAGCCTCCTTAGTTTCCTCTGCAGGTGCATCCATAGGGAAACTATGGTCCACCAGAATGGTGTATGGATTGTGGAGTAGTACAACTGACTGGGTGTGCCTCTGTTCCACCATCCTCATCCTCCCTGAGCCCACTGTGGTCCAAATGCTGAGCTTTCTTGGCAATCTCTGAGGCAGTGGTGGTGGCCCTAGTGCTCCCTGGGTGGGGGAGGTTCCCTTACTACTGACCAGTGTAGCCTGAAGATGGACAACCTCCCTCCTCAAGGCAGAGAGTTGCCTGCAAATAGGGCAGCATCTGAGCCTCCAGAAAGACTCCCGGAAGACTGCTGCCCCACAGCCAGCACATTGCACTGCTCCCTACATGTCCGTCTATCTTCCTGTTTATCCTATGCATTTTTTTCTTTCTCCTTCCAGTTATTGTTTTTTTATATACATAAATAGAAATATATATATATATATATATATATATATATATATATATATATATACATATACATATATATATATATATATATATATATATATATATATATGTGTACACATACATACATACACACACACACACACACATACACACATACACACATATAATATACACGCACATATATTATATAATGTGTGCTTATATGTCAGTGCAGTGTTCTGGAAAAGATATGGCAGTGATATGCACTTAGCGCTTTTGAGGAAATGATGTCAGAACCCCTGTTATAAAGGAAATGGTACCGTGGGTGGGTGGGGTGAGGGGAAGAGGGGGATTTGGGCCCAAACTGTGCCCTCTCAAAACAATCAGCTAAAAGCTCTGACCCAGCACTACGACGAGTGTTGACCTTCCTGTCAGCAAGACAACATACACAACATTTTAACAGAGAAATTACCCCACTAAATAAACAGAGAAGAATGAAACAGCTGAGTCAAACACAGATAAACCTCCCCAGCCCCAATATAGCCTGGTGATTTGTGCTCTGAAAGCAATCAGCCCCTAAACAAGTCAGCTGTGCACCAAGAAAGATATTGTAAACAGTTATTTCAATCCCTCTGGGTTTAAACTCCCAATCTCCAAAGCAGTACTGGAAACTCCATCCAGAAACACTTGACTGACTGGTGTCACACCTGTGATGTAAGCAGGCCTTTTTGTGAAGATAGTCTGCTCTGTCTGGGTTGAATACACAATCCCTTCACTGAACCCAGAAATAATAATTAAATCAAGCCTCAGCCAAGTACAATTCTAAAAGGTGCAAAAATATAATTACAAATACTAGGTCTCTATTCCAGTGATCAATCACAGTGAAAAGCAAATTCAGTAGTAGTTCACTCCCTCTACTTATAAAATTAACACTCCTGAAAAGAAATTGAATCCTGCAAGCCTCTTCTTAATTCAAATAAGCAAAAATGAAAGTATCAGTAAAACTGTGTTTCAAACCTTCCTCGCAGGTCCCAATCAATATCATGCCTTTCCAGGGTCCCAGTTCTGAAAAATGAGGTATGATTGTGTTCTCTGCAGTATAGCAAAGTTTTCCAGCATGTACCAAAAAGTCAAGGCACATTCCAGGGGGAACAATTGAAAATGTAATTTTTAAACACGTTGGCTTACATTCCACATAGTATCAGTTTGAAATTTCCTCTTCACACTTTATCATGAAAACATAAATTCTGTCCCTAGACATCATCTGCACTTGTCTTGGTAAACAATACTGCAATAAAACTGGTATGATTTATTCATGGTGAAAACATTGCACTGGTTAATAATTTTCTGTATTTCAGGCTGTGGTTTAATAACAATTTATCAAGGAGAGAGAGAGAGAGAGAGAGAGAGATAAGAAATGAGATAGTGAAAAATTCGAGGAATTAAATGTTCAGAAGCTTATTTATTTATTTTATTTATCAAGTCTAGGATTACAAATACCTTTGAGCCTTGGCTCTTTTACAAAGGTTCCACGTCAGAGAAATACAAATTATGGGGAACATCAAGACAGACATTACAACAATGTGGACATCGCAAACAGAGTACAGATTAATACAATTTAAGGGTAGCATTGTAACAAGGCAGCCAGCGGCATTTGTCAGAGAAAATAGACAACAGATAGGAAGTGCCAGAGTCATAGGGAGAGGGAAGAGGGGAGTGGGGGGAGAAGGAATGTAGGAAGGGTGGGGAGAGGGTGAAAAGTGCAGCATTGGGTATACCAAGATGTGAGGGTAGAATCCAGTGAGGAGGGGAGGGAGGACAACTAGAGCAGAAAGGGAAGTGGAGAAACAAGGTTAAGTTGGGCAGTCACAGGAGCTGCTGGTAGTGAGATAGTCCCGGAGCCTAGTTTTAAACATACCAATTGTTGGGGCAGAGGAGATGGTTGGGCTGAGGCCATTGAACCAGAGTGGCGCTCGATAAGCAAAAGAGTGTTGTCCCTGTGAAGTGTGACAGTGGGGGACTTTTTCAGTAGCTGTAGCGTGGATCTCCTAAGGCACCATTTGTTAATTTGGTGTTGTAAGAGCTGAGACCCCAGAAGGTGCAAGGCCAAGGTAGATTTTTTTCACCATGGAGCAGGTGAGAAACTTTATGCGGTTTGATAGTTGGAGCCAGCCGGTCTGAGTGTACAGGTCACATGTGTGGTGAGACGGTGAGCACCAGTGATGAGCCGACATGCTTTATTTAAGGCAGTTGAGAGCGCCTAAGGGTTGTGGTTGTGGCCGAGCCATAAATGATGAGACCATTGTCTATTACAGAGATCACAGAGCTCAGGACTGCAACCTTCAAAGCTTCTGGCATGAGGTGTGGTCTGTGTTTGTAGAGGAGACCAAGCTATGTATTAGCAGCTCTAGCTACATTATCTACCCGAAGTCCATAGGAGAGATTAGGGTCATGCTGTATCCCTAAATATTTGAAGGACCCCACCCAGAAGCTCAATCTGTATATTCAGAATATATGTTAAAAGCCAATTATACCTCATAAGTAGAGATCTGAGCAGTAATAGTATAGACTTTAAGTTACATCTATAGGAAATGTATTTATTTTAAGATTTTGTTAACCGGGTAAGAACCCAAGGGCAAGAACTGTCCATATTTAAGGGGGGCCCGGGACAGCAAACAAAACATAGGTGAAAACAAGCTCACTAGATAAGACAACAAGGAACAACAACAGAAAACAGCAACAACAATATTTATGTAGACTATTGGCTAACAAGTGGTGCTTATAAAGATGTTTAACACGGCAGTGCACGAAAAATGAGTTTTCAAAAAAAAATTGATTCAGCTATACCTAATAAACATATTAGCACACCTGTCCAATCTACTTATTTATTTCAAAAGTTTCACCAAGAAAGACATACAGAGCTGATAACTCTTTTCCAGATGTGTCCTGGGGTGGGGAGTAGGGCATTGAAGAAGTCAAGTACAAAAAAGTACAAAAATTACAAAATAGGTAAAATAGTAACTAAGTATCATACAATAGGCATATAGTGTATGATGGAATGCTGTTAGCGTTAAAAATCCATCACTCTCGAAATGTTGCTGTGCTGCATTATCTGCGTAGCTACTACAGCATCATAACATCGAATGCACTACCGCATGTGTATTGTATGACCGGAACCAGCCACGGTGGTGAAAACAACAGTGAGGTGAGCGGCAAAGTGGAGAAAAACAAAACAAAGTAAGTCGCCCAAATAGTCACGTTTCGTAGCAGTTGGCATCCTACACTATAAAAAACAATGGATACCCAGCTAACAGCAACTAGCTGAGTTAGTTCATCTCGAGGTTGCCCATGGCAACTGAACTTCTCAAGCAACGCTCTTGAGGTTCAAATGGTCGCCATGGCAACCTCTTGATAAACTAACCAGCTTGTTACTGATAGCTGGGTATCCATTATTCTCTATTTTATGTTAGGATGATGAAAAGTGAGTTATGCAGTGAGGATCAGGTGGGGAATAACAGTATTATGGGGTGTCATTCAGGAAGTACAATTCAAAAGTGCTGAGGTATTAAAGGGTTAACAGAAGGTGCAATGGTAGACGCTATAGGGAGCATGAAGGGGGGGCTAGTCAAGTGTAGTAGAACAGGGAGAAAGCGAAAGGAGGAAGGGGTAATGGGTTGTGAGCAGCAGACCAGGGACAGGTATCAGGGGCAATTGCAGGAGTGAGAAGTGAAAATGCAGAGAAGAAAGGAGAGTGAGTGATGGAAGAGGCAGAGCGCATAGTTAGTGGGAGGGAATTCATCATTCGCTATAAGAGGTAGAGAAAGCAGCCTTGTTTGTAAGTACCGCCTAAAGGTAAAAATTTCGATGTGTTTTTTAATTTTCCATCCTGCCCCTTGCAAGATCTACAGTACTTTTTATATTATTATCTTTATTAAGTTTTGAACATATAAAATACAATCCATTAACAGCATGAGCAGGAGGAGTAAATAATAACAATCAATAGTTCCTAAATAAATCTAACAAATCAGCAAAGTAATAATCCATACCAACACTGTAACTGCAGAGAATACAGTGACTATTTAGACAAACTGCTTTAACTATATACATAAGGATGTTGGAACTAAAGTCAGAGTAAAATCTAGTCACAGGTAAACTCTGTTAAAACCAGTGTCTCATGCTGGAACAGCATAAGAAAGGATACCAAGTTCTCATCACTATGTCCGATTTATCGAAACTATTATAGCCAATTCATTCATTTGCTCCATAGGAGCTCAAACATGACCACCAACTGGTGCTACACTCCAGAAAAAATGTACAAACGCGGGCTATCTATGGACAGTAAATGTTGGAGATGTGATGCTACAAAAGCTAATTTATTCCACATGATGTGGGACTGTTCATTAAGGCCGGCCTGGATTATTATTTGGAAAGTATGTCAACAAATTCTGCAACATAATTTCCCTTTTATCCTGTTATATTTATAATAGGTGACTGTAACTTGCTTTTTGACATGCCCACACCTGGAAAAAAATGGTTGGCAATAGCCTCTTTATGTTTCAAACGACTGGTCCTTAGTCATTGGAAAGATAATAAAGCCCCTACATTGAATGAATGGGCCAAGGCGCTCACTAAAATAGCTGTTAATGAATATATCAGCCATTGTCAAGCTAGAACTGGTCATAAATACAAGAAATACGGACCCCTTTCTTATCTTGGTTAGATTCCCCTTAGAAACATTAGGTTGGGAAAGATAGATTATCACATTTTCTGTATACAGGTTTGCTTAGATATTGGGAATATTTTATGTCTTAGATTAAGAAAGTATTTTACTATATGTAAAGACAGAAGAAGGTGCCTTATATATTTTTAATTGTTTGTGGCTGTATTTAAAGGAGTAGTACACCCAGAATGTGAAAAAACATGTGTTATGTAGAGTGTTTTGATATGAATGTTAACTCCTAGTGTGTCCTTCCCTCTGTCTGCTAGTTGGAGTTTTTCCTAAATTGCCTGCTAGCTGTATGGTAGTTTTACGACCCCTGGGGAACTCCATAACAAATAGTTTTATTGGCTTTCTTTCTCCCAGGATGCCCCCTGTCTCATGTAACAGTGATGTAGCCATGCCCTTAGATTTAGAATGTGTATTGCTTGAAAATTAGTTTAGCAACAGCAGAGCCTTGTAACTTCTTATTCAGGGAGCACAAATGGCAACAGTTAGTTTAGCAGATACCTGAGAGTAAGCTAACTGGAGTTTCTGTAAGACAACAGCTACTAAATAGCTTGGAGTCACTATTTAGCCTTGTTTGTTGATATCTCATTTCTTCAGACACAGGTAATAAAGATTTAATTGGCTTAGTCTCCTTGGGTGCTATCTGGAGTTGAAGGGGTGCAGATAGCTCCAAAATGGCAGGTACAGTACCTCATGGCATCAGAGTGCCATGCTACATGAGGTACAATGAAGTGCTCTGAAATACACAATACTTGACATCATAGTTAGCCAGCTCATTTTCACTCTTCCAGACTTGCACAAAAAGGTATACATCTGATGATGGTACTAACGCTTTCATTGAAAGACTGTTCTCAGATTTGTTGCATTTAAATGGAAACAGATAGCTTTATAGTTACTCATTATTAAAGGCATTCTTTATTCACAGAAGTTGTTATGGCATTAAATTAACAAACTCCATGTATAAGAGCGTTAGTTTGTACAACCCTTAAATACTGCTCAGTAGTGTATCTACATTTTCATAGTGGTTGTTTCTGGGACCCTTGCAAATGGTGACTCGAAACAGTGTGTTAAACTTTCAGAGCAAGCTTGGACATTAACACTTCTGAGAGGGGGTATTAACACTGGATGAAAAGTGATCACAGTATGTCTACTTATGCGATGTATATGACATTCCTAGACTTGGAAGCAATGTTCTGTTTGTCTCATGTACTTGGTACAGTTGAAAGTAATAAACATACATTTTAATAGATTCAAAGGGTAGTAAAGTACCTGAAGTTAGATCTTGAATATTTCATATGTTTGGAATTAAAGCTTTTTTACCATAAATCTGTGTCAAACTTTAGGCTTTCTAGGTTAAGAGCTGTTTATTCCATAAGAGCATCAGTTGAGGGGGCAATGAGCTCCAATTTAAAGTACAGTATTTTTAAGAGATTTGATAATTAAAAGTGTTCCCCAGATAGTTGGATGATATTTAAGAGTACCAGGAGGATTAATAAATAAGAAGTCTAAAAATCTGTTTGGAGAAACAAACTGCATTCTAGAGGTGCCCATAATGGGATATGTGAATACGGTGCAGTGGAGAAACAAGGCTGAGAGTGCTTAATCAACAAGGCTGGGTGGTATTTATTCCATCAAGGAAGGCCAGATCCAAGGTCTATGGTGCTATTTCTATGCCAAATGTGACCGTCGTCTTTTTCCTTGAGAAATAAACAAAATTAAAACCTAAGTACTCCTATTTTTGAGTAACTGAAAACTTTTGCCTCCAAATAAAACTGGAAGATGCCTGTACCCTTTTACTGGTGCTTTAAATGTAACAATTTTATTACCATCGTTATGATTAGGTTCTAAACAATTCCATTCTTTGGCCATGATAGATGAAATTACTCTTTGACGGTGCTGAGTTTTTCCAAATAATTGAGTCAGTAAAAAAGAAAATCTCCCAGCTCCCTAGCTCACAAGTGCACTTGTTTTGCATTGTAAGGCAGAAATTAATACAAAGCAATGGAACCAATAGGCCTAGTAGGCATCTAGGCCTCATTAGTAGCAATGCCAGCACCTCCAAAAAAAAAAAAAAGTTTTTTCAATCATTCAAATTGCTAATAAGTATTTTTATTTTGTAAAAAGATTTTGCGTAGCAGCAAAACAATTAACAATACTCATATGAGCTCATGTTTTGTCTGATTGTAAATACTTAATAGTTCATAATATTTCCATAACGAGCATCATTTCATAATTGGCACATCTCCTTGGTTGTAAAACACATTGAGATATTTGGTCTAATAAATAACTGCATTAATTCAGAATCCATACACTAAGGAAATGTCGAAATATAAATAAACATGCAAAAAAGTGGTAGATAAGTGTAGGTAATGAGTGTTCTCTCTAAGCATGTATTGCTAGGTGCTGTCAAAACCTTTGTGGGAGAAGGGTTGAAGTACAGAGTTTAATAAATGGATCCAGTTATCATTCACAAATACATAGATACAGTACACAGATACATAGACAGTGTTGTCAGATAAGGGCCTACGGCCCACCCAGTCTGCCCATTTGAGCTTGTAAGTTCAGTTTATGTTTTCCAAGAAGTCTGTTGCCCCTTACCCCTGACCTCCAGAATGCCTTTGTCTATCCCATGCATTCTTAAATCACGTGATTGTTTCAGCCCCCACCACTTCCTCTGGCAGGGTGTTCTACTTGTCCACCACCCGTTCTGTGAACAAATTCTTCCTCATGTTTCCTCCGAATCGTCCTCCCTCCAACTTCATCCCATGCCCTCTAGTCCTGGAACATCTTTTTCGCTTAAAAATAGTGTATTCCTGCACCCTGTTCCTCCCTGTAAGATACTTGTATGTCTCGATCATATCCCCTCTCTCCCTCCTCTCCTCCAGGGAGTACATATTCAGTTCCTTCAACCTGTCCTCATAAGACTTGTGATGCAATCCATGTACCATCTTTGTTGCCCTCCTCTGAACTTTCTCTACCCTGTCTATGTCCTTACGTAGGTATGGTCTCCAGAACTGTACACTGTACTCCGAGTGGGGCCTCACTAGTGTCTTGTATAGTGGAATTATGACCTCCCTTTTCCTGCTGGTGATGCCCCTGCCTATGCATCCCAGCATCTTATTTGCTTTACCTGCTGACTTGTCACACTGTTTCCCTACCTTGAGGTCATCAGGAGATGATAACCCCAAGATCCCTTTCCTGCTTGGTGCATGCTATATCCTCACCCCCCAACTGATATATTGTGCCAGGGTTTTTGTGCCCCATATGCATTATCTTGCACTTCTTTGCATTGAATTTCAACTGCCAAACCCCTGACCATTCTTCAAGTTTCTGCAGGTCCTTCTCATTCTGTCTACACCCTGGTGTGTCTACTCTGTTACAGAGCTTTGTGTCATCAGCAACAGTGAAATTCTGCTCTAGGTCCCATGCAAGTCACTGATGAAGATGTTGAATAGGACCGGTCCCAGCACTGATCCCTGTGGTACCCCACTGGTCACTCTTCCCCTCTGTGGAGTGACAGCCATTTACCACCACCCTCTGTGTCCTGCCGCCCAGCCAGTTACCTACCCACCACACTACTGTCCTGCCCACGCCCATATTCCCCAGTTTGTGTAATAGTCTTCTATGTGGCACAGTGTCAAAGGCCTTGCTGAAGTCCAGATAGGCCATGTCCACTGCTGCTCTCTGAGCCACGTCTCTAGTCACCCAGTCAAAAAATTCAATGAGGTTGGTCTGACATGACCTCCCCCTGGTGAAACCATGCTGCCTTGGGTCCTGTAGTCCATTGACAACCAGATGTTCCACCAATCTCTCCTTCAGTAGTGCTTCCATGATCTTCCCCACTACCGAGGTGAGGCTGACTGGTCTGTAGTTCCCCACTTCCCATTTGTTCCCACTTTTGTATAAGGGGACTACATCTGCTGTCCTCCAGTCTTTGGGTACCTCCCCTGTTTCCAGTGATCGGCTAAACAGGACAGCCAGAGGTTCAGCCACCACCTCTTAGTTCTTAAGGACCCTGGGGTGCACCCCATCTGGCCCCATTGCTTTATCAACTTTTATTACTTCCAGTTTCTTCAGGACCCTTTCTCGTGTAAAGGGACTTGTGTCCATTTCTGCACCATTCTCACCGCTTGTACTCCCTTCAGACCCATTACCCTCCTCTTTCTCAGTAAAGACTGAGCAGAAATACCTGTTCAGTATGTCAGCTTTACTGTTGTCATCCTCCACACGGCCGCCATCTTCCCCCTTCAGTCTCACTATCCCTCCCTTTGCCTTTCTTTTTTCACTTATGTACCTGTAAAAGGTTTTGTCCCCTCTACCCACTGATTTTGCAATGTGTTCTTCTGTCTGAGCTTTGGCTTCCCTTACTGACCTCCCTGCCTCCCTTTGCTTCTCCTGGTACTTCTCCCTATCCCCTTCTGCCTGTGTCTTTTTGTATTGCCTGAATGCAATCTTTTTGGCTTTCACTTTCTTTGCTACCTCTTTGGAAAACCATAAAGGTCTCCTCTTCCTTTTCCTCTTGCTAACCTGCTTAATGCATAATTCTGTTGCTCTTGTAATCCCTATTTTAAATACGCCAGCATCATTTTATGTAGTAGAGTAATGAATGGCAGTCCTGGGCAGTAGTTCAGTGTTACACCAGGCTAAAAGCATACTGACGTGAGACCTGGTACAGTGCACTTTTGCTGAACAATGCCACTTCTCTACTCACTGTTATTTCAAATATTTACTTTAAACAGTAAAGGAATGCATCACTAGTTTAGTGCAAAATAGATTGTCAGTACTTATCACCTGGTGGCGGCTCTCGGCGGCCTCCTTTGTCGTTCACGTTATGCAGTTTACACTTTTTCCATGACTTGTATGATTTTTGGATTTACAAGACTTTTTCTTTGAGCACTGAGCACCTTGTGATCGTCGCTTTTTGCGGTTGATTGATCCTGTTTCTTTCATTTCACCTTTGTGGGAACACCAAATGTGGATCTCTCCATAGGAGTCCTGAAGGGATTCATGAGTGGCTACCTGTACCAGTGCCATTACCTCATAAGTACCAACAAGCTGTTTTGCACTAAACTAGTGATGCATTCCTTTACTGTTTAAAGTACATATTTGAAATAACAGAGTGGAGAAATGGCATTGTTCAGCAAAACTGCACTGTACCATGTCTCATTTCAGGATGCTTTCAGCAGAAGGGGCCTAGGAAAAAAAATTAGCATTTCCCAGCTACAAGGGTTTGCAAGGTTCGAATACAGGTTGAGCTGATAGCCTGGTGTAACATTGAACTACTGCCCAGGACTGCCATTCATTACTCCACTACATAAAATGATGCTGGCACAGCTTTGTGAAAGATAACTGGAGCCATTTAATGAACTCTGTACTTCAACCCTTCTCCCACGAAGGCTTTTGCACAGCACCTAGCAATACAAGCTTAGAGAGAACATTCATTACCTACACTTCTCTAGCACTTTTTTGCATGTTTATTTATATTTCGACTTTTCCTTAATGTATGGATTCTGAATTTACGTGCAGTTATTTATTGGACCAAATATCTCAATATGTTTTGCAACCAAGGGGATGTGCCAATTATGAAATGAGAACATAGGGAACATTGTTTAACCAGGAGTAGCACACTAAGCCGAAGCTTGTTTCCAGATGCGACCTGGGAGCACTAGGAAGTTAAGTGACTTGCTCAGGATCACACAGTATGCACCTAGGTGGCTGTGGGATTCAAACCCAGGTCTCCAGATCTGCAAATGATGCTTGTTGTGGAAATATTATGAATTATTAAGTGTTTGCAATCATACAAGACATGAGATCATATGGGTACTGTGAATTGTATTGCTGCTACACAAAATTGTTTTACAAAATAAAAATGCTTATTAGCAATTTGAATGATTGAAAAACATTTTTTTTAGAGGTGCTGATGTTGTTACTAACGAGGCCTATATGCCCACTAGGCCTGTTGGTTCCCTTGTTTTTTCCTAAATAATTGTCAGTGAGTTGGATCAGTTCAATGTTACATTTCTTTAGTACGGTTTATGTATTTTGTGTTGCACATTTTAATTCTATACTATTCAACATTTTTCAATAAAAAGTTATTCCCAAAACACAAAAAACATAGCAATAGTCAGCCAAAATATGGTACTTTCAGGCCTGGCAGGAAATGGAGATCCCTTAAACATATTTATGAGAGTCTGACACAGGTGACCTGTTAGAACATTATTGTTATATTATTATTCCTTTTTCTTAGGTTTATATTGTTATGAAATTAGAAAATGTACTTTTGATGTTTGACACCTCACCAAGTACCGTTAGGCAGATCTGTGAAATTGTAAGAAAACTCACCTGTGAAGTATTTGATAGATAAGCCAGGGGAGTTATACACCATATATGTAAGAGTGTTGGTGGTTTCATGGTTTTGTACACTGTGCCTGGTCTTCAATAAAATATTTTTAAAAATTTATATGAAGAATCCTTACTCTTCCAGGTACAAAATCATTTTTAAAAGCAGTTAGCTGCTACTTTTTATTTCTTTTTTTTCACCATATTCTTTTTATCCATTTTTTTGCTTTTCTCCACAGTCCTGGGACCCCAGCACATGGTGACGCATGTGCATGGAGACTCAGACGTGCTTCATGGTGCCAGTAAAGGCCCCTTCCATCCCACCCTGGCGATCAATGGGGTTCCCATATGGCTTGCCGCTACCACCTGTCCTCCAACAGGAGGCAACCAAGAGCCGGGGAACCCCACATCCCTCCCCGGGAGAGGAGAGCCGCCTTGCAGTGGCTCAATCTGGCTCTTCACCCTCCCTTCCTCCCCCAATGACCCCCGATGACCCATGCTCGTTCCTGAACCTGGGTCACCGGCATGGCATGAAATGTGGTGTCCAGTGCCTCAACCCTCAGTGCCACCGGGCTGGCGACTGCTTCTTTTTATTTCTGAAGTATTTATCTTTTTTTTTTTTTTCCATTTGCCTTTAGAAGGTTTTCTACCCGATAATATTAGATGTGATATAAAGAATAGTACAAACTAATTCTAGTCCTCTTCCTACCTCATCAACATTGTGACATAACTTATTGTGACATCACAAGTGACCGATCTTGCAGCAGGTGATTGGCTCTTCTTGGTCAACTGTGATGTCAGACAGTGAGGTCACAAGGCTGATGATGTAGGAGGAGGAAGAATGGAACTAGATATGTCAGTCGTCAGGCAGAGTACAGTTCCACACATCACACCAAGTACTGTCAGGTAGAAAATCTTCTGTGGCGTTTTGGTGCAGGTCTGCCACTATGAACATACAAACATACATATGAAATGCCAGCAGAAACACGCCTAGCGGTCTATTGAGTCTGCTTGATTGTGCAGCTAGCCCCTTAACTTGCAGCTGCTCCACCTTCCCCTCCCCATAACAACTCCCCCCTCAACTCTGTCCAACCCCTCTTAAATCTGCCCACCATTCTACAGGATACCACTTCTTCTGGCAGAGTATTCCACTTGTCTACCACCCTTTCCATAAAAAAGTGTTTCCTGATTTCCCTCCTGAATCTTCCCCCCTCCAATCTCAGCCAATGTCCTCTCATGTCCCTCCCACTTTTGATCTGAAAAATCTCTTCTGTATGAGTCTTGTTTATTCCCTTTAAGTATTTAAAGGTTTTGATCATATCCTCCCATCCCACCTCTCCTTCAGTGACTACATGTTCAGCTCTCCCGTCCTCTCCTCATATGATTTTCTCTCCAGTCCCTGGATCATCTTTGTTGCCCTACGCTGCAGTCCCTCCAACAATCTGATGTCCTTCTTCAGGAATGGATGCCAGTATTGTATGCAGTATTCCAGGTGCGGCCTGACAAGTGACCTGTACAAGGGAAGGATCACCTCTCTGTTCCTGGAGGAGATTCCCCTCGCTATGCACCCCAGTATCTTGTTTGCCTTTGCAGTCACCTTCCTGCACAGAGCTGAGTGGTTCATACTCCCTGTTATAAGCACTCCTAGATCCTTTTCCTCCACGGTGCTTTCCAACTGTACCCCTCCCTGCTGATATTTCCTCCCCTGGCTCCTAGCTCTGAAGTGCAGGACCTTGCACTTCCTGGCATTGAACCCCATCTGCTGTGTTTCTGACCACTCCTGTAGTTTGGACAGGTCCTCCTGCAGTCCTCTCCACCCCTCCATGTCATCTACCACAGCTCCCATCTTGGTATCATCTGCAGACTGATCCTACTCCAGAGCCCGTGTGAGATATCGGCTATGAATATCCCAAACAGCACTGGTCCCAGTACCGAACCCTGTGGCATCCCACTCATGATGTCCCTTAGTGATGAGAGTCCCCCCCACCACTACCCTTTGCTGCCTACCCCTCAGCCAGTTGATACAATTGACCATTTTTGTTCTCACTCCTATATATCCCAGCTTTCCCCCCAGCCTCCCATGCGTCACAGAATCAAAGGCCTTGCTGATGTCCAAATATCGGATGTCTACTGCATGGCTCTTGTCCAGTTCCCTGGTCACCCAGTCGTAGAACCCAACTAGGTTTGTCTGACAGGATCTGCCTCAGACAGACCTGTATCGATGACCGTCTTGGAGACTGTTGTCTTCCAAAAAGGTCACCAGCCTCTCCTTTAGGATTGTTTCCATGAGCTTCCCCATGATTGAAGTGAGGCTCACTGGTCTGTAGTTGCCTGGTTCATCCTTCAGGCCACTTTTATGAATGGGCACCACATGGGCCATCCTCCAGTCCTGTGGCACACATCCTATGTCCAGTGATGTACTGAATAGGTCTGCAAGTGGTCTTACTAACTCCCTAAACACCCTAGGGTGAATGCCGTCTGGTCCCAGTGCCTTGTCCGCCCTCAGCGCCCTTAGTCCTTCTAGTATCCTGTCCTCTGTAATCCTGATATCAGTCACCCCCTCCCCTGCCCAGTCCTCCTCTCCCATGAGGTATCTGCCCCCCTTTTCCTCCATTATCACAGAGCAGAAGTAGTCATTCAGTGCCTCTGCCTGGTCCTCCCCCTTCTCCACCCACCCCCATCCTTAATCCTCACAATCTGGTCTTTTGTTTCTTCTTCTCTCGACAATGTATCTGAAGAAGTCCTTTTCCCTATCCTTAATTCCCTGTGCCAGTCTCAACTCTCTGGATGCCTTGGCCGCCCTAACTAGCCTGGTAACCTCCCTGGACTTCATGTACTCATCCTTGTCCCCTTGCCCCCTTGCCCTTCCCAATTTCTTGAATCTCTGGAATGCTTTTCTCTTGGCCTTCACCCCTTCCATGACCTCCTGAGTCAGCTAACTTGGCTTCTTTGCTCTGTGTCCTGGTACAAGTCTCAGCAGCCTCTGCTAGTTCCTTTTTAATAATATCATTATAACATTTTTGGGTACCATCCATGCATGTTTGAATTCCCACCAGATGCCCAACCAAAATTTCTCCCATCCTTTTAAAGTCCGCCCCTTAAAATCTATTACCCTGGTACCCATACCTCCTGTTTCTCTGCCCATATTGAGTGTGAACCACACCAAGTGATGGTCACTCCCAGCCAGGGGGTCCTCCACTCCCAGATCCCTTACAGCTTCCCTGTTTGTTAGTACCGGGTCCAGAGTCCTTCCCACCCTAGTCGGCTCATGGACCAGTTGCACCAGGAAGCTATCCTGAAATGCCTCTAGTAATACCTGCTCCTTTGCACTTGTGGTGGTTGGGGTGTCCCAGTCCACCCCAGAGAGGTTGAAGTCCCCCACCAGTACTGTGTTCTCCTTCCTACAGACCCTTCTAATCTGCTCAGCCAACTCTCTATCCAGGTCATCCCACTGAACTAGTGGTCTTTACACCACCCCTACCCTCAGTGTCCTTCTTTTGGAGTCTTGAAACTGCATCCATAGGGCCTCTGTCTTGCCCTCCTCCCTTATACACCTTATCCCTTCCCTTACATAGATTGCCATGCCCCCTTCCCCTTAGTCCTGTCCTTCCTAAATATCCTGTACCCTGGGATCATCATATCCCAGTCCTGGTTCTGGGTGGCCCGTGTTTCCATGATGGCTGCTATGTCCACCCTCCCCACTGCCAAGAGAGCTTGTAGCTTGGCTGATTTGTTACCTAAGCTTATCGCATTCGGTAAGACCACCCTTTAACCTGTGTTTCCCCCCCCGGTTTCCCCCTCCCAACCTCTCCTTGCACCCCTACCCCAAATTCCTCTCCGATAGCTTGGGAGGTAAGCATACTCGGCTCCCCTCTCAGGGATCCCCACCTACCAGCTGTCCTCATGCCACCTTCCCACCTAGTTTACATCTACCCTTGATGTTATGTACCCCTCAAACTTCTGCTTTAATACCCCCTTCCCTGCTCAAGTGCAGCCTATCCCCTGCATATTGATCCCAATTGTCCCAGGTTCTGCCCTAGTCCCCCACTATCCCATACTCCTTGGACTGCTGAACTCCTCAATCCTTCCTTTCCTTCCTGTACTTGCGCAGGGTACTGGGAGTACCCCTGAGAAGGCCACTGATTCCCCTACTTCCTCTCATTGCCCTCCTAGCTCCTCAAACCTCCTCCTCGCCACCTCCACAATCTCCCCCACCAGGTCATTAGTGCCCACATGCACCACTACGTGCGGTTTCTTCCTGCCCCTCTTTGCACACTTAAGAACTGCCTGTCCTGCCCTGTCTGCCATTAGCTCCAGTATGGCCTCCACCTATAAGCCAAGATTAGAGTGTCGTTGGAGGAAGACTGCCGCTGATGCTGGCCACCGTATTTTGCTAGAGCATTATAAACTCTATCAAACAGAAATTTCCCATAAGAAGGCAGAATTCCTGTCCAGGGAAATTTCTGTCTCACGGAACTGACCGGCTCAACTCTTCAGAACTGTTGACAGGCTGTGCAACCCAGCCTGTCGGCAGCTTAGTCGAGTTTTTACACAAACTGATTGTGATGAGATAGCTCGCTTCTTTGCAAATAAGGTTGATGACATCAGGAGGGAGTGCCACCAACTTCACTCTAAGGGGGTTGCTGTTGATCGGTGCTCTGTCGGAGAGCCTGGAGTTTCCTGGAGAACCTTTGACCTGCCGGATTTCGTAGACATTATGAGGACTGTCCAGGAGATGCATCCCACAGGCTGTAGTGTAGACCCAGGCCCTACTTCCCTGATTTTGGGTTGTAGTGAGATCATTGGCCCAGTCTTAGCTCGGATTGTCTGGTGCTCTTTAGATATGGGTGAGTTCTCTAGCTCCCTGAAGGAGGTGGTGGTGATCCCCCTTCTGAAAAAAGCTTCTTTAGACCTGGAGAACCTAGCAAACTACAGGCCTATCTCTAACCTCCCTTTTGTGGGGAAGGTTATTGAGAAAGTTGTGGCTGCTCAAATGGATAACCATCTAACCATCCATAATTTATATGAACCTCTTCAATCTGGTTTTCGTAAGAGGCATAGTACTGAGACTGCTCTGGTTCGGGTGCTCAATGATCTCCTGATGGCGAGAGATCGGAGACACCGTTCTATCTTGGTTCTCCTGGATCTATCATCAACTTTTGATACTGTGGATCATGGGGTTCTGCTTGAATGCCTGAGGTTCATCTGTGGGCTGTCGGGTACAGTCCTCAGTTGGTTTTCAACTTTCCTTGCTGGGAGAACGCAGAGAGTGGTCTTGGGTTTGTTTTCATCCAGGGCTTTCTCTCTGCCTTGCAGGGTACCTCAGGGTTCGGTGCTGTCCCCCATGTTATTCACAGTATACATGCTACCCCTCGGAGACATTGTAAGATGGTATGAGCTGAGGTTTCACTGCTATGCTGATACCCAGTTCTACCTGTCTTTTGTGCCTGACCAGGTTGGTGCTATCTCGGTACTGAACAACTAACTGCCTTGCAGAAATCCAAGACTGGATGGATTCCAGCAGTCTAAAGTTGAACCCAGGAAAGACTGAGGTTTTGGTTGTGGACCCAGGTCATAGGGTAGAGGGATTGAGGACTGGGTTCCCTTCCAGTTTAGTCCTGGAGGAGGCCTAGATTCTCACCTCTGAACGGGTGCGTAACCTGGGAGTGGAGCTTGATGATGGTCTGACTCTTCGACATCAGGTATCAGCAGTCGTCAAGCTGACCTTTTTCCATCTTAGGAACATTGCCAGGATTGGGCACCTTGTTCCATCCAGTGACCTGCCTGTTTTGGTCCATGTCTTTGTGACATCGCACCTTGATTACTGCAACTCCCTTTATCTAGAGCTTCCTGGGGTTGATATCCGCTGCTTGCAGCTACTGCAGAACGCAGCAGCATGTTTGTTGACTGGGGCATCTAGAAGATCTCATGTCACCCGTGTGCTGCATGCTCTGCACTGGCTGCCAATACAGTGGTGGATCACCTTTAAAGTAGATCTATTGACTTACAAAACCCTACACGGATTGGGTCCCGATTACTTGAAAGAGTTCCTGGTTCCTTACACCTCTTTGCGACAGCTCCGCTCGGCTGACGAGGGGTTGCTGGAGATTCCGAGGGTTAACTTAAAGTCATCCGTCGTGCGTGCCTTTGGATTTGCGGCACCTGCCCTCTGGAATTCTCTGCCCAGTCAGCTCCGGGAGTGCAGGACGGTGGGGAGTTTTAAGCAGGCACTAAAGACTTTTTTATGGGGAAAGGCATTTCCTGTTTTATCGTGATTTTATACTATATGTATTTGTATATGTGTTTTGTTCGTATTAATATTGCACAGTGCTTTGAAATATTGAAAGGCGCTTAATTAAATACATTTTATTATTATTATTATTATTATTATGGAGGATGACAACAGTAAAGCTGACATATTGAACAGGTATTTCTGCTCAGTCTTTACTAAGGAAGAGGGGTGTAATGGGTCTGAAGGGAGTACAAGGGGTGAGAATGGTGCAGAAATGGACACAAGTCCCTTTACACGGGAAAGGGTCCTGAAGGAACTGGAAGTAATAAGAGCTGATAAAGCAATGGGGCCAGATGGGGTGCACCCTAGGGTCCTTAAAGAACTAAGAGAGGTGGTGGCTGAACTGGCTATCCTGTTCAGCCAATCACTGGAAACAGGGAGGTACCCAAAGACTGGAGGACAGCAGATGTAGTCCCTTTATACAAAAGTGGGAACAAAGAGGAAGCAGGGAACTACAGACCAGTCAGCCTCACCTCGGTAGTGGGAAAGATCATGGAAGCACTACTGAAGGAGAGATTAGGAACATCTGGTTGTCAATGGACTACAGGACCCAAGGCAGCATGGTTTCACCAGGGGAGGTCAGGTCAGACCAACCTCATTGAATTTTTTGACTGGGTGACTAGGGAGGTGGATCAGGGGAGGGCAGTGGACATGGCCTATCTGGACTTCAGCAAGGCCTTTGACACTGTGCCACATAGAAGACTATTACACAAACTGGGGAATATGGGTGTGGGCAGGACAGTAGTGTGGTGGGTAGGTAACTGGCTGGGTGGCAGGACACAGAGGGTGGTGGTAAATGGCTGTCACTCCACAGAGGGAAGAGTGACCAGTGGGCTACCACAGGGATCAGTGCTGGGACCGGTCCTATTCAACATCTTCATCAGTGACATTGCACAGGATCTAGAAGGCAGAATTTCACTGTTCGCTGATGACACAAAGCTCTGTAACAGAGTAGACACACCAGAGGGTGTAGACAGAATGAGAAGGGACCTGCAGAAACTTGAAGAATGGTCAAGGGTTTGGCAGTTGAAATTCAATGCAAAGAAGTGCAAGATAATTCATATGGGGCACAAAAACCTGGCACAATATATCAGTTGGGGGTGAGGATATAGCATGCACCAAGCAGGAAAGGGATCTTGGGGTTGTCATCTCTGATGACCTCAAGGTAGGGAAACAGTGTGACAAGGCATCAGGTAAAGCAAATAGGATGCTGGGATGTATAGGCAGGGCATCACCAGCAGGAAAAGGGAGGTCATAATTCCGCTATACAAGACACTAGTGAGGCCCCACCTGGAGTACAGTGTACAGTTCTGGAAACTATACCTACGTAAGGACATAGACAGGGTAGAGAAGGTTCAGAGGAGGGCAACAAAGATGGTGCATGGGTTGCATCACAAGTCCTATGAAGACAGGTTGAAGGAACTGAACATGTACTCCCTGGAGGAGAGGAGGGAGAGGGATATGATAGAGACATACAAGTATCTTACAGGGAGGAACAGGGTGCAGGAAAACACTATTTTAAGCGAAAAAGATGTTCCAGGACTAGAGGGCATGGGATGAAGTTGAGGAGGACGATTCAGAGGAAACATGAGAAAGAATTTCTTCACAGAGCGGTGGTGGACAAGTGGAACACCTTGCCAGAGGAAGTGGTGGGGGCTGAAACAATCACGGGATTTAAGAATGCATGGGATAGACATAAAGGAATTCTAGAGGTCAGGGGTAAGGGGAAATAGACTTCTAGGAAAACAAACTGAACTTACAAGCTCAAATGGGCAGACTAGGTGGGCCATAGGCCCTTATCTGCCGACACTGTCTATGTATCTATGTGTCTATGTATTATATGAGACTATGCCTTCCCCCCTTGCCACCCCATCTGATCCCTTTCAGTATGAAATCACACAGCACTAGCACTCCCCCTTCCTCGTTCCCTGTCCCCACCCCCACCCTTTCCCAAGCTACCCATTACTAGAGCCTGCCACATCACTAACTCTACCCTCCCCCTTTGGCTCCTCCTCTGCCCCTATCCTGTCCCCCTTCACTGCTCCCTCACTATCCTCCACATCCTTCCCTCTGCCCTTGGCCCTTCTGCTCTGCCCCTGCCGTCCTCCCCACCGGCAGTGCTGTTCTCCTTCACCCCTGCCCCCTCCTCCAACCGACACTACTACCTTTTGCCTTATTTTCAGATCTGTCATGCCCGTCTCTTGTTGTACCAGTGAATGCCTTCTTGCCAGACTGCGTGAATAACTTAGTCGGATGCATAAAAGTAGAAAAAAAATGTCCTTATTCATTACAGGAGACTTGTGCACACCATGAGGCTATGCCTTGGACTGAGGGTTTTCCCTGAGCAGATAGTGTGATAAGGCACTGCCAGGCTGTGCAATAACTTTAACAACATGAGGGTTCTGAAGGCACTGAAAGCGGTGGCAGCAAGCATTAAGCCCCATGCTTAATTGTTCTTCACATCACCCTCGGGGTGATGAAAATGAGTACCACTCAAACAGGCAATAATATAACTGACATAACAGAATGAAAACAGTATAGAAATATCAAAAGCATGACATGACAGAACCTGACCTGGGGTGTACCCCTCTGTGGGGGAAGGGGATAATGGTCTACAATGGTGGCCAGTTGGAGTAGAACCGGAGAAAGGGGATACTATAGTGACCTGACACTTTGCCAGAGAAACAAATGCCACAGTACAGGACAGTGGGGGAGGGAAGAGAGGGTAGAGGAATAGCAGCTGGAGATTACCCAGAACTGAGATATGCAAACTTACATGAAACTGTTGCAGAACGTGAAAGCAAAGCATGGAACTGTCATTTTGAAGACGACATTTCTGTAGAGAAACAAAATGCAATTTATGCAGTATACAGTACCATTTAGCAAAAGGATGCATGCATAGAAACAGGTACATTAGGACATTTACTACAGAAGAACAAGTAAGCACAAACAGTGAGGAATATCACGGACAACAGAACCATTAGTCCCAAGAAACACCGAATCTGGTTGCACAAAAGTTCAAGACTTTTGCCAGCTTTTCTGATCAGTAGGAATAGTGCTGAGTTGCTTGAACCGGTTCTTGACAGGAAAGACTAAGGTCCTCAAAAGTGACCCAAGAATTCTGTGAACAGTCAAAGTAATATCATTTAACTCTATAAGTCCAGGATCCATTGATAAACTTTTTGCAGAGAATTTTCTTGATCTGGTACACAGGGGTGTGCACAGAGAGTCCGAAGAAGAAGCAGTCCGAGAAGTCTGAGGAAGTTCATCTGAGTGAAGGCCAAGTGTAACAGAATCCAGCTGGAGAACATTAGGAATGTGAGGATCTGAAGGAACGGGTTGCAGACCATCAGGAGGAAGTTCTGAATCTGAAAGAATGGTAGACTCAAGTGCAACTTCATTGCTGGGAGTACTTGGATCATCAGGGAGGGTTCACCCATATCAGTGTGACAGTCATTTTTTTGACTCTGATATGGGCAAAAGCAATATGCCCCCTGGCATCAGGGCACTAGGCATCAAAGCTCCCAGGATGTGTAGTGCCAAAGTACTATCCCAGAAATCAGTCCTGTTTTGCCTGCACCCCCAAAATTAAATATAATAACCTCCAGGGCAGGTATGCTGGACGCCACACCTCGCTCCACGCCAGCGACCTGGGTTCGGGAACGGACTCGGACCGCTGGGGGTCGGCCGGGAGGGAGAAGGATTGAGCGCCCGATGGCTTGCTCTCCTTCTCCGGGTTGGGATGGGAAGCTTTCCCCGCTGCTACACTGCCGCCTACTGGGGAACTCAGGGGATGTCGGTGCAGTTGGGGGATGCCGCAACACAAGGGTTGACACTGGCAGAGGACTGGAGCAGATGTACGTCTCTGCATACACCTGACTCCTTGTTCCTCATTGCACGCCAGCGTCGGGGACTAATACAGAGGAAAAACAACCCTCCACACCTCCTAGGTGATGACCTCTGGTGCAAGCTCGCCACCCACCGATAGAAGCAAGGCAGACCCCGCTGTGCAGGCTCACTCCTTGGGAAAAACACTGAGGGAGGTAAGGTGGGATCTCCCTCACCCCGCCCGGGGGTTATCCGGGCCATCAAGGGTCTCGGGGAGCTGAGCTGAGGCACTCTAGGGGCAGGGTTGGTGTGTGTAACAACATATTGGTCTGATTGAGTGGAGAGTTAGAGGGTAGTAGAGGCGAAGATAAATAATAAGTAAAAAAAAAAAAATAGTGTGGGTGCAAAAGGCAGCATCAGTGAGGGGCGATCTAAAATCACGATCACCCTTGTCACTGTCGCCCTTGTTGCGGTGATCTGGGAGGGTGTTGCTTAGGTACCCATGCTTCAGATGATTGATGTGGACCTTGCTGAGCATAAACTTTCCATCTGACTTGTGTCACAGATGGTTGCGGACTGGAGAAAGCTTTTCACAAAGACCTTGTGGTGTCATTTACGACCACCAAAATGTACCGCTTGTCAGTGTGACTTGGGCTGCTAAATGGCCCCACAGTGTTCACGGCAGCTCGCTGAAATGGCTCTTTGATAACAGGTAGGGAAATCAAAGTTGTCTTAGCCTTGTTCCCAACCTTTCCCACCCTCTAACACTGTGGCAAAATCCGGCAGTAGTTTGCCGCATCTTTAAAAATACTGAGCCAGTAGAAATTGTTAGTCAGCCACCTTTTTTTATGGCTGACCCCTAAGTGTTCAGAAAAGGGTATGTCATGGGCTAAAGCCAGAAACTGTTTCCTATACTCCCTTAACTATTATCTGCCAGAGTACCCCTTCCTCTGGTCCTCACTTAGGAACCCACTCACAGTACAGGAGCCCTTTCTCCCAGAACTTGGAGAATCACCTTCCACTCTGGAGGTTAACTCCCTTAATGTTTGCAGGGATGGGTCAACTTGATGAGCTCTCCCTAGTTCTGCATACACGACCTTTCCCAAAACATGCTTTGCTGTGGGAGAGCTGCGCACGACTGGGCTCTCCTTCTTCTGTAGCTGTGGCTCAGAACTGCTACTGCCAACTTGTTCTTCGGCAACAAATTCTCCTGCTGCTAAGGTAGGAGTGGCTTCCTCATGCACTGCCCCCTCTGTGTCCTCAGGAGCCGGTTCCCTCACCTTGCTATGGGTAGTGACACACATAATATTGGCCCTACTGTCAAAGTCATTACCCATGATCACATCCATGGGCAGGTCTGGTACAACACCCACCTCCTGTATGCCCTGGCCACCTTCCCAGTTTAGAAAGATCCAGGCCAGAGGCACTGAGACCACAGGACCCATCATTCCTCTAATCCTAGAAAACTGTCCAGGCAAGATCTGTTCCTCTTGAATAAAATCCTGCTTCACCAAAGAAATGGAGGCCCTGGTGTCCCTCAATCTGTAGGTCACCATCCCATTTACACACACACAGGGTGCATGTGTGCAGTGGAGTTGGAGGGCACTGCACTCTGTGTACAGACTTCTAACTGCTGGGATCTTCCTGAGATACCCCCACCATCTGCACTTGCACCATTCTTGTATGTTTTTCCATCAGTCATGAGGGAAATGCCCCAGTTTCCGGCAGATAGAGCACCTATGTTCACACATCTCCATGCTTTTGAGACCAGCTGGCTTCCCTTTTTGTTCAGACACAGGCTGGTTTCCTTTAGGCTGCCCCTCCCCCAGTTCCCCAAAACCACCTGATGCCCCTCCCCTTCACCTTTGTGATCAGAGGATGGTCAGCTGGATATGAACTGATCAGCCCTCTCAACTACCTCCCTCGCAGAGCTCAGAGTTTTATTCAACAAGCATATCCTCAGATCCTCAGGCACAGTTTTTTTTTTTTTTTTTTTTAAGAACTGCTCCAGAAGAAATAAATCTTTTGATTCTTCTACAGAGCAAGCTTTTGCACCTTCAACCCAGTATCCTACCAAGTTACTTACCTGCACACACACATTTCAGCATAGTGGTCCCCAGGTGCCTTTCTTAATCCTCTAAATGTTTGCTATAGGCCTTAGGGGTTTACTCAAAATGCTTTAGCAAGCCATTTTTCACTTAATTGTAGTTCATGCAGTCATCATTATCCATTCAGCCAAAAGTTTCTAATGCCTGGCTTGTAAGCAGTGACAATAGGTGAGTTGCCCAAGAAGCCATGCCTAATTCTAATTGTCCACAAATTCTCTCAAAAGATCTCAGGAATCAAGATCATCCATCTCTTGATAGCTGGGAATTTTAGAATTAATTTTGGCTTCCTGGGTCTAACCCCTCATGTCATTATGCACAGTTTGTAGTGATGTTCTCTGGCACAGAATCTCCATTTGACTCTCATGCTCAAGATTCTTTATCTGGATCTCATGCTGGCGCTGCTTTTCCTGCTCCTCACTCAGCTAGATCTCATGCTGGCGCTGCTGTTCCTGCTCCTCACTCATCTGGATCTCGAGCTGGTGCTGCTGTTCCTGCTCCTCACTTGGCTAGATCTCGTGCTGGTGCTGCTGTTCCTGCTCCTCACTCAGCTAGATCTTGTGCTGGTGCTGCTTTTTCTGCTCCTCACTCAGCTAGATCTCATGCTAGCGCTGCTTTTCCTGCTCCTCACTCCTCTGGATCTCGAGCTGATGTTGCTATTCCTGCTCCTCACTTGGCTAGATCTCTTGCTGGCACTCTTTCACTCGCTCCTCATTCTTTTACCTCTCCGCATCAGCCTTTTGCTTCTCCTCCTCTTCTCGTTCCTCTACTTACAGCTTCATCTTCTGGATCTCAAATTCTGCCTTCGTGTTAACCAAGGCAAGCTCCAGCTCCAGCATTTATACCCGGTCTGCTTGTTTAGTTGTTCCAGCCACAAGCCATGGCTTATTTGTATTCTCCCTAGCTTCCATCTCACAGCTTTGGCTAGCAGTGGCCCCTTTCACACAGCTTTTCTGGTCACTTTTTTGAGGATGACTATGAGTTATTTTTTTTTTTTCCCCAGTTGTTTAACCAGGAGTGGCACACTAAGCTGAAAGCTTGTTTACAGGTGCGACCTGGGAGCACAGGGAAGTTAAGTGACTTGCTCAGGGTCGCACAGTATGCAAGTGGGGGCTGTGGGATTCAAACCCAGGTCTCCAGATTTGCAGCTCAGAGCCTTAAACCACTGCGCTATATTGCCTCCCTGGTTCCACCTGTGTTTGGCCTTCCTTGTGGTGCAGTTCTTTCCTTTGACATAGCTTCTGCAGATGTTAGCAGTGTGCACCTTTCATATGGCCCAGACATAATGTCTTTCATCTATCTACTCTTGCTTAACAAAATAAAACTAGTTGAATATACAGTCCCTTTTTATGTTTGCTTGCACACATGTGCAAGAAACATAGTGCCATCATCCGAGTTTTTGGAGGTGTGGCAGCCCTCTTCCAATTCAGTCAGTGTGTTTGCAGGAACGGCCGTAGTTCTCCAATGGCTGCTGGAGCTGTCTATAACAGCAGTTGAAAATGCAGTGGAGTACAGTTGAAGGGGAGCTACGCTTCAGTAAGCAGCGATAAGATATCACCTGCTCATTCACGCCCCCTACACACACACACACACACACACACACACACACACACACACATACTGTGTACCACTTCGCCTTTTACTGTATAGCCGGCGGGGTGCCCAATCCCCGTCGGCTGTGCTGTCTCCCCAAACAGAGTTCCACATGCCATGCTGGGTGCCACCCCAGCATGGCTACACATCACTATAACCCGGCCAGGTGCCCAATCCCCGTCAGCTCACTGTTCCCCGAGTACAGGGTGCCGCTGGAGGCCACCCCAGCATGGCAGCAGATGCTATTGCCAGAGGTGCCCAATCCCTGTCGGCCCATGCCTCCCCAAAGCGGCGTCTTGGCCAGCGCTGGGGAGCCCACCCCAGCGTGGGGCAAACGCCCCGCATCATCGCCCTTTAAAAAAAAAAAAAAACCCTGAAACACAAAAACGGGTCCTCGCTGTCTCTGCCCCTACCCGCGCCCACCCACTGTGCACCCTGCCTCCCACATCCCTCCACCCCATACTTACTCTGCAGACTCCAGCGCCGACGATTCGGTGGACCTGGGACATGTCTGCACTCTTCAAAGCCAACCGCAACTGAGCAAATGCCTGTAAGCTGTATAATGGGATAGATAGGGTTTTTTCAACTTTGCTGCATATCTCGGGTATTTTTTTGAATTTTTGCACCAAATTTTCAACATGGGGTTTTTGGGACCCTTTCTCATGAATGCTCTCACTGTCATGGCGTTAATCGGGCCCGAAGGGTGATTTTGCAGTCACTGCGTGAAATCACCTTTGGGACCGAGTAATGAAATGACACTGCCACTGTTCATAAGGTGGGCTCTCAAAAGCCTATGTTGAAAATTGGTGGAAAATTCTAAAATGACTGTTTTACGAGTGTGCTATGCAGTTCACGCACACTGTAAGTTTGCGAATTTTCAATATTTTCACTCCAGATTTTCAACATTGCCATTTTATTACACTTCCTTATGAACAGTACAGCTGCCATTTTCATATTTGTTGCCCAAAAGTGCGTTTCCGCATGTAGTACTATGAATTGCAGTCGATTGTCTTGAGCAATGTTTGGGACAGATTAAGAAAATCACAGTTACTCTGTTCATGAGCAGAGGTCTTAAAATGGCTATGTTGAAATTTGGTGACAAAAGTCCAGAAATGACTGTGTTATTTAGTGAGCATTGTGCAGTTCCACGCACCTCGTAAGTTCATGACTTTGTAATATTTTCAGTCCAGATTTTCACTAGTGGCATTTTCCACACTTCCTATGAATAGTACAGCTGTCATTTTTCACAACATGGCCGAAATGTGTTTTCACACTTTCAGCGCAGAGGTGCGTAGTCGCTGTGGGAAATCATTGTTCAGGACAGATAAAGAAAATCACAGTGACACTGTTTATGATCGGAGGTCCCAAAATGCCTGTGTTGACAATCTGCTGTAAAAATTCCCCAAACTAATTACATTACGGGTGTGCGTTGCACAGTTTCTATGTACACTCGTGACGTCACCAGTTTTTTAAATATTTTTACTGCAGATTTGCAACATTGCCGTTTTTTACACCTCCCCATGAACAGTACAGCTGTCATTTTTCACATCCTGTTCGGAATGTGTTTTTGCACCTGTGGTGCTAAATGCCATAGTCGCTGTGCATAAGCAGCTTTTGGCTAACAAACTGATATTGTCACTGTTCATGAGGTAGGGGTCACAAAAAAACCATGTTGAAAATTTGGAGTAAAAATACCAACGAATGCCTGAGGTATTAGGGTTTCCAACCATAATGCCCCACCCTGTAGAGAATGACAGGCATCAGAGGTGTGACTTGGGGTTCTTGCCTGTAATGCTCATACCATTCCACACCCTGCAGCCAGTGAGAGGCATTGAGGTATGCCTTGGACTCTTCGGCCCCAAAGTTCACCCCATTCTCCTATACCGCACCCATCTCACCATATTTCCTGATGGAATGGGGTGCGCATAAGGGCCAAAGACCCCAAGGCACACTGTGACACTTGTCAGTGTCTGCAGGGTAGGGTGTGGTTAAATGGCGTGGCCATTATGCCTGATGACCCAAAGGCACACCCCAATGCCTGTCACTTTCTGCAGGGTGGTGGTGGGGTTGGCTTCAGTTCAATACTTCACTGCCATTCCTATTATGCAGCTCTGTAACTTCTACACTACCAATGCCAATGCCAGCAAGCAAACATTCGGCATTGACAAATGCTTGTTGTATATGCTGTTCTGTGACTGAAGGAAACGTTAGCCGTCCTGGTAAATAATAGTGCGTGTGGGTCAAAAAGAAGTCAGATAAATGAGGATGGTAAAGCACCCGCAGGGATGTGAAATGCCATTGGGATATTTTTTTTTTTTGTGTGTGTGTTATTTATTTATCTTCCCTGCGACTCACCTACCTCTCCTTCAGGCCAATTGCCAAG